>VXAA01007288.1:191972-244814 GCA_013399115.1 Anseranas semipalmata
TTTTGTCTGCTTTCAGGTGTCAACTTGAAAATGAGATTGTAGTTGTGTTAAAATATAAAGGCAGAAGACACAGACATAAATTTTAAAATTATTAAAGATTTTTTAAGACTAAATCTGGTCTTGGCATGTTTTCAGATAGACTTTTCCGACTGTTCTATAAATCTGTGCCAAATACACATGGGCAGCATAATGGTAGTGGCATTTGAGTTAGTCCTAAAATTAGAAAGAATTCTGATTTGAGGCTTGACCTTGTGTGTTGTTGTTTGTTTGTTTGTTTGTTTTTCCCTTAACTTAAAAAACCTTGATTTTGGAAGTAGACTGCAGTTGTTTTCACTTCATGAAGGCTGACTTTGTCACTCAGTTCTTCTGGAAATTGAGTGCCTGTATAGTACTACACATTTGGTCTTCCAAAGGATGGGAGGGTGTTCCTGACTTCAGTGAATTTCAGTTAAAAGTAGGCATTTAATTTACCGTTTTTTTAAATTTTTAGGACTTTCACTTAAAGTATTTTAAACTTCACTTCTTGGCCTAAACATTTAGAAGGCTTTAGAGATACTTTTCCCATACAATTTTATGTTGTCATTCGAGTAAAACTTTTCACAATCTGTTAAATTGTATAGGTATTTAGTAAGGAATAGATAGTCCTGTACAGAACAAGAATAATACGGGCAATAGTAAGTATATGTTGACTGCTGTTGATGGTACATCGTGTTTTGTTTCAGTTTGCTTTTGTCAGCATTGGTTGTATCTACTTCTCAGCATGGTATTTTCTTGTGTATTCAAAGTTCTCCAAGCCTTAGATAAGCTTTTGGGAGAATTGGATTAAGAAACACGTACAGAAAATTTCTATTGTGTATAGGCATACATACGCATATGAATGCTAAGATAGATATGTTTGTTAAATTGCTATACAGCTCCTGAATTAACAAAATTTGTGTTGTTAAGTAGGTGGGTATTGAAACATATTGTAGTTAAGACTATTATCTATGAGTCTTCTTAAAAAAAAAAAAAGTATTTACTGTGTTTAATTGTTGCTACTTTTAATGACAGTGGCTTACTGAAAGAGTAGTATGAGACTATCACAACTTTGAAAATGAGTATGAAGTGATTTAGATGAATATCAGATGTTTGAAGTGGGCTCTAACTCCTTAAAACATAAGGGAAAACTAATCAACATCAAAAACTACATGGAAGAGATTCTCAATAATAGGTTCTGCCAAGTTCGTGCTATGGTGTAAGAGAGCCCTTTGTTGGTGAGAAATTGTGTCCAATTCCTGCCCCAACACCAATTCAAGGAAGTAGTATCTTCTTGATGTTCTTACTCCAGGTAGGCCCAGAGAGCATATGATGATTCAATATCACCCTTCTGAGAAGATCTAGTTGTCCAGGTTTCCTCTATAACAATGTATGGCAACTCTTAAGTATCTATAAGAGGTTGAATCATCCTCTGGGATGATAATCTTACCCCAATGACATTCATTACAGAATGACTGACTGACTTAAACCCTCGATTTGGTTGCCTAAAATAGAGGAAAGAAATTTTTCTCTTAGGACTAGTGTGAGTTGCATACATTAAAATAGCACCTTAAACTACTCTATCTTAAACCAGATTTCAGGGTATTACAGTTCTAAAACACAGCAGAGAAGTCAGGGTTAGTCATTTCCTAATGTTTTCTGATAAAAGTGAGGTTATTAGAGTTTGAAATCTATTTTCTACGAGTAACCATTGCCCTGCTAGAAAAATACATGCTTTAGATTCTTGAAATGAAGGCTTACATCATTTTAGCTGAGTGGGCAACTAGTCAGCATTCACAGAAAATACCAATTCAGGAATAACAGGATGTTTAGAAGCCTGGTTTGAGATGAAAGCAATAGGATGATAATTTTGTACTTCTGCCTCCTGGAAACTTACAGGTGCATGGGGACTTTCATAAACATCCCCGCAATTAAAATTGGACAGGATGTAGGTGGAGAACTATTGAATCCGGGCCCCCCCCCGCCCCGAAATTCAATTTAACTTTGGAGTCTTCATTAAACAGGACCTAATTTTTTCATTAAAAGGAAAGCATCTTGTAGGTGTGTGGCAGAAAATAGACAATAGAAATTGAAATGCAGACTTTGGAAAATATCTGGAAAAGTACTAAGCTACTGCAACAGTAATATGGCCATGAATCCAAATGTGTTTGACAGAAATTGGCTAACTTTTATTTATTTTTTTAATCAAATGATTATTGTTCTCAACCAAAGCTTTCTGCCTGTATTCTTACACCAGATTTTATTCAGATGAATAAGACTAGAGGGGGTGATATGATTGCAGAGAGTTCTTTTGGATTCATAGGATCATATAGGTTGGAAGGGACAAAGTGTGTGGGGTGTTAAATTTTTTTTACCTAACTGAAATTTTCCATGTTGCAACTTGTATGTATTGGCTCTAATTCTGTCACTGTGCATGTCTGAGAGGAGTTTGGCTCCATCCATCTTCTGCTATACTTTCTGATAGGGTTTATTTGAAGAAAAACACATGCATATACCTCACCCCCACACCTGTAGCGATCTCTGTTTCAGACTGAACTAACCCAGCTCTCTCAGACCCTTCTCACAAATAGTATGGTCCAGACTCCTAATGATGTTGATGGTCCTCTGCTGGACCTGCTACAGTATGTCTATGTCTTTCTTGACGGGGAAGGCCAAAAGTGGACACAGTGCTCCAGATGGTGTCTCACAATTGCTGAATTGAGAGGAATTCCCTTGACCTGCTGGCTATATTCTTGCTAAGGCAGTTCAGTGTGTGTTTAGCCCTCTTTGTTGCAAAGCCTTGGTATAGACTCATGCTCAACTTCTTATCCACCAAGATGCCTAGGTCCTTTTCTGCAAAGCTGCTGCCCAGGCAGACATCCTCAGCCTGTTCTGTAGCTTCCAGATGCAGGATTTTGCATTTGCCTTTGTTGAATTTCATGAATTTTCTGTAGCATCACATTTGCTACACAAAATACATAGGACACTTTTATTTATTTATTTATTTATTTTCCAGTGTGCAGGATATTCAGGGTCTCTGAAAGGTAAGTCCTGCCTTTCAGTGTGTTGACTTCTGCCCCCTATTTAGTATCACTCACAAACTTGCTGAGAGTGCTTTCTGTCCTGTCATTGAGACCGTCAATAAAGAGGTCGTGGTATGGCCTCAAACATCAGAATTTGAGGATTACCAGGTTGGCTATAGGATTATTTAGTGCCTCTAGAAGTTTTTTTTGTTTGTTTGTTTGTTTTTTAAATAATGAGCTGCTCGGAAACTAAGTCTGAGGTTATTTTGTATTGTATCTTTTGAAAGTGTATGTGAAAATAACTTGAGTGAAGTTAGTGTAATATTCTGCAATTATTTAATCCTCATTTGAAAATTAAAGCATACCAAACACACTATGCATTACTGTGTGACGCAGGCTATTATATTAGCTCTGTAGGCTAATGTATTATCTTAGAATGTTTATGCATGAAATGATCTCTCACTGGATCAGACAAGGGACAAATTATTTTTTAATAAGCACAGGATTTGGGGTGGTTGGGGTATGAAAGCTGTCTTCAGACTTATCTTTTCCTTTCTCTTTGATCCACAGAAACTAGTTTCTCAGAGATATGTGTGTGTGCCTAAACCTTTTAGCAGTCTCTGCAGAACTGTCACTGCAAAAATTGGCAGTGCCTTCTGTTGAAAAACTGGGAGGTGGCCATGCAGATGGCTGCTGAGAATGCAGGTAAGCTCAGTGACACCAAGTACAAAGTTCACTGTCATGGCACCATAGCGAGGTACTAGGGAATGTTCTGTACTTGTGTTTGGTGATTTTTTTGTTTGTTTGTTTTTAAGCTGGTCAAAAAACTCTAAGCCACACAAATGCAAATAAAACTGGGAAATATGTCAAATATTTCCCTTTAATTCTCTGATAACTTTGAGGACACCCGAGTGTGGTTTACTTGTGATTTAAAGCTAAAAAGGCTTACATAGCAATAATCAAGGTATTAGGCTCATCACATGGCCAGGTGATTATATTTACCATGACCTTCGTTTGCATATAGAAATTTAAGGTCTTGAACGAGGTGGTTTTGTTAAGAACCATAGCTAGGTTTAGCATCTTTCTAAGTCTCTGGATATCTCATATTTGCTCTATGTATGATAGACACTTTAATTCTTTGCTTCAAGGCTCCAGTCTGGAAAGAATGACATTGATTCTTAGTAGAGTCACATGATTGAAGTGTAAGTTACATGATGTGATTAGACCAAGGTTCAGGTGAAAGGATTATAGAAATATGCAATAGACATGTTACTATTGGTATGAAGGAAGTATGAATGGGAATGTTTGGGTGTGAAAGCACCAGAAGAAACAGTGAAATAAGGGATGGATAAAAGGATGACGTATTGATGGCATTTAGATCAGTATTTTTATAAAATCACAGAACATCTGCATGCAGTTTCTCAGTAACTTTCTGCCTAGGGACACACAAGACAGCCTAAAACAAAGGGCAGGCCAGAGCTGGCAGAGAAAACACAGAGACTGAATACATCAGGGGTGTTGCTTAGTGACTCACAGAGGTGACAAGGCAAAAGTTCGCAATCACTGTCAAGTCATAAACTACAAAAGTTGCATCCAAAACGCACCAGGTTGCCAGCCTATGAAGGACCCAGAAGACACAGTAAGAATTCAGTAGCTGTTGTTCCTTGACCTACACACCCCACCACAAGTCATCCTGCATGGACTACTTCGATAAGTGTCTCTTGGATCTTGTGAGTATTTGGCTCTGAGAAAATGAGTGTGTGAGTGGCATATTTCTTAAACTAAAACCGCCTTCTCATTCTGTATAATCTTGTATTGAACTGTGATGTGTTAGTTGAGCTTTGCACGTTTCAATGTTATTCACTGCACACTTAAAGGTAAAGCAAAAGCTAACAATAATAGCACCTGGAAAACTTCAGATGCATTTTTCTCTTTGAAAGTGGAAGAGAAGGAGGAAGAAAGGTATCCATCAGATGGGCAGCAGTAACCTTTGCTGGTGCAAAGCCTAAAGAGGCTGAGGCATGTAATGATGTGTAAAAAGAATACAATAGCGTTTCTATATAGGAACTTAAAAGTTTTAGTAGTAAACCTTGTGTTTATTTTTAAAACCCTCAACTTTAGTGTAATGTCCAGAGGAAATGGTAAAAATAGAACAAATCCACCTATCATTTTCAAACATTCTGACAATATCAAAAAAGCTAAAATCTATTTTTACAGTTAAATGAGGGAAAACCATATTTTACCTAAAACTACTTAGTTTTAACACCGCTGATGTTTCTGTTAAAAGTTACTATAAATGTATATGTAATGAACATTTTGTGGCAAGAGAATTGGACACATTATTTGTTGCAAGTTATTTATTTGGCTCTGCTATTTGGTGAGGTTTTTATCCCTGAAATAATCCTTAGCTTGTATCTTGGGGAAAAGAGAAACGGGAGACTTTATGTATTATGATAGAGACTGTACGAAGTAAGGATGTGGGTGACGATTTTTTTTTTTTTCTGGTTCCTGACCATCCCGCAGTAAATTTTAAAGTATAGACAGATTTTATTGATGCCCTTGGTCTGGACAATATATCTTTAAGAAATCTAAAGAGCCTGTTGGTTTTCTTTTAGCTCCTAGATCCAGTATCTCATGTATGTTTTTATAAGTAAGTACTTTGGCAGTTCACCTTCATGTAGTTCAGTGCTAAGTAGAGAAAGAAGTAATTCACCGGGATTTTCATCAGTTTTTGGTTGTTTGCTGGCTGCTGCTCCCCCATTTACCTTCCCACTGTTCTACTCAATGCTCCATTAATATCCCAGCTGCTCTGCTTTTTCAGTCCTTAAGATGTTTGACAAGAAAAAACAGAACTAATCTAGAAATCAACAGAATTAGCTTCCTGGCAATGAAAAGGAACAGAAGGTTGTGGAAACCAGAAGTGAAGCCCTTACGGAAACAATTAGCAAATCCATAAAGTCTGGCTGATCTCTTCAGAAATGGCCACAATATTCTAGCATTTAGGAAAATACTAGTTTATTTTGGTCACCAACAAATAAGTTTTGCCACCATTACCATGTGTTTCATCTTACTCCATGAATATCCTAACTGGGAGAAGGGGCATTTGTTCAGTGAAGTACTACACAAGAAAATAAGGCAACAAAATTTCTCCCTGTAGTTTTGAGTACTCATGGTGGTTCAGAAGCTAATCAAAATGTACTGTTGAGAAACTCAAGAGTGTATTTTTTTTATTATTTTAGGAACCCTGTTTAGAAACTAAGAAAATGTAAAGCTTGCACTTGGTCCCACAAGGGCTGTGTGTTCTAGCTTATTTGGCAGCTCTGTTACTTGCCTGTCTAATGCAAGCAACATGACAAACCAATTGTCTGAAGTCATTGTTTTGAAAGGCAATCAACTTAACAAATAAATACTCCTGCTGTGAGTCTGGGGCATGCAGATGCAATAATTTTCAAGGAGGTTTTTTTGCACCTGGTTAGCTGTCACTCTGTTGGCAGAAGAATGGGAGTGAAGACTGCTCCTATGTATTTCTTTTGCTCCTATTTTTTTTTTTTTTTTGATTCATACCACATAATGACTAAAAGCAAACAAGATCTGGTAAATATTATTTCTTACTAGTGTAGATGAACATTGATGAACATGATTGTAGTATAAAGCACATCTCTGGAAAACTTGCCCCCACAACTTATTTAGAGTGATCTTTTCCTTTTCTAACATGCGGTGCTGGCCAGTATTGTGTATTGAGGACTGTGTAATGCTCTTTATCTTAAAATGTTTTGAAGATCCATTCAAGCGTTTGATGAACACTTGATTTCTAGGTACAGGTAAAAAGGAACATCTTGCAAAACATTTTAAATCAGAGCAGTCTTTAAAATGCCTTTAATCTGAAAGCCCTTTGACCATTTTCCTCTAACCTTTCCAAAAGCATGCTTGCATGCTCGTATTGTTGAAAGAATGAATCTGACAGTTCTGTCCAATGTTGTAAGTGGGTTCCAACAAGAGGTTCTTTTTAAAAAAAAAAAAAAAAAAGAAAAACACCAGCTGTGATGCATCTGTAAAATCATAGTGGAACGGTGGTGGAACCTTGCCACTCTTCTGGTCAGTTTGGTAAGAATCATGGTAAAATGGAGAGTCCTCAGACAGAAACAAGAAAACACTTTTAGTGTTAAACTATGTATTACTGACATGACAGGTAGTAGGTGATATGAAAAAAAAAACTGCCGGTATGGTGCATTGAGATGAGAAAAAACTTCCTATTCCAAATTAAGGAAACCTTACCTATTAACTGCATTTGTTACCTTCACAGGAAAATGGACTTCACTGCATTTTCCCTGAATCTTATGCTTGTATATATATTTTTCTCCTGACTGAGAATCCACACTTATCAATCCTCATTGATATGAGGTGAGTCTTTTTCATTACAGTGAGTGGCTCAAAAAATATCCAAAGAACAATACCCTTGAACAGCCTGGTCCGAATTCAGTGTTGAGCTTGTTTTAAGCAGGAGATTGAACTAGGCATCTCCTGTGGCCATTCCAACCCGAATTGTAAGATTCTAAAAACTATTTTTGGAAAAGGTTTTATTAAGAGGAAAACCTAACTATTTAACTTTTATTTAAATGATCCTTAAAAAAGTAGGTGAGAAAAGCAAACAGGTTTGTCAAATAACTTTCATTCTGTCCTATCTCCTCTGTCTGGACCTACCTGTGAGGTTTAATGTCTTTTGTGTTGCAGCAAATCTGTGTGTTCTTCTTGTGTGTAGTCCACCAAGAAGTCCTGGTTGTGTTTCTTTCCTCTTTCTGTTCCTCTCAAAAATGTCTGAATCTCCTTACTATGCAGAGGGCTTTCTCCATGCTCTGTCTCATTCTCTGCCTCTTTCCATCAAAAACTCTGCATGCCTCATCCTGATCTAAAAAGCTGTTATCTTTCAGAATACTCTCTAGAGCAGAGTAATCTGGTCCCCATTCCACAGGAGTCTTTGTGAGCTTGTCAGTCCCATTTTGGGGGAATAGTTTCAAGCTGAGAAAGAAAACATGCTGTCCATTGTATTGATTCCTCAGTGGTGTTTCTATACTCTAAAGGTAGATGTCTTAATTAAATTTTACAGTTTTTCTCCATAAATAGGAAGCTTTATTTGTCTTTTGTAGCATTTGTTAAAATGCACAATGTGCAACTCATTATATATCATAAGAGTATTAAAAATTCTCCAAGTGTCACATGAGATGTACAGCAAAAACCTTGATATTAAGTGAAGTATTGCAGTACAGATGGCCATCTCTACAGATGACTCATTTCTAGCAGTATATGACATGGATTATGCTGTTTCATCCTGTCTCGTCTCTATTATCCTATACACAGCCATGGTTTCTTTTGCAACTGGCTTCAAAATAATCTCTGCATCTCAGCTGGCAGGCAAATATGGTTTTGATTGCAAGAGATGGGGCAGGAAGGAAAAGCATGTGTTTGCAAAAGTTCTTTTCATTTTCATATGTTGTTATGACTACTGCCTGGACAGAAGAATCCAGCTAATCCCAGTAGAAAAAGAGATAGAGCCCATGCTGAGAAACTAGCTCAGTAGGCATCCAGGGGAGTGTAGTAGCTTATGGCTTTTCTCCCTCAATAATTTACCTGTTTTTTTTTTTCCCTACATGCTGCAGAAGTGTCTTGATACATCGTTTGTTTTCTCTCAAGTGTTGCGGATGGTGACTTGTGTTTTGAATATCCAGTTGAGTATGCATTGAGTATGACCTGGTATGTGTCATAAGCTGGTATGGATTGAGTATGTCTCGTTTTGCTTTCCAGAAGAAATTTTTTCACAGCTGTATCGTATTAGTGTTTGTGGCATTTTTTTAGTCCTGTTGAACTAGAGGTGGGGTAAAAAACAAATAAGATTTTGGAAAAGAAATGAAGAGATGGAAAAATAGTTTAAGATTATGAACTTCATTACAATGTTTTACTTCTGTCTTGTGTAGATAAAGGCAGACAGGACAGCTAGCACAGGTACTGGAAGACCGGAATGTGCCCATTGGGGAAGTGATGGCCTGAAGCATTTGCAGCACATCATTGGTCAGTTCTCGCTACTACAGTCATGAAAGGAGGAAAGGTTAAACATTTCAAACTGGTTAATTACATCCTGTAAGTAAACAGGTGTTGTCTTAATAGGTTCTGGGAAGGACTGTGTGACCATTCAGTCATACTAGTTCATCATTCACTCGTATCTTGAGAAAGTCACAGGACTGAGAGTTGTTTTTAGGGTGTTTTTGTATCTCCAGTGTTGTAAACTATTTTTTTTTTTTTGTGCCTTATCAGTGGGCTGTAAAGGACCAGAACAGGTAGATAAGTAATACTGCAACGTGGAAGGCTGCATGATAATTCCCTGGTAAATTAGTCATGTAAATGCAGGATGATTAGCCATCTCATGTTAGTTGGACTGAGTTGTCTAAACTAAAACTGAGGTTTTGTCCCTTTTCAGATACAATGCGTAGGCTCCCTCATCTGTTGTTTTTTGAGTGCTCCTAACTCCAATGACAGTTTTGGACTGATGTAAGTTTAACAATAGGATTTGTTGGAGTAAATGCCTACCTTCTAAAAATTGTTGTGTGATGTGGTACCTATGTGTGTCCGAGAAGGAGCGAGAAAGGGGCAGGTTCATGCCTATTCATGAAAGTTTTTGCATTATTTTCATACTGAAATGAAATGGCTTTCAATATCTTGGCATAAATACGATTGTTATAGTGAAGAATTATCAATAACAATGCTACAACCTATCTATTTTTACTACTTAGTAAACTTACTACACAGTAAGTTAGTCAAGACCACTCTATTATGTAAAATGATGTACTATAATAAAACCCACAGAATTGCTGGAGATTATTGCTTTATAATTGGCTTTGGACCACTTCCTAAGAGAATAATTGCCTTCGTAGAATCATAGAAGTGGGCAGCTGGGGAGACTTCAGAAGGTATAATTTCTCTCCCTGGACTGGGGAAGGGTAAAATAAAATCAAGGAGAAGCAGAATGGACTTGTGAAAAAGGCTGAAAAACCTACCAGTAATGGTCATTTACCTCATTATAATCTACCATGTGCATATGTTGTTAACATGGATTTTAAAGCAATGTAACTCCAGGAGGAGACACTTGTGATCTGTAGTAAAGGAAGGGAGACAAGAAAAAAGCCTAGCCTTGCAAGTGTCTACCAATTTCTTTTTGACAGGGAAGTAAAGTACAATTATTTTTTTAATAATCTTGGCAGAGGTAGGAGGAATAGAGTTTGTACATAGTCTGTTAAATCTTGATGATAATATTGCAAGGCTGAGCAGGCTATCTTCTCTCTGCATGATAACCACTGGCAGAAGCAATATTGTGTTTGATGTGGAACAGAGCCATTATCCTTGGGAAGTTATGGACATTTGAGTGTGCTGGTAGGGAAAGATGGAGAGATAAAAGGAGGGAAGAGGAGAAGAGTAATTCTAGAAAGAAGGACAAGTCTGATTGTAGAAGTATAATTTGATCTCTGTGTAGTTGTGGACTACCTTGTTTTTTTTATTCTTAGGCTATATTGAGATGGTGATGTGCAGGATGTTCACATCCTGCTTACTAAAGAAATACCAAGAATGGGAAATTCAGAAATAAATTGAATCATCAATTCATTTAGTAACTTTCCCTTTCTGATGATGAGAGTATCTTGTACTGGCAGTCCAACATTTAGGAAGCCACTCAGCACTGAATGTATTACGTACAAGCCTTAGAGGCTAGAAAGTGGAAAACTGAATTAAAAACTTAAATGTTTTTTTTTTGTTGTTGTTGTTTTGTTTTGTTTCATTTGTTTGTTTGTTTTTTTTTTTTTGAGGTTAAGTTACCTTTGTTACTGCTGCTCCTTGATACCAATGTTGCAGAAGTGAGGCTGGTCTATCATAATCAAGTAACATTCTTAAATAGAGGAAATTACTGTGTGACTGTATAAGATCTAATATCAGCTATAAGGATGATATTGACTTAAATATTGATTTAAGTCTATTGAAAAACTAACAAGAATGGAAAATAATTATGTAAGACACCAACTACTAAAGCTGTTGAAAGTAGTTGAGATGATATTCCTGGTTCATTAATTCTGTGCTTTCTACCTACTTGCCTCTAGCCTGGCTGCATGTTGCTCCAGCAGCTCCCAAGGACTGCAACCCACTTTAATCTTAACATAAAGATCTTCTTTTAAAGGGCTGCTAATGAGAAGTTGTTAGAAGTACTATGATCGTCTTCTGAATTTCTAAATCTTTTCTCTCTTATTTTTCTTTAAATCATGCTTTGTTCCTGTGTTTAAAGTTAATTTTGGTTTGGAAAGACTGTTGTCACTGGTCGCAGAGTTTGAAGACGAGCAAGATGTACCAAACTGTCAGAGTTGCAAGATTAAAAATGTTGGTACCCAACTTGGGGCCTGGTTCAAAGAAGGGAAGAGATGCATAGTTCCATCTTGGAAGGGGACAAAACATCAGAGGAATAGCTTGGATGATTCCTGGTATACAGCAGGCAAAAAAATATTAGAGGGATGGCAAAGCATTGGTATACATGAGGGCTGGTGTGGAATCCTCTCTTTAGGAATATTTGATTCTGCTTCAGGGCAGGAGAGTGACCTAGGGGTTTTCCAGGGGTTATTTTTAGTCCCCTATAATTTAATGGAATATCTGAAACTTTAGGATGGATAAAAAAAAAAAAAAAAAAGTTCAAAAAGTCTGCAAAGCAGAATAAATGTTCAGTAATGTTTTTGTTTGCTTGCTTTTTTGTTTGTTTTTGAATGCCCAATAATGCACTTGAATGCAGTCTTTATCTGGCTCTTTAAATGCAGCAGGTGTTTTTCAAGTTTTCACATTTGCACCAAAATTCTGTGTTAAAGCAAGCCTTGAAAATTCCAGACTGATTTCAATAAGAGATTTCCTTAGAAGGACTTCATTTTAAAGCAGTAGAAGACATTCTGTCTTACTTCATCTATACACATTACTCAGCAACTAGGCAAAACTGTTGCAGTGTGTGTAAAGTCTTTTCATCTCTGTATTTAAAGTTCATTTTGTTGCTGAAGTCAAACTAACCACATTGATTCTCCAGAACAAATAATTTGACTCTCCTTCCCCTCAGCTAGCCTTCCTTGTGTAATTATTTCTTTTCAGAGTAGCAAAAGAACTTCTTCGTTTTCATTCTGAATGGTTTCTCTTAAAAAATTTCAGTTCTCTCCGATTCCATCTCCATGGCTCTGTTATCTCTGTTATCTGTCAGGTCATACCTGACAAAGGTGCCTTGGGTTTTTATGAGCTGTCAGTCTGCATACACTTTGCATTTTCCAGGTTGTCTGGATGTACCTTGTCGCAGGACTATCCATGGAGGCTATGTCGTGATACCTCTGTGGTAAACATATTCTGTCTAGTTTTCCTTTCACCTTGACTGTGCAACTCATCTTCATCTTTAACACCCTTTGTAAGGAAAGCAGTGAGCCCTGCCAACCCGGACGGGGTAGCTGCAGAAAGACCAAAAGCTCCTAGGGATTTTGCCTAACCTGATGAAAATATTTGCTGTAGTATTAGTGGCTGTGGCTGAGAGGGAAAGGTCTTGTATGATGCCGTTTGTACCTGTGTGTGTGATTACCTACCCTGCCAGCAGGAGGAATTCACTTGTGTTAAATGTCTCTAGCTGTCTGAGGAAAAGTGATTGTGGCCCAAAAGAAGAGAAAAGCTTCCTCTTTTGTAGACTTTATTTACAAATGGGAAAGACTTTGTCCACTTTATGAGTTAACACACATAGGGGGGCTTTGCAGCCAGTTTCCAGTGTGGTTGTGGTGATACTCTGTAGCTTGAAAAAGGAATTCTTCCATTCAGAAAACATCTGTTTCCAGCTATTTGTGGGAAGTTGTGATATGAACAGAAGTTTGCTTTGCACCAGCAAGGAATCCAGCTACACTGGAGTATGTTTTTATTTAACCTTTAAAGGTCATTTGCCTTTGCTATCCCACAGAATGGTTGTTGCTCCCAAGAGTTTTCCCTGAACAGCAGTTCAGTAGTGCCAACCTTGCAAGGCTTAATACTGTAGTCAATTTATTAGTAACAGAATCATTCAGCTGGTAAGATATACTTGAAACATCTCTGTTCCATTTTCAAAATAGAAAATGCAGAGATGTCGTATATGCATATCTGTGTGTGTGTATGAATCTATAACAAAAGTTATGAGGAGTGACTGAGGGAACTGGGGTTGTGCAGTCTTGAGAAAAGGAGGCTGAGGGGAGACCTTGTCGCTCTCTACAACTACCTGAAAAGAGGTTGCAGCAAGAGGGGTGTCGGTCTCTTTTCTCAGATGACAAGTGATAGGACATGAGGAAATGGTCTCAAGTTGTGCCAGGACAGGTTTAGTTTGGATGTTAGGAAGAATTTCTTCATGGGGAGGGTGGTCAAGTATTGGAATGGATTGCCAAAGGAAATGGTGGTGTCCCCATCCCTGGAAGTGGGGCACTAAGTGACAAGGTTTAGTGATGGGACTTGGTAGGTCAGGCTGATGGTTGGACTTGATGAACTTGAAGGTCTTTTCCAACCTAGATGATTCTATGATTCTGTCATTCTTTATGTATGAAAGTATTGTGGCATCCATTGGCTTCTTCAGGTTCTCGTACTGTAGTTGTTGAAATAAATTCTAAACTCAGGAAAGTTTTTCTTTGTTTAAAATGATTCATCAAAAAGGAAGAAAAAAGTCTATCACAAACCAAAATGGAGAGATGAAGGGAGACATTTCTGGATGCAAATCAAATTTCTGCAGCTGATATTTGTTATGGAACCACAACTCAGCTTTAACTATAGATGCACAAATGAGTGTCTGTAATAGTGATGCATATGTAATAACAATGAGGTTGTTTGAAATGAGATTTAATGCAGCTGAGAGGTTTAACCTTGCAATGCAGACAGTTTCTAAAGGGTCTAGGGTAATGGTGCTTATAAAAGCTTCTGGACAATAATGGACACACTGGGCAAGAACATAACACTAGCTGTAAGAAAGTAATGTAATTCCATCTCCTGCCTAGCTGCTATATTTGCTTAAATGGATAATTTCTGCCAAAGGCTTTAACTGTTGGCAACAGAAATCAAGTAGATTCTGGGGAATCCTGCAGCACCTCATAAAAATAAATATTTAAAGTCAGTGATAAGTAGACTTGCAAGGTTGAAAAAAAGATTGCTATAGTAACCAGCCCCACATTAAATATTATTTGCTAGGTTTAATATTTTGATTGCTCTTGAATAATCAACTCTCGAGCAACCATACCACAGGAGCTGTTAGGAGTCCTTTTAGTTGGCGATAGTTTTCATACGATAATATAATTGATAGCTTCCTGTGTCAGAAAGTACTAGGCAGCCAAATAAACAATATGTCCTTCTGACTGTTTGGGAGTAGTGTAATTTTTAAAAATATTGATCCCCTGTGCCAGCTAAAGCCATAATGAGGCTAATACCAAATGAACCAAAAGCTGCTTCAACATATCTCATCTATTACCTAAAGAATTGTGAAGTTAGTAACATACTGACCTTGTTGTGACACAGTAAAAATTAACACTCTCAGTGCTGCTTAGTATTTTCAAATGGCTGCTCTCCATGGAGAAAAAAAAAAAAAATTAACTTGTCCACCACAAGTTTTATTTTTATTTTTTATTTTTTATTTTTTATTTTTTTATTTTTTATTTTTTTATTTTTTATTTTTTATTTTTTTATTTTTTATTTTTTTATTTATTTTTTATTTTTTATTTTTTATTTATTTTTTTATTTTTTATTTTTTTATTTTTTATTTTTTTTATTTTTCTGTTTTAAATGGGAATGCTCAGCAATACAGTAGTAAAGTCATCTTAACAGAGGATAGCAATAGCATGTTGTTGACCAAAATTTTATTATTACAAAGAATTTGGCATGTTCTGGTTTGCTGCTCCCCTTGTCCCCTTCTCTTCTGCCTCCAGTTAATTCCAGAATTACGTGAACACTTCCTCTGTGGCAGTGTTCTAGGTTTAGTGCAGGAGATTGTCAGGAAATAAAGCAATGCCAATTGTCTGAGTTCCCTGAACACTCTTAAAATTTCTCCCCCTGAAGGAAATCTTCATTTTGATTGAATTTATTTTCACTTGTGGAGAGTTTATTCCATGCTAATCATGGAATGATTAAAAAAAAATCAAACCGGAGATGATAATGTAGAGACTGTTTAAAACCTGAAAAAGATTAAAAGACCCTCTGTGAAACAAGTGCATTAAAAAAATAAAATATACCATCATCTCGATATTTGCTGTGCCAAAAGAACATCTAATAAAACAAGTAAAATATAACTTAAAAAAAAAAAATCAAGCATTTTCAAGAAAATAAAGGGATGGATAAACTGGAAATGGACATTATTCTAGACTCATTGCATTGATTGTGAGTGATTGTTTAATATTAATATTATTCTGAGTCTTGCATTAATACTGAATGATGCAAAAAATCTTTAATTATGCCTTCATTAATAAAGAAAAGAAGTCCAAGGTACAGCCTTTGAGGACTGATATTTACAGTGTTCAGCAGCACGTGCTTTGGTTCCTGTTGGTGAGCCCTCTCCCAGCTGTTGTCTGGGCATGGTTCTCCTCAGACCATGACGGGGCTGTTCCCAGTGGGAAGCTGGGATGTGGCTACTGGGGATATTCTGAGCAGAGGTCAGCGCAGCCACGTGGATGTGAACGGAGCTGTGCTGTGCTGCTTGGTTCCTAAGGCAAGAGGAGTTTGTGGCCTGTTTTGTTTAATAGCGTTAACCTTTGTGTGTTATGAGATGTTCTTTATAAACTTTTAAAACTTTTTGGAATTAATTTGTAAAGTAAAAAATCTTTCCTAAACCTTTTTATATAAACGTTTAATAAGTTGTGTGCAGAAAGATAACATTGAAGTACTAAGAAGATACTCTGATTTTCAAATCATTGTTACTTTGAACCATATCTTTTTGCTTTTAAACTTGGCTAGGGTTGAAGCTGATTTTATTAAAAAAAAAATAAATAAATCCTTATCTGATTCTTTAAAAGACTCTTGATTCTCTGCTGTCATTAATCCTCTTTTCACTATCCTTGCATATCCCCATCTCTATGAAAAACCACCTCCAATGTCATTATACAATAATGCAGATGTGCTGAACCCTACAGACTGAGTTCTGATGAGACTGAAAATGATGAGATGGACAGCATCAATCAACATTTGGACTCAGATTACAAAGCTGTTCATGAAGTTTGTTCCTTTTTAAGCTAATATTTGCACTCAGACATGAGCTGTTACCATTTTTAGCAGTGGCTGACTTCTCCCATAATAAACTGCATCCTTTGAATTGGCCAAGATCATAAACCATCACTAAAATGAAAGTTCAGAAAACTGCCTCTGAAGCTGCACAGCTATGAGCAGTTTTTCTTGTCAATACCATTAATAATAAAAAAATAAAATGCAGAGCCAAGCTGGCGTGCAGCATTACCTTCAAATTTGAAATCACTAATCAGTAGATTTTGAGAATATACCTCATCACCTCTGCAGTTTGCTTGACTTGCAAGCAGAGATTGTTCTACTGCAGATGCTGAGCTAACCTCTAACAAATGGAATGCGTTAAAGCCTTCCTACCTCGTTGGCTTCCTATTAGAGCTCGTAATTCTGCTGTCTCTTTAGCCCTATTAATTTCTGGCATGGTTTCAATGGTGGGTTTTTCAGCTGGACATGTTTGCATGGAACTGAGTTACTAAAACTAGTTCTGAATGATATAAATATATTATCCGGAGTCTTGTCTCCAGTAGATCTGAAAGAATAGCATGCACATGGTCATTATTGGCCATATCCAGATTTTTATCTGCATTATTTAATATATATACACACACAAGTGCATGATTAGGCTTGAATTTTATATTTTTCATACTTAGGGTTTTCGTTAAACTGAACAATAAAATCCTTGGCGTTTAATTTGTACCAGTGATTGTGCCTGTAGTGGGATCTCCAAAGAATCCAATTGTGTGATGCCAAATGTAGTAAAACAGAGAATGATTGCATGACTGCAGCAGATTTTTTAGCTCCAGTTTGAGAAAAGCTGGTCTATATTCTGCTTTGTAGGTAAACCTTGGAATAAAGGTTTTTACAGTAGCTTCTTGATAAGATTCTCATGTACGTTCATGTGTGTGCTCTTATTTTTATTTTTTATTTTTTTTTATTTTTTTATTTTTTCAGAAGAATGCATGCATCAAACAAGCCTTTGGGCTGTCTGTAGTGTGGTTTGTATTTTACTGTGAAAATCTGAATTAAATAATTTAGATCTGCATAGATGGAAGGGGTATTGGAGTAGGACTGTAACACTATTGATTGAAATAAAACATAAACCTTGCAGTTACAGGGATGTAGGCTTTAATCCTGCACACATACTATCTGCATGCTTGCTTTGGTTAATATCTACCAATAAGGCTTTCTGTTGCAATGATTATTGTAATAGTTGCTGCAAGTCGATGACTTGCACAACCTTTCTGTGAATTTACTGTCAGGTAAAATGTTATCTAGTCAGTGATATAAAGTTCATTACTTTTAAACTGGGCTCTATTTGTCATTTTGGGTTACAATTGATGGGGTGTTCTGGCCAGTTATTTTTCTGAATTGATGCACCTCTAAAAGGACAGTAATGCTTACTTCAGTTGAACCAGCAAGACACTTCTAGACAACTTTCTAGAAAGCTGAACTCCTGTATAATAACTTTCCTGTCTTAATGGCGGCTGTTCCATACCAATTATTCTGTTACGATTTAGCAAAGAAACATGTCATAGCAGTAGCAAGTGACTGTCCACTGCAGCACTGACTGAGAAGCATGCCTTGATATGCATGCAGAAGCAGTGATTACAATAACTGAAGTGATTCAGAATATCCTAACAACTCTATCATCATTTTAACAGAGAAAGGTCTCAAAGGTTTTCTGGAGGGTAGCGCTCTTTTTATTTTTTATTATTATTAGTTAAATGTATATTGTGTTATTTGCATGTAATGCAAGTTCATATGGAAAAGGCATAATCTTCTGACAAATCTTCAGGAATGTAGTAAGTGATAAATTAAAACCTGGTTTCTTCTTGAGCTGATGCTACCAGATAAGAGCTGTGTATTGATGGTATTGGTAATGCAGAAGTCATCTTATTAGAGCTAGAGACCATCTTTTCTGCTCAAATGAAAACATTATTTCACGAGTTGTCATGAGAAGGAACTGTGGATCTTGTGTGTGTGTGTGTCCCACTTTTCCAAACTTACTTTGCTTTAAAGATGAGTGATGTGTTCACTCTAAAGGGATGAGATGGTAAGAAGTTCAGAAGACTTCATTTTCAATCAAGATAACAGGATTTTTGTAATACTTCAGAGGATTTCAGAGTCTATTGAAAATGAGCTGAAAATAAGGTGCCAGTCCTTACATCTTACTTAATTTCAGGAATTATGTTGCTATTTTGCTAGGTTATTCTTTAATAAATTATTCTTTACCTCAAGTGTAGCAGAAAAGTTTCTATGTATTGTTAAATGCTTGATCCTCTTTCTATCCAAAGAATTGTCCAACAGTAGTGAGTGTTGTAGTCTTGGCATTACATTTTAGTTTCTGTTGATAGCATTACAGAGTTGGTGTTTCTTAGGATGAAAGGTGCTGAGTAGGTGGTGTTTCTTCAACCATATTCCCAGCGGGGTGGTTTCACTTAATGTTAATTCTAATGATATCCAAATACCTAACTGAAAGCGGAAATTCTATTTGCAATTTAAGGTCTAGGACTGAGCAGGCAATGTTTTTATTGCCATAAGGGGTATCTATGTTTTTTGTGCTAATTGCAGTGTAGCCAATTTTTATTGATCCATGTATATATAAACATTTTTGTGGTTACAGTGGAGTCAATAGACACTGTCTCCCATCACCCACAAAAGTCTATTACAAAGACCAGTGTTTCAGCCTATAAAGGAAAGGCAAGTGAGTGTGAGTGTGAAGGGAAAGAAAACTAAGTCTCAAAACCAGTAGGCATTTGTCAGTCCTTAAATTTTGATCTTTGACATTGATAATGTCATTAAAATGAGGAAAAATATCCCTATTAAACACTGTCCTCACTCATATTGCAGCTGGTGCTCAAACTCATTTTTTCCTACCAGTGGGTGAGATATTAGTGCAGGAGAATCTGAGAATTGCACAGGAGTGTTCCCATCAGCCAGACACAGCAGATAAAGGTGTGTGTGCAATATATAGAGAGAAGACAGAATATCAAATGGTTGCCTCCCCACATCCTCAGAAGTTTCCCATGAAATGGGGGTGTCAAAGTCTGGGAGCTGTGGTGTTAAAGAGGAGGAAAGTAGGCAATGGCACCTAAGGGGCAACACATGAGGATGTGAGCATCATGGGGAATCTAGGGGAGAAGATGCAGTTGGGAGCAGGAGAACGTAGTAAACATCTTCCCAGCTTTAAGATCAAAGGATTTTAAACTTCTGGGTGAGAGGAGGAAGATAAAGGCTTGGCTTTCCTTGTTAAGAGATGTGACGGATCGGGCTATCTCTCATCAGGAATAACAGCTTATTCTTGTGTACCGAGGAAAGAGCCTTTCCACAGAAACTGGTTTGCCACTTAAGCATTTTCTCTGTAGATTCCTAGGAGTTCTGAAAATCCATGGATTATGAAAACTGAACATGCAGTACACAACATAAGTTTAAAATATTTTAAAAGCTTTCATGACGTTTTTTCTATATTTTCTTACAATGGAGTGACAGCGCCTTAAATCTCATTTTAATGTTCTGGAATTCAGGAAGTATTTGTCAGCCTTATTTGTTTCTTTTTACTGTTTTTTCTGTTTTACTGTTTTTCTTTTACCCCATATGTTTTAGAAATACGTCCTGTGGAAGTATGGGGAATTTGAAAGTATAAACCATATATTTTAGTACTTTTTTTAAAGAAAAAAAAAAAAGAATTGTTAGCAACTGAGAGCAACTTCTGAGCATAACAATGTAGCAGAGCAGTAAAGGGAAAGTACGTGCTATAGTAAATTAGTAGATGGTGAAAAACTGCTTATCTGCTTGCCAGTTAAAAGGTAGTAAAGTCTAGCTAGAGCAATACTGCTGCTTAGCCAAGCTCCTGTGCTGTGACCTCTAACTATGCAAATGGATATCTGAATGCAAAATTCATTTTTTTAAGAAATAATGTCATTTCCATGTACACATTTATTTGTGTGCAGAGACATGATAATTTTATAGAAAATTTTGTATGCAATTGGGAAATATATATAGTGTGTGTTTATATATATACATACAACTCTATTCCTGTGTTCTAGGACAGACTAATATTTCTCTCCTACAAAATGCTTTCTTCTAGTGGTTTTATACAGACTTGTTTATCTAAGCCTTCTGTTTATAAACTTATTTTTGTAAGATGCCTATCTTGCTGAAAGTAGTATCCAAAACTTTAGAAATATTTTTTCAGAATTTTATTGAAATAAAGTCCAGAATAAGCAGGCATTAATTACGTTAGTGAAATCATGTGCAAGTTTTGACTCTGTGCAATGTATTCAATCCATTCCCTAATCGACAAAAGTTTCACACAATCGCTGTGGTAAGAGCTCTGTTAAACTCTCACAACATGGACTGGTGATAACTGCTAACAGGAAGAGGGCTAGCCATATTGAGTATTTCTCTCCTGTAAAACTAAATGCAGAAACACAGTGCATTCCTCTGTCTTTAGAGGAGATAAAGTATCAGGATAGTTGATAGGTAAAATATACAGAAGATTTTTAAGATGAAACAGAGTCAGTTGCAAGGATTCAGGTCTTGATATTGGTAAGTATGTGTATAGAATTTGGTACGAATATTAATATAGATATACTTGTATCATTTACATGTGCTTATTATATAAATATGCATTTTTTTTTTTCCTATTAGAAGCTCATTAATTTCTATACTGGGATAGTTTGAGGTATTACAAGTAACAGTTGCAGGATCAGGTCCATATCTAAATTCTGTTTGTACAGTGTAATGTGGTAGAGCTGTTTGAAAGATGGCCAAACGGATGCACAAAAAAGCATTAAGAAAAAAAGTTTTGACACATTTTTGAGAAATTTTTATCACTCCAATTTGGGAGCTGTGGAAATATGACCACCATATAGCAGAATCTAATGATATACGACTACAAGGATGCAAGAGCAGGCTTTTCATCTTTGAAACTGTTCTGCAAAAATAGATTGTGTTATTCCATTATGTACCTGGTAATGACAAGTACAGCCTCCTATTAGTAAGTTAGACTGATGTTAGAACACCTATTTACACGACTGCAATGTGGAAAAGCAAGCCCTGTCTATCATTTAGGATTCGGTGATCCTGGTTAGCTATGCTTTCCTGCAGACTGCATGCCTTTCTCTGTCTTCTGTTGTGATGATGGGAAGCTGGTGCACCACTACTTCTTGTGGGTACATTCAGCAAGTCTCAGTTTTATACATTGAAACTTGGCCAAGTGTTCTTTGCCACTTTACTTAACAGGAAAGAAACAGATTTGTGTAACGCATTGTAGTGCTGCGCTGGGTTATGGAGTAAGGAATGAAATGTAATATCAGCCTGAATTCAGAATTTAGTTATTCAGTTATAGACTACAGTGTACATTTTCCTGAGGAAAAGGTTAATGAGACAAAGATGACTTACATGCCTGATTTTGAAGGAGAGAGCTTTGTGCTGGGTATCAGAGGAACAGTTCATTACCATGTAAAAATTGCTCCCTTACTGTTGCTAAGGCCAACACTAGTATGCGGAAAATGTTCATGCATTTATGAAGTTTCAAAGTTTTCATTGTTTGTTCTTGCCTGTGTTATCCCATTGAATTCTGACATGCAGGCATGATGTGTTTTTTGTAGAAAGCTCAGTAATACTTAGTAGGGAGAGAACAAGAACACTTCTTTTGTGTTGGTTCCAAGTGGTCATGACAAGGGCATGTCCAAAGTTTGGCCTACTTGTGCTTCTGCTGTTATTTGGCAGAAGAAATGGAGAAAAGCGAGTGTGACAGGTCTTTGAATGCCTGTCACAGTGTTGCTGTGTTGTAGTGCTTCAGCTTCTCAGAAATGTTCCCTTGCATCTGCTGCACTTAGGCTGTTGCTTTAGCTGTGTGCATGTTGGAATGATGTGGAAAGTGCAAGGAAAACAAGGGGAACTGACACTTCTGTAGAGCTACTGAACCAGTTGTGCTGCCCTGCATTTGGATATGTATGAATGCACATGTTCAGTGCCTTTGCTTTTACTTTAAGGTGTGATACCCTTGACTTGACTTGTTCTGCATACAGGATAGACTATTATGGTTGTAGTACCCCACAGAAGTATTACTATTCTGACCTGGCAGATGGATGTAGTCCCACTTTCAAAATGACTATGTTGGCCTAGGGCATGTGTGAAGTCTGTGGCTGAACTGGGAGAGTTAAACATCCCACCTGAGTGAACAGTCCCTTCTACCCCAGCCATTCTAGTATATGATGAGCTGAATAGTTGGGCTATTCCTAATAACTTTAGTGTATTCATGGTGCTACTGTTTGATTTCAAAGGATTTTGCAGATGGAAAGAACAGGTCAACGTAAAAAATAGTAACATAAATGGATAATGTACAAGTGACTTGCTCTGCCAGCTGTGGTCAGATCTAACACCTAGAATCATAGAATATTCCAGGTTGGAAGGGACCCACAAGGATCATTGAGTCCAGCTCCTGGCTCCACAGAGGGCCATCCAAAAATCAGACTGTTTGTCTGAGAGCATTGTCCAAACACTTCTTGAACTCCGGCAGGCTTGGTGCCGTGACCACTGCCCTGGGGAGCCTGTTCCAGTGCCCCACCACCCTCTGAGTGAAGAACCTTTTCCTGACACCCAGCCTGAACCTCCCCTGTCACAGCTCCATGCCGTTCCCTCGGGTCCTGTCGCTGTCACCAGAGAGCAGAGATCAGCGCCTGCCCCTCCGCTCCCCTCGTGAGGAAGCTGCAGGCCGCCATGAGGCCTCCCCTCAGCCTCCTCTTCTCTGGGCTGAACANTACCAGCTATAACAATGCTGTGCTGATGCACCCCAGGATACAGCTGTCCCTTTTGGCTGCCAGGGCACACTGCTGACTCATATTCAACTTGCTGTCAACCAAAACACCCAGATCCCTTTCTGTGGGGCTGCTATCCAGCCTCTCATCCCCCAGTCTGTATGTATATACAGGGTTGCCCCATCCCAGGTGCAGAATCCAGCACTTGCTTTTGTTAAACGTCATGTGGTTCGTGACTGCCCAGCCCTCTAATCTGTCAAGATCTCTGTGAAAGGCTTCTCTACCCGCAAGGGAGTCAACAGCTCCTCCTAATTCAGTGTTGTCTGCAAACTTACTAAAGTACCTTTGAGTCCTGCATCCAAGTCATTTATGAAAACATTGAAGAGAACTGGCCCTAAAATGGAGCCCTGAGGAACCCACTAGGGACCTATATTGCCACCTCTTGCAGCACCCTTACAGAGCCCTTCTGCACATATCCTGCTTCTGAGTTTTGTACCATGAGCAAGTTGTGACCTGCACCACATTGTTTATTGTGAGGCAGCATTTGTATTATTTTATACCAGCACTGTTTAGCATAGAGTTGTTCCCGAGACATCCCAAAGGTGTCAGCTGGCAGCCTTCAGCATGCTACTAAGGAGTCTACATTTGCTGTCAAACTTGACAACTTAAATAGATCACCCTGATCAACATTTGTTCCTAGTGCCTTGTTTGAGCTGAATATTTGCACACAGCAGGATGGCCCAATCCTTAGGGCTAAAGCATACTGTTGTCCCTGCCTGATTGCCCCTTGCCCAGCATATCTTTATGATGAGAGCCTGCATTCCTGCCTTATGAGGAGAGTTTCCAGACCTCTCGACAAAGATCACTAGCTTCTAGTTAAATGGCACAAGGTGAGAAGAAGAAGTGAGTATGGACCCACCTTGGAGTTGGTGTATGTGTTTGAAAGTTTGTGGGGTTAGGTTCCTCTTCAGGACACAGGGAGGCATATGGGTCAGAAGGTACAGGGTATCATTAAATGGGGCTTACCTGTCCCCACAACAGGTTGCCTTTGTCTGAACTGAGAGATTTAGACTGGAAGATGAGGCTGCCTCAATTCAGAACCGTGACAAAGAAGACTTCTTCCAGAGTGGCTGTCAGATAAGGACAGAGGTGTGACAGCTGAGTTGGAGGAAAATACATGGAGCACCAGAAGGAAAGCCCCAAAGAACAATGGAGTATCTAGACTGTCTGTGTGGCTTCACCTTCCTGGTAATTGTTTTCAGGACTTGAGCTCTTACTCCATCTCTGTGTATGAAGCTGTCTTTGAAGGTGGTCCCAGGCAGGTGTATGGATATGTTGTCTTGGTTGTATGTCTGAGTACAATGAACAGTCATTTTGGTCATTCCCAAACCTGCTGAACTTGATTGACTTCCAGCAAAATTTGTCCAGTATCAAATTTAGCTGAATGACAAATACTTGAGTTACTGGTGGAGTGACAGCTGTTTAGATGCGGTGTGAAAGTTGTTGCTGCTGGATGGGGGACATGTATACATCAGATTTGTTTCCACTGCTGACACTGGTCTTTATCACTTACAATGTCATATGAGAATTGAAAGGAAGTACTTTTGTGTGAAAAACAGGCGATGGATTGGTGTGGGACCTGGCTGCCCTGGTCTTTTTCTGAAGTCTGTTTTCTTTCTTCAGTGTTGGGTGAGTATTTTTCCAGGAATTCTGGATAGGACTCTGTCAAGGACACCTCAGAGACCCTTTAAAGAGCAGATGGTGGATGAGCAACTGGTAGTTAGAGGACTTATCTTGAAAGGAGCTGCTGGCAACACTGTATCAAGGTAGGATACATGCAGCTTGGAGAACTGATTCACACTGCCACTTACTTCCAGGATCAAAGTTTTGTAGGAATTTCTCGCTTTGCTACAGTGGTATACATCTTTACATTTGTGTGTTCTCCTTCTCTTCTTTCCTCAAGTTCTCCAAATCTGGTCACTTTCTCTGTGCATTGGAGCTGTTTAGAATCTTTCCATCAGAGCTTCTCCTGTCTGAGAGCGCAAAACTGAAGTGTTCAAAGTGAAGCCTGACTGTAAGAGCCATTTGTTACTTTCTGTGTCTCATTTTGATTATTGCTCTAGTCCTGTAGTAAGTACCTCACCCAAATTAAGTATATTCAACATTAAATTGAAACAAAGTTAAATTTATTTCCTTAGTGGTTTGAGACTATGTGGTTCCCCCCACCTCAGTGTTCTCCTTTTTAAGAAATTGGAATGGTTTGAAAAGCAAAGTGGGAAGAATATATGCTCACAGTGGGGTGTCTTGTGAAAGAACCAGGGAACGTAAGTTTTGATTTTCCTCTGACAGCAACATTTGCTCACTTGGCTGATGGGACCCCACTTGAATAAGGTTCTGCCCACAAAAAGTGCACCATTCATACTGATAGATATGGCTGTAGTTTGGTAACCAGGCTGTCAATAACTATAAGTATGTGCATAGATTGTATATGAGGAATACAAGCAATGTCATGTTTATGTAACAATGAAAATAGGTATCCAGTCATTGCTTAAAAAAAAAAAAAAAAAGAAGAGTTGTAGAAATTTGTTAATAAATTGTCAATCGAGAGCTATAATAGCATGCACCTGTGAAAAACAGCTTGATCAAGGAGGTAGGCAAATATGTATCAGAATAATTCAGATAACTCACTACCATATCACTTTGAAACAGGAGGAGAAAACAAGCTCATATCTGGAAATGATACATGAGGGACTTTTTCAAAAGATTATGTTCAGTCATGAAACAGCTGTGGAAAACAGGAAGTGAAATGTCCAGTAGAAGGAGGCAGATGTACAAAATGCCTTGATGGTATATAGGCTAAGCTAGCTGATCCTTTATAAGGAAAAGTCGGAGATGGATAATGCATCACCTCCCAAGGGCTATATGACAGATATGTTTTCTGACTAGGCAGTTACCTGGTAATCTTAACCTGAAACAGCCGAGCCCAAAGTTGTGAAATCTTTCTTACGTGGGTTTACAGAAGCATAAATCCAGAATTATGCCACTTATTCTGAGTCTTGTCTGTAATTACCTTTCCTAATTGGATTCTTGCTGACGTTAGAAGCATGCAAAGTAAAGACTTTGAATAATTGCTTCAGATTTTCCGAATGACCTTGGATTTATAGCCCTGTTACTGTGCATACTCAGAAGTGACTGTCCCAAACTGTACCTATTTCATTCCTAAACTTCATCAGGAGAAAAAAAAAAAAAAGCTAAGCTCTGATCTAATGAAATCTGTCTGATCTAATGAAAATGTACAGGATATAACTCAATATAATGTGCAGAGATGCAACTGAACTCAGAGTTGCATCATCTCTTATTTGATTTTAATGAACTATGTGAATAAAATGATTAGGGTTTGTCCCCATATAGATTTTGGAGTAATGAGAACTATCATAAGCATGAAGGGGGCAGATATAGGTAGTGTTACTGGAAGTCATTCATATCACACAGCTGTAAATCCACACAGTTTGCAATACATCTGAAGTTGTGAACACCATATTTGTGGACCTACTTTCTGAGTACTCTGAAAATCACAGCATACATCTGGAAAAAATTTTCATTCTTTGATCTGTATTCCATCTAACTTTCAGCATATTGCTGTGTAGTTAAAACATGGACTTTATAATTAAGAAATGGTGAAATGCACTTTTGTCAATTAACTATGACCTTGCTGTGGCTGAAAGTCACATACCATCATAGCATAGATACTGCAGAACCAAATGATAGATGAAGGCAACAACCTGATATGTTTAATACTTCAGCACAGAGTATTTTGTTAGCTTCTTGGGAGATTGGTTAATTGCTTGTTTATCTTCTGTGTAATTTGTTACTAAATAAGCTTTTAAAAGCATAATTCTGGAATGGAGCCAGTCTGAATCTGATTCATGTTGACAGCATAAAGCCTTCTTCAGTTATGCATTAATGCCTAGCCTTGTTTGCTGTGCTTTAATGGGATTGTGTAAGGTGTCTTGGATCAAATCCAAATAGGAACAAATTTTACTAAGAGTTGTTGAGTCTTTTTTCTGGAGTTTCTAACAGCTTATAATGGGAAAAATGCTGGGAAACTGGAGGTTGGCCACAGTTTTATCCATACTGACTAATTAGCAGAATTATAAAAATTACCCTGCATGTATGTAATGATAATAAAAGGAGCTTTGAGGATCTGCTAGGAGAGCATGTTTTCTAAGTTAGGCATAGCAAAACCTTATACATTTTGCAATTACAAGAGTCTTCGCTTATTGATGCTCCTTCCAGCCAAGCAATTAGGCCTGGATCCAATGAGTTAAAATGGTGATGGTGAGGCTGTGGCTTGATCATAAAGTGAATTGGGCTTAAAGACTCCTCTGATCGCATCAGAAAACCCATGACTGTATGAAGCAAAGTGCTGAGAAACTGATAAGCTTACTGTGCTGGTTCACATATGTGCAAAATACTTGCGTTAAGCTAACTAGGTACTGAAGGCTTTACTATGGACCTGCTATCATTTTTGCCATTCTGTTCTGTCTTTATGATGTATCAGGTATCCTTATTTTTTCTGTGGATGACAACAGAAAGCATCAAACTTCAATGAACCATAACATGGGGTATAGCAGCCTTACCAGGAACGCAATTTTTTATGTCTTTGCGAAACCCATATTTATACTTTTGGCTGGTCTGGTAGTGTAAAGGTCTGGTGTCAGTGATGATGCAGCTGTCATCTGTGTGTTGCCATGCCTGACTTGCCCACCACGTGCAAGAAGGGCTAACAACTTAAAATAGGATTTCAGCTGTAATGCATCTTCATGCTCAGGAAGATACAGAATTTCTAGGATATAACTTCAGTCAATTGACTGTTGTACAAAATGGATTAGAAATAGGATTTGTAAAACCCTGCCTGTTGCATGAAGGAATGCTTAAGGCAACCTAAGAGAAACGGAAGTGGGGAACTTGGCCTTCCCCACTTAATGAAAGCAGAGATAAGAAATGAGACGTACTCCCATGATGCAGCAAACTCAACACCAGGCTTCACAGTCATGTTCCTTTTGTTCTTGTTGTTGTTGTTTTAACATAGTTTTGAGTTTACTACGAAGGTACAGGAAAAATAAAGTTGGAGAGATTCTCATAGCACTTAATTGCTTAATTGCTAGTGCACATTGGATGTAGGAAACATTTATTTGAACTCCACCATGCTGGTTATTTAAAAGGCTGATGGTAATTGATGCAATTTGATTAAGAGGCTTAAGATACTTTGTGAACTCCATACAGCCCTTGGTGTGATGGCAGCTCAACAGCAGTACTGTAGATTTCTGAGTAACCTTTTTGACTGATCCAAGTGGAGCATGGGGACCAAGATATCCCAGGCCGACTTACCTTCTTAGCTATTGCGTGACTTTAATTAGTAAATTGAGTTTAATATACATAATTCTAGAAGTCACAGGATGTTGTCCTATGACAGCACAAACCCTCAAGCCAAGCAGGATACAGGGACAATGTATTTAATTTTTCAGTATGTTGTTTGAAGGCTTGTATTATAGTCAGTATATTCTTATTTGGAGTACACAGTATCTACTCATCAGACTGGAAATTCAGATGGTGTAAGTGTGAATTTTAGTTGCATGATTTCACTGTTCCATAATGTTTAATATTATATTAATAGATACCTTGTATCTTTATTTAAGTCTTGTTATACTATCAGCATTTTCTGTACTTCTGTTTTTACTTCTAGAGTAGAGGCTGGTATGTAATCAAAGAATCATATGTTTCTTTTAACTGGGTCTCAATCATTCCAAACTCCAAAAGCTCAATAATACTTGCAATTTGTTTTCCTTCTTTGTAGCTGATGGCTAGATAAGAGTGCTTTTTCCAGCTAGCACTGGCACAACTCCCAAGAAACAGGTAATTAGAGTGATGCTTTTAAAGTACAATAACTTAAAAGTATATTCTATCTTTACTTCAAAGTGTACAATTGTCTACATTTTTTCATAGACATTTCTCTGTCTCTGTAATCACTTTAAAAGCTGTATGTTAGGGAGACAAAGTGATAACCTTTTTTCATGGGGTTTTATATACTTTAGGCAGAGAACCCAAAAGCAAACAAAATAGATTCCTTGTAATTTCTCTAAATGCATATGGTCTCACAAATGGTGAAGTTTGCAGGCAGGGGAAAGGAGAAAACAATAATAATCTTAAATCACCCTGAGCAACTTTAAATCCTTAAAAATAAAAAATAAAAAAAAAGATATCCCAGTGAGCTATCAACCCCTACAGTTGATGAAAACCGGGGAATTTTCTAGGCTGCAGCTAGGTGTGAGAGGTGAAACTAGTTATCTGGGTTTAACCTCTTAATTTTATTTTAGCTGGAGGTTGGCTGCTGCACTTGGTCTCCTCCTCCTCCCTCCTGAGTTCTGGGTCCTTGTGTTGTGGGCAGCACAAGGTAGAGGCTGCTGCTGGCCTCTTGTTCCCAGGGCCACCAGTGACTGGATGCAACTCTTGGAGCTTTGTACTGAACTCCTGCTCTGTTTTCTGCTTTCTTGTGTTTTCTCTAAAGCTGGTAGAAGTGAAGACATCTACAAAAGGGTGTAACCAGTTTCACTTTTAAAATGGTACTGGTTTCTTCCAGCTCTGCATCATGGCACGTTTCTCTGCATTTGAATCTATTTGCACAAACTGAATGTGCAAAATCTAACCAAATATCTTCCGTGGAAGTATCCTATTAGGGGGATAAGGAAGGAAGAATAGATTTATTGGACAGAGTGTCCTTTAGCTGAAGTTCAACCAAATCTGTTTACAGTGACCTATGTGAACCTACCCATTGGTCTCAGTCTGTATGTTTCTGTTTTTATCAACATGGTCAGTACAGTGACCATACAGTGGACAGTACAGAGAACAAAGTGATCCGTTCACTGTAAGAAGTGACTATTTAAAAAAAACAGGGCTGTGACACACCAGTACTGTTATACAGAATTAAGCTTACATTGCCACTTATACTATTACTCTATTAAGATAGTGGCTTGAAATCTGAGTTGGCTATTCCTAGAAAGCATACAAACATTACAGGCACTTTTTGTCATGTTGAGTTGGCACCGTCCAGTTTAAAATTGCAAATTTTTCACTGTAATAAGGTTATTAAAGTAATCTTGCCTTTATTAGTCACAAGCCATCATGCATAGCTATGGTGAAAAAGGCAGGAGATAAGCAAAAAACAAACAAACAAACAAAAAACCCTTTGCCAGATATGTCAGATGTTTGCAGATATTTCAAAATTACCTATTTATCTGAAGATACAACAGTTACCCAGCTGGTTACTAGTTGTCTGTGGAACTGTGGTATTTGGTGCTTATCGTAGTTGAACAGGCTGTCTAGCATTTCCTCAGGAGCTCGTTATCACTTTCTTGTTTCTTTACTGCATTTTCCTATGTTCTGTTCTAGCCTGTAGTATCAATTTTATTTGAGATCTTTTTTTGAACTACAAGCACAGTGTATCTGTGTCTAATTTCTAGAATTGCATAAATAAGCCTCACTAATAAATACCAATTGTTACTGAAAAGAATTGGTTGGCTGTTTACATAATGTTCCTTGCATAAACACCTTCCAATGAGTAGCTTTTTCCCTAGAAGAGCTTGAGGTTAATAGTGTAACAAGTGGAGAAATATGGTTTAATGGTTAGATGCTTTGTAAACTACAAGCATTTTACTTCTGATGTCAAAGTCTAGTTTTGTATCTGGTGTTGTTTTGGTATGCCTCTGGTATGGTAGAGTTTTTCAAGCATTTTCATTGTAGTACCAATTTTCTTGAGGCTGAGATGATTTTTGGTAAGCCTAAATTCTTCTAGCACCTTCTGGTTAATCAGGTTTTCCCTTTTATTAGCGTAATGAGATGTGGAACAAAATTGCTGCTGAAAGTGAGATGCAGAAGCATGAGGTTAGTGGATTTCAGGATAAAAGAGAACATTTGATTGAAGTGAGTCTGCTGGGTCCTATGTACTTCTATACAAAGAAGTGACTGTGGAAAGCTGTCTGAAAAAATCTGTGGCTTGATTTTTCACAGTGTAGTTGAGAGTAAGACCTTTCCTGAAGCATATTTTCAGGGGAAATGCTAATATGGTAAGTAAAGTCATGCTTTCTTCAAGGATTAAATATGAGAACGTTATGTTTTTTACTCAAAGCAGGGATATCAGTTTTACCAGGTTGTGTTTCTCCTTGCATAGTCTCAAACCTTCTCACTGATAAATACCAAAGCATTAAAACATGTCTTTAACTTCAAACATGTGCCTGGTCTTGTCAGATTAAATGGTCAGCTCAAGAAACTGAAGTTATAGACGTGCTTAAGTACTTTTCTGGATCAAGGCTTGTATGATCAGTCTTGTTAACCACTGACCCTGTACAGAAAAATATTAAAATCACTGTTAGAATTGTACAAAAAGCACTCTATAGTCAATCCATATCCCTGAAGCAACTAAGATAGGAGCAGATGTGTGTGGTGCCCTGAAAAGCTCAGGAAAGGAAATACCTAAGTTCATTAGCTAAAATTGATACTGACAATTCAAATGCACTTAAAGAGAGCTGAATTGTTTCAATAGTGCTCAATCCAGGCTGAAACCTGTGCATGCTATACTCCTTGCTTCTGTGCATTCCCCAGCCCCTTTAGTAGCAGCCACAGTGTGGTTAACAGTTTGAGCCTGTTGTTCTGAGGAGGAACGCTACAGAGGTAGACTACAAAACATGTTGGCTGAGGTACTGATACATCTGAATAGGGAATGTCCTGTGGAAATGTCACCGGGAACATGTGACATCAAGCTGGGGACAGTTTATACTGAGAAACTTTCCAAACTTGTCAACGTCTTTTGCTTGTACTGAGATGGGCAGAGCCGTTGCTTCTCTTCCTAAAATAGGAGCAAACATGGAGCCATTTACCAGTTTTAAGTACTTTCATCAGAATTGTAGCTGTGTGCTATTTAGAGCTTTAAATTGGACATAAAAACGTGTTTTCCTGCCCCAGGTTTGCTTAACGTTCAGGTTTCCCCTTAAAAAGGCATCACAGTATGGAGCTGAAGAGCTCCTCGGGGAGAGAAGCTCAAGTACATAAATGGGCTTATGCAAATAGTGTTTTTTAAAAGAACCAAATTTGTTTGGCACTATTTGATAGGAGATCTGCATTACTCGACTCACTTAAATGTGGAAAAAAAAGATAATGTGGGATGTGAGAAAGTTCTAAAACCCTAAACATCTCAGTTATGGTAATCTTTAGCAAATTATTTTGGTGTAAGGCCACCTCCCACTCAGACTTCATTATTTATGTTAAAGGAAATACTGCAGTTGCAAGTTCTCTCAGGAATTCTTTCTAGTCAAAACAAAGTGAATGCATTCTGGGACATCCATTTCTAAATCTAATTAGAACAAAGCTAATCAAAGCTGCTCTTTTTTTTTTTTTTTTTTTCTTCATGAAATGAGAAAATATTGAAACGGGCATTTGGGCATCAAAGCTTTACCCTTTCACTGTATTTAAATTTCATTAAATTATGTAAAGCCATTTTAAAAGCTGGCAACAAATGCGCTGAATCATTTGGTGTGTGCACATTTTTCTGCAGACTCTTAGCAGTGTGAGGACTGTTTATATATAATCATTTATTTTGTTGTCTTTATGACCAGGGTATATCAAACTAACATGGCATCTGCTAAAAGATGGCAGTTTAATTTTCACACATATTTTTTCTTCTTTGGAAGATGAAAAGCCCTGCCTCTGTTTTGTAAACAGTGAAAAACTCAAAAACAGTGAATAAATGAGTCCTATGCTGACCAAAGATATTTCCTTTTAGAGTTACCACTTCTTTTCTGTTTGTTTTCTGTGACATATGACTTACCACATCTAGCATGTTACAGGATTATAATGGTGTAATTCCAATCTATACTGGAAACATGTTTTTCGTTGCTATGGAATTTGCTGGTCAGTGCGAGAAGGGATAGAGCAAAGAGATATCTATTACATGGAAATTAAAAATATTATGCAGTACCTGAACTAAACAGGCTGCTTGGGCAAGATTTGTTCATGTTAGAGATGGGTCTTAGACCACGAACCTTTATCAAGTTTAACTTCTGGGACGTTTGATACAAGGCTAGCTGTCAAGGTTTTAATCTAACTGATCTTAATCCCTTTGAGAGGAAGGTGAATGGAGCATTGAGTTGGGAAAGCTTTCTATCTTTTCGCTTCTTTTCTTTCTTTTTCTTTCTATCTTTTCTCCCCCACCTTTCTTATAATCAAGGCTTAGCCATTTCCCTTTGCTCTTTTCTTTTGTGAAGCTGTCCATGGAGTCCAAATTCCTCTTTCCTCTAGTTTGTTCCCGGGGTAGGGGAAAGAGTCTGTATGTTTGGAAGTCACAGAGGCAATTCCTGTTGATTTGCAAATTGTTCTGGCTAATTTTATTGTTAGTAATTAGCAAAGGACATATGCAATATGCTGCAAAACTCTCTAGCTGTGGACCTAAAACATAGTGGTACTTATAGGCCATACACATTTATCTCTTGTCTCTTCAGTAATGATTGTTTAGCTGGTTTTGATTATCTGGGTAAGGTCTTGGCTCTTAAAAGGAAATTCAGAGCAACTCCATTCTGTGGCGTGTTGCTTACATTTTTTAAAAAGTATTTTACTTTTCAGAAATGCCAAAGCCATTTTCCTGTGAATCAGGCAGAAAATTAGGATTTTTGGAAATATATTTTACAACCTTAAAGAGAAGTGATGAACGTTATAAGTATTAAACCAACAGTCAGAAGTGTCTTTTGAGAAGACTCTCAACCAGTCACTGAGTCTAACATTTGCTGTTCCTAGAATTGCAACATTTTCATCATTTAAAAAAATGTTCATTCTGAACAATGATTTAGTACCGGAGTAAACCCTTGCACACAATCAGAAAAGTGTAGTTATTTGAGGGAGACTCTTTTACAGAACAGACCTTTGAGGTCTCTTGGTCTTGATCTTCAAAGGTTGAATGCCATCCAAAAACAAGCATAGGAAATTTCTGATTCTGCTGGACACTAAGTTCTGTGACACAGTATGATTGTCTTCATCTGCCATCTTTTATGCATCCTGTTGAGTATGTCTTTTACGAATTAACCAACCTTGGCATGATCTCTCTGTTAGCATTCCTCTTATTCACTGCGACCAACTTGCTTTTCTCTAAGGTGGTTTAATTGTGACTCAGGTGAAACTAAGAGGAATAATGGTCAACTCATACTCGGTTTTTGAATTTGCTCCTTCTATTTTAGACTTAGAGAGCTCATGCGCCCAAAAGCTTGTCTGCTCCTTCAACTATGCTACCTATCTTAAACAAACAAAAAACAAAATTGCTTTTACTAGCCTTGCAGAAACAACAAATTTTTAGGTGGATTAATTTATAATACTTCTTTTACTTTGTGTCTTTATAGGTTTGGAAGTAGGTATATTTCAACACTGAACCTGTGTCTGAATTGTATATTAAATATAGAAACTCCGATTCAGTTCTCTGTGTTGTCAGTGCTGCATATCCTTAAGAAAAAGAAAAACAAAGGTATGGTATTTAATGAAGTTTGGAACAAATATACCTGAAATGTTATTGACACTGTCATACATGCCAGATTACAAAAGATCTCCCCTACTTTGGGGGGATATTCTAAATACCAGACACTGGAAATAAACGTTGGAGTTTGAGTGCTGAGTGACTTTGTCAAAAGTAGTAGTAGAAGTCTTACAGAATCTACAGCTTGCATAGTAGTTATGAAGGCATCTGAAAGCTAGGTTATTAAATGAATTTTTACAAATCTTTCAGCTAAATCAGTGGTTGAAATGCAAAATCTGAGGTAAGCGTATTGATCGTCACACACCTGTCTTTGGTGAAAGGAATTTGAAGCCTGTGAAACAATTAAAGTCTTGCATTGATTTTAAATACATAATTCATCTGTAAATAATGACTGTTTTTCACAAAGTTTAAGAATAATTCAGTACAAGTGACTGCTTTGCACATATTATGTGTATAGTTGTTTGCATAAACTATTATGAAAATAAATGGAAAGAGACGTGATCATGAGGATTTAGTGTGAATTTTTTTTGAAGATGAGGCTGGGTTCACAATGTTTTAGAATAATGTTCAAGTAAGGAAAGAGAATGGTTTTCTGTTTTTTGTTTGTTTGTTTGTTTTTGGTTGGATGGTTGGTTGGTTTTGGTGGCAATTATAGGACTTTGTCTGGTGGGGGGGGGCGATCATCCCCCTCCTCTGTAACATACCCGTTTTTTTGTTTCTTATTTATAACAAAAAATATTTGACTTTGAGTAAGCTACTCTGTTACTAGAGGTTCTAATGTCCTGATGATAGCTCAATATTCACTAAATCAAGCCAACAAAGTATCAGGATGTATGTTACCATGATGTGTGTTGTGTGACTAAGCATGTATACTCTGATGCTCAAAGTTTCTGTATAGTACTATATGGGATTTGCATGTCTGCATGTACCTTTGTATGAATTCATAACAAATGAAGGATCTTAGAATGCAGCTTGAATGTTATAGGTAAGACGGTTTAAAAATATATATATATTGTAATTTGAAATCAATATTTTATTACAGATTGAATGATAGGTAGGCTGTTTCTATTGTATTTATATTGTTTTTACCTCTCATTTTAGAAATATTCTTTTCTATTGACATTCATGCTAAGCTAATAAATCTAAAGCATATATGTAAGAAAACTAATTTTCACAAGGGAGTTACTTGAAATGGCTGATGATAACAGGTGATGGCACTTAACACACAGAAGAGAATGCACAGATACGATGAGAGCAGCAGACGCTGAATATGCAGTACTGTGTGGAGGAAAATGGTTCCTTTGGAGAACATCTCACAAAAGAAAATGGCTTAAATGATGGTAATAAACAAAAGACAAATGGGATAAATATTATTCCCTAAAAGCGCTGCTTTGCAATCAGAGCTTTTGTTGCTGACCTTGTGTTTGGTCTGTAAACTGTTCTCAGGGATTCTCTTAAGTGTTGCTTGGAGGTGAATTGTTGTGAACAGAAGAAATGTGTGGAGGATGAGTAATTCTGTGACAGAGAAAGAAAAGCACACAGAAAACACATAAGGTCTGTTGCAGTCAAATATCTATTTTCTTCACGGGTGGGTTTGGAAAAAAATCTAACTGAACTGGCTGTATTTTCTGTAGTGACTTTTATATAATTTCTAGAAGCCTGATCTGTAGTTCTCATGAGCTGCTTTGGACCCAGAGTTTTTGAGAGCTGTCTTTGGGTATCCAGATACTGAACATGGGATCTGTAGCAAAGATGCTTGCAGAACTCCTATCCTAAAAAAAATATTTGATCATGTCTGAATGAATTGAAAAATAAAAAAACGAAGGATGTCTGACTAGGAGAAAAGGTAACAATATTGGTGGAAGAATATATGGCTCTGGGTGGGGAAGGGAACATATTAAATAAAGAAGTGAAACAGCTTTCATTACCTTGATGCTCTGTCATTACAGGATGTATCAGCATTGCTTCCTGAGAGCTACCTCTGGCCAGCTCTGCCTGCAAACAGGTATGCACCCCCATCACCTAGACTGGAGAATTTGTGAAAAAGCAGTATGGCTTCTTTCCTGCTTGGTTATCTTCTGGAGAAAAACCCAAGGCATATGACATGATCGCCTTTATGTTGGTTCAAGTATCTAGCCAGAGGTGAGGACCTCATGGGAGGCTGTGGTGCATGATCCCATGACACATGTCTACATGTCTCATATGTATGTCCCTTAATATTATCTCTCTGTAATGTAGGCAGAGGTGTGGGGGTCAGGGATGGATTCTGTCTTTGGGATCTGAGTCTAGGAAGTTTTTGTTTGTTTTGTTTGTTTTGTTTTGGAAGAGGTAGCACAAGGATGAATTCAAGGAAGGTTTCCACAAAGAAATGGGGATTACTTCCTTTAAGGACTCCACAGAAAATTCCTTAGGCACTTTGGTACCCCCTAGGTTTGTTTACTCTGAATTAGTGCTTATGAATTAAGTAATATTTATTTAAACACTGGAAAGGATGTTTTATCAGCTATACCTGTTTGTAAAGATTGTCTCTGCCAGGGTGTGTGTGTGGCAGTGGTGAGTAGTAGCTGGGGGTAGAGAGAGATTCTAACAACCAAAAAACAAAGGTGTGCCAAACACCTTATAAATATGGTACAAATAAGATGATATCCTCTTTCAGAAACAGTGTTTGACATGTGTGTCCTTTCTGTTTACACAATACTAGAATTTTGATAAGGATGTTATTTGGTGTTTTTGATTCTAGAGGGGTAAAAAATCACTTCATCTCTGAAGTGCTCTGGGAGATGGGTGGTAACAGGCTCAGACACAGATGGCATGTGGTAAATGCCATCAATACAGAGCTAGTATTTTTACCACTTTGACTTAATTTGAAGTACTTGCTGCTTGATTTCTTAATTTTGTCTTGAGTCTCTTGATTAGAAGGCAGCATTAGAATCAAAGTAAATATAGCCTTGGCAGCTCTTGGCATGTAAGAAACCAGCCTTGACATGTAACATTATCAACAATTATAGAAAGCCATACAATAAATATATAGTGATCTAATGCTATATCAAACTCTTTGTTTTACTTTCTTACAGAGTGGAAGCAGGGTTTTAGCACAGATCTGAATAACTTTATAGTTTCTAGTGAACAGCAAGAGAATACTTTGTTACTGTAAAGGTCTACATTGCATGTCATGTTTTCTATGTTAAACATCCATTGGAAAACAGAAAAGAATCATGCAGAAAAAGCTGAAATTTACCTAACTGACCTCAGACTTGACTTGATGTATTCTACCTGTGTGTTGCTGAAAACATCTTTGTAAAGCTTGTTAAAAGAGTGACAGCTGACTATTGCTAGAGCCTCAGGCAGAAAAAATATAATAATATTCCCTTAGTTTGGATCATTATAGATGCTGTTTTTCGTTGAGAGTGAGTTTTGAATATCCAGTCAGACTTCTTAGTGTATGCTCTGATACTGCATTATTGTTTGAGGAGAAAGAAATCTGGGATTACTGTTACAGATAATGGATAAAGGACACCTGCAAGGTTCAAAGATGAAAACAGTAGAAACCTGTATGGCATAAAGGTCAGAGCTGGAGGTGGGGGCTTGAACATGGGAAAGCAGAGCAGTCAGATAAGTTGTTATATTTCTATTAACAAAAATCTATTGCAGTTAAAATATGAATTTCCATGAACTTGATGTGTTATTAACAAGGCATATTTCTATCCATCTGAGCTTTAGACTACCACTTTAGTCAGTACTGGCACCACTGGGAGTACATACTGTGTTGTTCTGTGCAGATCTGAGAGTAATTGTTGAGTAGTGAGGAAAGGATAGATGGGCAGAGGATTAGGGCTAAGATTTAGAAGGCGAGGGAATGGCACAAAGCTGTGCCAAGAAAGGTTCAGACTGGACATCAGGAAACAAATATTTACTGTGAGGGTGGTCAAACACTGGAACAGGCTTTCTAGAGAGGTGGTTGATGCCCCATGCCTGTCAGTGTTCAAGGGGCATTTGGATAATGCCCTCGTTAATATGCTTTAACTTTTGGTTAGCCCTGAAGTGGTCAGGCAGTTGGACTCAATGTTCTTTGAAGGTCCCTTCCAACTGTTCCATTCCATTCCATACAAGCAGAAGGGAGGGTAAATCATTGTGTTAAGAGTGGGTCAGCCACTAAGTTGCAGCCTAGTCAGTAGTCCTGAATCTTTCTCAAAAAAACTGAACCTAAATGAAGCTTTTAAAGGAATTTTTTGTTCTAGACATATTTGCAAATCTAGCATGGAAGAAATTGTACTTGATGTTTATGATTCAAACAAAACAAAGAATATGGAAGAAATCTCAGATGAGACGATGTTTTCTTAGCTATCCAGTTCAGTTGTGTCTACTCAGTAGGCTGTGCGGGTTATGGTTTTCTTATGATCAATTTGTGGTGGCTGTGCCCTCTCATTATGACCTGTCCTAACTTTTAAGATTTAGATTTTCTGTACTACCTTTGTCTGGGAAATCTGTCTAACAAACTTGAATGTATGCAATTGCTCAACAAGCAAGCATTTAGGTAGTTAATGCAGGTTAACACTCAGAGACTGAGGCATAGGTGGTTTGACTGACTGGAAGAAGGTTAACTGCCTGTGGGTTACACAGAAAGAGAACACAAGACTTCCAGATTTATGGGTGTATCACTTAAATTGGTCATGGGATGACTAAGAATGCATGTGTTTGATTTTTTTATTTTCTTATTACTGCAGTTATTCACTGAAAAGGACAGTTTCCTATGCAGAACTATGAATCTCTGCTTGCAATGCAGAATTAATGTTTTCAACAACATATCTTCGCTGTGTTTTTCAGGTAGGTGAAGCTCTAATCTGTAAAAACCTTTATATTAGTAGGCCTGGGTCCTTAAAACATTACTCTAAGTTAAAAACATTGGTCAAGCCTTCACTTTGCGGATCACGTTCTCAGTTCGGTTCCCATGGTTACCATGAAGGAATTGCTTGTGTAACATCCAGCTCGGTAAGATGAACCCCGAGAACAGGCATAAAGGGAACCACAGTGTCAGAAAGAGGCAGGCTGTAACAGGCATGATTGCTCTTAGATTAATAATGCCTGGAGATCTTCCAATACTACTGTTTCTTAATGATAGTGAACCAATTAATAGGTGGTGTGATAATGATAAAGATTAAGATGCCTCTTGGGAAAGAGAAGAGTTGATTTAAGAACTGCTGGAAACACCTTGTCATTTGCTATGATTCAGGAGACATGGGATAGTTTTCTCTCATAACTCACTGCATAACCTCACCGTTTCACTTAACATACTAGATTAATGCCACTGTAAGTAAAATGAGAATTTAACTATAAAGCACAAATTGGGCTTCCTAACCCCTGTTCTATTTCTTTCCTAGGACAAAATTTATAGAACAAAATGACCACAGGCAATGAGTGAAACAGCTAAAAATGCAAAATAGATGGATGGATATTAAATCAAATGGCCAGTGGCTTTTTTTGTTCAGAGTTGAACATTGATATGAAAGAGAGTTGGAGGAAGAGGTCTAGTTCACCAAGGTAGAAATGACTGGGCTATCCTGAGAATACAGCTGGCATAGCTGAGCTTGAGCTAGTGAAACATGGTAAGAGAACAACATTACCTTAAAACAATTCAGGACACTCCCTCCCCAGTGCGCGCGCACACACACACGCTTCAGTGAGTGAAGAAAAGTTTCCCCTAGTCCAAAAGTAATGGTAGCATACACATAGGAGGACAGGGGTTTGACTGACACAAAAATCTGGGTGTTCTCTTTGCCTTAACCGATGTTCTAACACTAATGCTAAAAAATCTGCAGAGTCCTAGATATATGGTCCTGATGCAAAACTCCCAGGACAGGTCCCTTTGCAGCCTGGTTATTGCCTTGGCAGCTGCTTCCGAGCTCCACTACACATGGAGATCTCAGCTTTTTCTTCTTCTCTGCCTTAACAGTAACCACAATGTTTGTGCTGAACCCTAAACAACAACAACAACAAAAATCAAATAATACCTCCAAACTTTGTCCTGATTAAAAACTTCTTCCAGGCCAGATCTTTTTGCATGGAACACTTGCCTTAAGCAGCCCCTTTTCAGCCCTACAGCAGCTGGAGCTCTAAGCTATCTTACTCTCCAACCTTAACTCTATTCCTTACGCTATTTTTTTTTTTTTTTCTGGTGATCCTCCTGAACTCACCCAGGCATTGCTGAGATGCACAGCTCCTCCTAGGCTAGGTACCTTTGCTGCCCACATTTGGCTTTGTCTACCTCTTTCCAGCCCCGGTGCAGCTGGGAGGTCTAGTCTTTTCTCTACCATAACCATAGTGCTAATTTTCCTTCTGAACACTGAAAAGCACATGAGGCATTGTCCTAATGCAGATTTTCTCCTAGGCCATATCCCCTTTGCAGCTGCCCACCCTTAGTTCTGGTAGCATCTTTTAAGCCCAGCTGAAATCAATCTCTTTCTTATTCTCTCTACTCTAACCTTAACCCTAACTCTTGTGGTGACTCTCAAAAAGTGGCTATGGCATTGCCCTAACTTAAACTTCCCCTAGGCCAGGTTCCCTTGTAGCTCACACTTGTTTTTGGTGTTTATTTCCAGCTGCACTGCAGTTTTGACCTGATGTAAAATTTTTCCCAAGCCATGTTAACAAATAGTACTTAAAATTTTAAGTATCTTTAATGTTTTTAGTTTTATTTTTACAACTTCATCTTTGATTTTAGCACTATAAGCTGTAAAAAAATGACATAGTTATTTTTATAGTTGAAGTTACCAGGGTAGTCCTTTTAAACATTTAGCTAACTGTTATCATGCAAATTCAATTTTCGAAGACTGTTTTTTTAATTACTGATAGTTTTTTTAGAAATGGTAATGAAGAGCCTCATTTTTTAATTAAACAGAGTGTGACTATGGCAAGGATATAATAAGGTATGATGGGGATAAAAATATGTTTAATGTTAAGTCAGCTGTAATATTGAACATCAGTGTGTGGGGTATGAATCTGAAATTTTCATCTTTTCAGTTGCAGCAGTATTATCTTCATGACTTCTGAATCTGGCACTAAGTTTAGCTAGTATCCAAGTACTTTACCTCCCCTTACTCCCTTGCCTGCGACAAAAATCAGAGAATCGTCATTTTTGCATCCAAGATGAAAAGACTCCAATTCTTAAGAGTTCTGTGTTTTCATTATAGTTGGTTCATCTCCACTGGCCTGTTATTTTACCTTTGTTTCTAGATTTTACTTATAATATGAGTTTTGTTATAATGATGATTTCTTAGACTAGATATGCTGAAACTTTAAACACTTTCTAAAGAGCTTGGAGAAGCGGGTGAGTAGGAAGAGAATGGAGTGGATTAATTTTTTTTTAAAGGAACTAACCAAAAGCTCAGTCGTATGATAGTGACTTAACTCATTCTATGTAAACATATTTCCTAAAAGTTAATTAGCAGAAATTCTCATATATATGACAGAGCTTTCATTATCCCTATATGATGTATCAAAGTGTTTCTTTTGTGAATACATCTTGGGTACCACCATGGGAGAGGAAGGAGCTGTTTTTAAAATAAAAGTAAAAACAATAGTGAGCCTTAGGGAATGAGACACTGTCTAAATGCATCTTTAATATATAATAGTTGCAAACTGCGTTTGATCATGCTTACAGTGGCTTAGGGATGGTTCCTGAATAATCACCACACAGCTGTACTTCTTGTAATAAACACACATTGAGCAGATCCTTAACTTTTAGGAGGCAGAGTAAGGTGAATCCCTCCCAGCAGTTTACATCTAGGCCCACAAAGGCGTTCAGTAGCTGTGTGTGATTTCAGTTACAGGTACCTGTCGGTTGACAACAAGGTGGGTGAGAGGAGTCACACAACAAATGTACAACTGCGCTACAGAATCCTCTTAAGCGCCTAATGGTTGTTGTGCTAGTAAAAGTATGCAACTTGACTTCTGAACCCAAAATTTTATATAAAAGCAAAATCAAACACTTGGGTTTTGGTTCTCACTGACAGTTAATGCTATTCTGCTTTCAGGTTTCAGCTGTTTTCATTGTTTTGATATTATAGTTACAATCTCATATTTCTAGACCCACATACATGACAAAAATCTAAGCCCAGAAAATCAAGTGAAAATACAATTTCTGAGAGGTGCGATGATGTGTTTCATCTCATGTAAATTTCTGAGTGTTGGCAACTGTTATTATCTTTGTATGTTGGCATTCTAATATATTTCAAACAAATGAGTATTCACACATAAACTCATGCTATAAGATTATATATATATCTCAAAAGACTGTGGTATCAGGGACTTGAGGATTATGTGGAACAGTCCCTATGCCAAAAATGGGTGAAATAAGATTGATAGCTTCTTCCCCACTTAGGATTTAATGTAATACTGTAGTTCTGTGTTCATCAGCAAAGTACCCCGTTAAAAATGGCAGTTTATTATTTCTATCTATTTTCAGAAGTTTGGGGTGACTTTCCTTTCCCTATACATTCAGGTGATGGAAGCCATAATTTAAGAGCCCTGTGGCCCGCTCTTTACAGTTATCCCGAATTTGGTACTTTCAGTTCTTCTTCATTCAAGTGGAACATGAACAGAAGTCAGGTGCCTTTTGTTTGATAACGGTGGTCATGAAAAATGGGTAGCAAATGCAACAAAATTTTCTCTCTCACACTAAAAGTCATCAAAACAATACTTAGCTAATAGGTGGACATAGGCAGTATATCTATCTATAATGCTGCAGGCAAAACTGGCTCAGATTGGGAATTTATTTAATTATGGGTGTTTCTCTCTGTTGCTCCCCTGCACTTCTTATTGGTTTTCCTCTGCCCTTGTCTGGTTTCTCATGGTTGGTGTCCCTTGGGAGTGTCCTTGCTCCAGAGTGGGTTGCCCATGGCCATGGTTTCTCAGAAGTGGGTAAAAAATTCTTATTTGATATCTGATATTTGACAGCAATGTTTGCCATCCTGCACTTTTTTTCTTCTTCTCTATAGATAAGTTGATATTAAAAAAAAAAAAAAAAAAAAAAAAAAGAAAATGTGTGTGCACTCACGCACACACACACAAAAACAACATACCAAAGCCACCCGTGCTTCTGAGAAGACGATTTAAGCTGTGTTTGCTACATTAGTTCTGGTTGGTAGCCAGTACCTTTGCAAAAATTTGTTCTGCTGGATGCTTGCTTTTCTGTCTAGCTACACTAAGGGCGTGGATGTAAGATTCCCCAGAGAGGCAGCATTTGCAGTGAAGCTGTGAAGGTGAATTGCTAATTCTTCCACCCTGTCTTCAGCAGAAGTACAGTTGTTATCATGCTGGTTATTCAGGTACAGGCAGCGATGAATGAAATTATTACCTATTCCTGAGAGACTGGGTAGAAACAACACACGGTGAAATCAACACCCTTTTCCCGCAAGACCACTGATAAATATTGTACCACAAAAAATCCTTAGGATTTCTATATAAATTTTAATTAAATACATTTGATTAAATGAATGAAAAAAAAAAAAGGAACAAAAATAGGGAAGAGATAAAATACCAAGCAAATAATTCAAATTATATTTCTTATCATTTTCTAAAAGTGATTTTGATCGTAAGCAAGTCCAACAAGTAATTATACTTGTATTATAAATGTATGAATGTAGCTCTCCAAATATGAGGTGATAACAGGTAATAATGACAGGAACCTCTATTGGTTTTGATACGAAGTTCATTAGCATTACTAGAAGAAGTTCTACTGACTGATGGGAGCTTGTTTAATGTTTAGTGAGTGTAAATATATATTGATGTCTGGAAAAGGAAAGGCATTTTGTTTTAACTTATGCATACAAAAGAATTTAATTTTTGCAATATTTTTAACAAGGTGTCTCTAAAGCAAATGGGAGGAATGAATGCCAGGGTATAGTCTTGTGATGAGCTGGTTTTCATCTGTAAAATGTTCTTCTTTTCCCAGAGGCTTGTTCCTTTGCTGTGGTTCATTACCTTTGCAGCTGTGCAGATGCAGCAATACATGGACTCCACCATAAACAGGATCACTGATATGATCCTGAGTTAAAGAAAACCCAAAACCTCTCCCTAAAGCAAACCTGTGTGTTCCATCCTGAGTCTGTAGATATCTAGCTCATGCTGCATAATGAGTTCTATTTAATTTGTTGCGGTTTAAGTGAAAACCTGGGCCTATGGGTAGGGTAAGAATTTTGTCAGTGTCTTCAGTGGGACAAGATTTCATCAAGATGCACATCTTTACAATAGTAGAATGCTTTAATACTTGACTGAAGATCACTGTGTGGAAATTCTGAAAAAGGAAAAACCTTCGTGCTTTAAAATATTAATGCTAACCCCAACTCCTTAGTGCTGAAAACTCAGATATTGTGCCTTTGTGGTGGTGGAGGCATCAATAGGAAAGATGATTTAGACGTACTAACAGTATTGTCACAGTTTAGTATTGGTGTTGAAAAGTTTGCCCTTCCTGAGCTGGGGCTTTTGGTAGAGATCCCTGCGTGGAGTGGGCTAAAGCAGGATGATAATTTCTGTTCCGTGAGTAGTAATTAGGTATGTAAAGGAGTCTAGTTACACTGAAATATTTCCAGACTTTTTCCTCCAAATTGAAGTTAACCTCTGGATCAGGGAGAATAGTATTAGTATCACAAAACTTCTGAACACCTTTTTGGTAGAAAAAAGAAGCAAGAGTACCAATGATATATTTTGTCCTGATGGTAATAAAAAAGGTAAAGCCCATGTGAAAAAAGTCCACACAACAGCATTCGCCTTCTATCCAATACAGGATATTGTGCTGTACTTGAGGTACAGAAAGCATGTGTAAAAATAAAATGCAGAAACACAATAATAGCTTATTTTATTTTTATAGTTGTCCTGTATGTTGTTAAAAGTCTTGCTTAACCTAGACAGGAGTATGTTATCATAACAAGTGCAACAGTGCAATTCATTGTGATACAGAGCAGCTACAAAATAAATAAATAAATAAATAAAATTTTTAAAAAAATGAAGTTTATGGAGCTAGATTTCTGTGTCTTCCCTAGAAAAGCATGGGTATGATAGAATGTAGTAATCCTTATTCTCCTTATTGTGTGTGTGTGTGTGTGAGGGTGGGAGTATCATGGCTTTGGTGTAATCCATATGTACCTGAGATAGGCTGTATGTTAGCTAATGGAGAGACAGCCAGCAATCTAGCTTCAGCAGCTAGGAGCTCAGCACAGTTTGTGGAACTTGTTGGGAACTGGAAAAAATCAGCAGATACAGCATGTGCTGAAGTGGCTCCATGCCGCTATGCCTGATCTGCTTGTACTGGGGTAAATTCAGGGGTGCCTGTTACAATATGCATATCCTCCAAACCTGGAATCTTCCTGCTCTGTGTAATCTGGAGATCAGATTTTTCTGATCTCAGAAATTTTTTTTTGATTTCTTTTTGATCAGATTTTTCTGATTTTTTCAGATTTTTGAGGACTAGTTCTTCCCTGTCAGGATTCTGAATTGTCATATTTTTACATTCTGTGTCCAGAAATCGCATTAGAGCATCTGGTTCAGTTGCCTGACTGCCAAACCTGGCTGTCATTTGGAAATGTTGTTGGCATGAATACAGGTGTTAGTAAGCTGTTCACAAGTATGGTCGCAGTGCAACATCTTCAGAGATTCACTCTAGCTGAGGATCAAAATGTAATCTGAAAAAAAAAAAAAAATCAGTTGGAAAACTCATGAACATGTCCCTCTGGAAATTTTCAGTATCTCTTGTTTTTGAGTAGGCTGGGTTTGTGGCATTTTCAGCCTTTCTTTGATTAGATTCCAAGAAGAGTTTTATGACACCAGGTGGGTATCTTCTGCTCTAGCTCCACTGAGGGGAAAATAGTATTAGTCCTTTGACCTGTTTTTGGTTTGTCTGACTCGTTTGCTTTGATATAATGCCACTTGATCCAAGTATTTTTACAAGTATAAATAAACTTGAGCTAGGAAGAAAAGTGTATGTAGAGAAAGTCTGACATTTTGAAGTTTGTCTTAAATGGCAAGTCCTAGTTTGCTTACTTTTTCGGAAGTTGAATGAAAATTTTGTCTTATTTTATGGCTTCAATATTTGGACTTACAAGCATAAGAAGGGAAAAGACCAAAAGGATAGGATCTTATGATACATTCAAAAAATCCTATCCAAAAAAGATAGGATTTTAGGATACACTGCTGGCAGAGATCTCTTGCACCTTGATACCTTAATGGTGTGAGGAAAAGAAAATGGCACTCCCTACCTAGCACAGTCAGAACACCAACCTGTGCATCTGTAAGCTGGTTATTGACAATACCAGCAACGATTCTGAATCTACATCTGTACTTTTAAATTAAGTGTTTCTCAGGAAGGTTGTCAGGCACTGGAGTGCATCACTCTGAAACATTACCTGGGCATGACCGGAGTTAAAACTGTTTGAGGGTCCACCCCCAATTGCCGTTAGCGTGTAGGGAGTTTGGGTCAGAGGCCAAAAGACTTTACCAGCATAAATGCAGGCTGACCCTTGCCAGTTGGCTTCAAGGACTGGCATGTTCCTGGCAGTTTTAATTTACTAGGATAGATACAGCCTGGATGTTCACTTGCAGTTTTGTTTGCATTCCCTCAGCAAACAGCTGCAGCATTTTAAGACTTCATTGTCCTTACCAGTGGATGGTTACTATCTTTCCATCTTTCTGCCTGAAGTAGCTGCTACCACTGCAAAGTCAACAGAGCAAGACATATTTGTACCCCAGCTGCTTCTGGGTACACTCCTTTCACTCCATCAGTTGTGCTGCAGAGAGATGGGGAGGATGGTCACAGAGAGAGGTGTGAGATTGCAGCTGTCGGTGGCCTTGGCAGGAGCACTACAGGGTTACACAAGTCCTTTTCTGGATTTTTCTTCAAGTGTGACTACAGAACTGCTTCTGCATCTCCACATCAGTGGGTGCTTGGTACCCCTGAATTCCAGTTGTGGTAGACCTGCAATGGATATTTTAGGGACCGGAAATTTGGAGGGTTATAAAAAGCTTGTCAAATTTGTTGTCTTCAGTTGATAGAAACAGTGATTAGCTATACTGAGTTTGACTGTTCTTCTGTTCTTGCCCAACTACTTTTGCTGGGGCAGTTGTGCATTGCAGATCATGATTTATGGGAGGATGTGGAGGAAGACCCAATTCTTCAGGTAATGTCAGGGCTGTGTGGCTATTGGCTGCTGGACGGTCTTGTGTACTTTTTGGTTAGTCCTAAAAATGCATCAGCTTAAACTCTCTAACATTAATTTGTCACAGACACAGAACATGAGGCTGAGGATTAACCTTGACTTTATATAACAGACTTTTCTCAAAATAGAGGGGTGCACATGCCTGTATACAACAGCATAGGTTCAGGGGAGAGGCAGTTCCTGGGATCATGTGCAAACAGGAATATTTTGCAGTGTACTTTTGAGGGCCAGGAAGGATGTGATGCTCTCTGCCTGTTCAAATATTTGCTTACGTATTAGCAATAAAGTAATATCTTGCTTCAGCAAAACATTGCTTTCTAAGAGCTGCTAAATTAATAGCACTGTTTAATCAATAAGTTCATCTCCACTTCCCACAGCCACTCTGTGTTACTCTTGAATGATTGCATCTTCACTGACTGTCTTCACTCTGGATTCCACATTTCAACCTTCTTTACATCCACTGCTCTTTACTGTGTAGTCTACAGATTTACTTGGAAAATATGTGTTGTACCAAGTCAAAACAATTTCAGTAAGGGTGAAGATTATTGCCTTTTTCCATTTCATTCCTAGTTTTAATTAGTTCATGGCATGAGAATGCAAGGAGGAGGAAGACAGCTAGTTACTACAAGGTGGTTAGGCTATCAATAGCTTTTAACAGAGTGCACCTTGCAAAACGCCTGTGCTCACTGAGGTCAATACAAAGACATTAATTAACATCAGATGATGATGTAACATTTCATTGGTTTTGACTCTAAGAAAACACTTTTCAGACTTAGGACGTTTGGCTGTATTTTACATGTAATGAGCATCAGAGTTTCAGATTTTTATCTTTATAAGTATTTTTCTCACTGTTGTTAGCAATCTGATTTATATCTATATATAATATAGATAGGTATAAAAACATTTAGCAGATCTTTTCTGTTATACTTTGTGGATAAATACTTTCAGTCAACCATAAGCATTTTTTTTTTCTCTTTCTCTCAACAGGAGACTGTTGGGTTTCTTTTGCATTTAGCAAGTGTTGGATTTTTCTAATGCATACAGTCAAAACCATTTTCCTTTCAGAAATGTGACCTTACTACAACTGAAGAGTAAATAATCGTGCAGTGAGATTGGGAGGAATCCTGCTGTAAAGCATCAGTTTTCAGGAGACATAAAATGTCTTATCAATTTTCAGGAGACACTTTAAGTGAAGGTAGGAAAGGTATAAGGTTTTACATGTTTGTGGAAATAGCTTAGAACTGCAGACATAATAATATGTGTTTCCCAAAGCAGACTCTGTCTCTTCTTGTATGAATCTGGGCCTGAATACGGAAGTGTATAATTGATTTAAAGGCCGATCATTCTTAGTGGCTAAAGACTTTGAAAAGTTTAGGCCTAAACAATAAAAAATAATTTACTAAATTATTTTCCTAATACAGGATAAACAGCTGTGATAATATGGAGTTCTTCATTGCAGTTTGTCTGTTCTACCTACTCCACACCCATGTCAGTACGGTCCTAGAATCGATTTGAAATAGTGTGCAAAATGACTAATCTAGGAACATAATTTTTTCACCTCCAAACTGCATAAACCAAAGGTGCAACATTGAAAGAGGCTGGAGAAAGTTTTTCCAAAGCCACAATTTTTTGAATTTCTCTTTCAACATCCAATACAATAAAAATGAATGAACTCTGCCCTTGCCTGTATTGACTACAGGGAATGTCCTGCTCTGGTAACATATCACAGCCAAAATGCCTGTAGGAAATATGTAATGTACTTCTTTATTTAGACTGGATTTGACAGAACATAGTTACCTTTTCCTGTGCCATCCATTTAGTTTCATAATCTGAGCACTTGGAAAAGTTAGAGCATTACTAATATTGTATCTAAGGGAATTAGTGACTTGCACTTACTAATGCAGAGAAGTAACAAGCAATCAAGCCTTTCCATAATGAAAAGCCTTTCCATAAAGGCCTTTTTCTTTAAAAATAAACGTATATATTTATATAGCATAGCTGTCACTTAGGTATATTTCAAAAGGTTAGTGAAGGATGTAAAAACAAACTAAAAAAAAAAAAACACAAAAAATCACAAACAACAACCAACCAAAAAAACAACCGTACCTGTGTAGAACGAGATGGTGTTACAACCTAAACTTCAGAGGCATTACAGAGTAGCAAAGCTTTGTTCATGTTAAAGTCAACGTGGTTCCTTGAACGGCCTAGTAGATAAAAGCTTTTTGTTAGCAGTACTTAGTTCTGATGTCTTAATTATCTCTTAGATGTGTGTTATTTGAGAATTTGTACTCAGAGTCATTTGAACTTTAAACGTTTGATAGTGTCTTGAGAAAAAAGATTTGAAATCGATCTACTTCATATGCTTCCTTTACTAATTTGAATTGGCCAGTTGGTATTATTGGTCAAACATGAACAATGCCTTTTATGAGAATAGAGAACATTTCTACTATTATTTTGAAGAACTCTCCAGAGCAAGAATAATCAAGAAGTTTTCAGCATTCCTAGTAGTCCTTTCTCATAAGATAGGTTTCTGAGATCTCTGATCGTTTCCTGGATTGTTTACAGTTGATCATACCCTTCCTGATCTGTTTATCCCCAAATGGGGCAAGATATTGACAGTATGGGCTGAAGGAGATGCATTACTAGTCTGTTAGTCCTGTTAATGCATTCTGCATGGCATTTTGCAGGGTTTTTTTACAGCAATGTATTGACTGTGTTCAGGTTATGATTCACTATGGCCTACCTACTAGGTCAGTTTTGCTATCCTTTATTTGTGTGAGTTGGATTATTCCCTTGAGCATGCATCTTTAATGATTTTTTTTTAGGTCATTTTTCTAATTTGTTTGGAGTTGTAATCTTTCTCTCAGAGCACTTGCAGCCTGTTTCAGCTTCATATTTTCTTCCAATCTCACAAGCCTTTACCATAGTCCTTGTTATTGGTGAACAGTACTGCATAGTGCCAGATCCTGGAGAGACCACTGTAACTTAATACTTCCTTCTTCCATCATGGCATTACTGTGAACCACTGATATTTGGTAAGTCATTTTTGCTTTGCACCCACCTAAAAGCTATTTCAGCTAGAGTTATTTGCTCTAGCTTGCTTTGAAAATGTCACATGAAACAATGTCAGAGGTAAAGCTGTATAACACCTCCTCTGGTCATAAGACCTGTTACCCTGCCATAAAGGCCCTTAGATGGGTTTAACGAGCTTTGTTCTTGACAAAGTCATCTTGGTTGCTGCCCCAGTCTTTTTATTTATTATTTTTTAAGCTTTCAGGTTCTTAGAAAGTGTTTTTGCATTTGTTCTGGTGTATTCTTATATTTGTCCCAGGAAAAAGAGTACCTTCTTCCCCTAAAAGTATAAAGGGGAAAAAACACCTCTGTCCTCCTAATAAATTCTAATCAAGATGACATTTAAAAAGGGAGAAACAGAACCTCAGGTTCAGTCCCATGCATTAGAACCTCAACTTTATTCAAACAGATATTTTTCTTCTGGATATTTTTTAACTTTATAATTAGAAGATGTGAATTTAAATAAAAACAAACTGGTTTTGATTGGTAACCTAATAACCTTCAGGTTAAAAGTTATGATCATCAGTAGGTATTTCAGAAGGCACAAATTTATGTTCCAAGAAAACTCCTATGAAATATTTACTTAAATATTTTTCTGCATAAAGACGCCCTCATAAATCATGATGCCACTCTATGGAGATGTAGCTACAGCTGGAATTTCATCCATCAATTTCTATGCAAATATTGGGAATATTTTCTAACATTGCTTTTTAAATAGTAAAACCAAAGTAAAACAAAGCAAACCAAAGCTGGTGTTATCTGTTGGGTCCTGCTGTGTAGAACTCAAGGCCACTCTTGTCTAGCTTTCTTCATAGCTTTGCAGATGTTCCCATACCCTTCTCACCTTTTGGTTTCAGTGAGTTGAATAGTTGTCTGAAGGCAGAATGTGGCTGGACTTCTCCATAGCATTACCTGTCTCTTTAATGTTTGCATCCTCTGATTGCCCGGTATTTGAAATAAGTGCCATTCTGAAGAGGTATTCAGATATAAGGCAAAGAAAAATCTGGAAGTAATATGCTGAATGTAAATTACAATAAACATTGGGAGAAATAGCTGGGGCTCTTCAGCAGCTTTGTAGATATTGTCTGTGTGGAAGTGAATGGCTTTAAATACGTTAGGAAACTGGAGGAGAAGAATCACAGCTGTGTTCTTCCTGTCTTCTGAGCATTACATTATGCAATATGTTTTGTGTCATTCCACTTTAAAATCCTTCCTATGAAGGCTTCTAATTTGAAAATATTGGTGGGGTGTTGTTTTTTTTTTTTTTTTGCCTTCCAGCTTTTACAGCAGACTGGTGATATTTTCAGGTCTTTCCTCTTTTGTTATTTTCTTTCACTGTGATTTTTGTTTTCTAGCTATCTACTGAACAGAGCGGCTCATTTAGAGCTATATTTAACAACATTTTTTTACCAGCTTTGTCGTCATTCCGGGAAATAAGGTAACATTTATATAATCAAGTCATGCTCTAGCCACTGCTTTCCTGTACTTGTGAGGTAAAATGATAATTCTGTTTGTGATTCATTGAGGGTAATTATAGCATTTGCCAGAGTACATGTGGGCAGGTAAGTACATACACAAGTTAGATAATTGGGTCAATAGTGAACAATTTGTGCTTAACAGGACTTGATTTAATAAGGGTAGGTTTAATTCAAAATTAGATACCATTTGATAGAGAAATTTCCACAGAAAGTAGAGGTTCAAAAGCATCTTGCCAATATTCAACAACAGTATGTATGCCCTGTATCTTTGACATATAAACATAAATGCCATTCAAATTGGCTCTGCTAATGTGTAAGCTTTTGGAAACTTGACTGTGAATAGCACATATTTTGTCTTTCCACTTTTGCATTTGATGTAAAGCTATGGTTAAGTTTTTTTTTTTTTTTAAATGAAAAAAGGGATATATATATATTATAATATAT
>VXAA01007288.1:245276-257089 GCA_013399115.1 Anseranas semipalmata
AATATATATTTTATATATATGTGTGTGTGTATATATATATATATATATATATATATATTTAAAAGAAAAGGCCTTCTGGATAGCTGCAATAGCAATCCTGGCACGCTGGGGGACTAGCACAGAGCTAGCATGGGGTAGTCATGGCTTTTTTGCTGCCTTCTGCAGTGTCCTGCCTTCGGCAGCTACTTCATTTATGTCTGGAGTTTCCCTTGACAGCATTCAAATACCCAGAGCAGGGTTGCATAAAAGATGGCTATGCATTTCCAGAACAATTCTCAGGATTTTCTCTAAGCTTTGCTCTGTAGTGCTTACGTTTTTCATTGCAAGCTTTCATATTTTTTTCTCAAAATTAGATATTACTGATGTGAAAGAGAGCAAAAGGAAGCCTTGATAAAGTCATTGTGAACAGTGGGAAACCCTCATTCAGATCTCTTCTCTGTGTAACTCAAAGCACAATTTTCTTCTCAGGCTGCTGTGATGCAAAGCTGGATCCCTAACATCATAAGGTGGTTCTCTGGCCTATCACAAAAAGTAAACAAACAAACAAAAACTACCCCGCTGCTTCTCCAACTCAAGGTAATGATATCTTCCTCAGAATTAAAATGTTTTAGCTTCTGTAAACAGGATCTTTCATTATCTGCTGACCACCTGCAATCCTTACATGATGGTTCCAGTTGTTATCATCTACTGAACTACAAACAGAAATCAGAATTACTTGCTGTATTGCTCAAATAATTGGTACCAATCCCAACCTCTGTCTCTGCATTTCCAGCCTCTAGAATGGAAATTAGACAGGTAGAGACAGCACAAACCTAAACCATCAAACATTTGTGTTCCAAGTTTGGATGTGACTGTTTTTGGATCTGCTGCACTTTCTGTAAATGTCATAAGGAGATAATTTTTCTCTACAGAACCTCTATAGACCAAGCATGTTCCCAAAGTTACTGCCCTTAGCAAGATCTTATCAGGAAATGCTGAACTGGTTCTCAGGTTGCTGCAGTTTTGCTCCTTCCTTTTGTCTTTTACAAACACTTTTGCCACTGACCTGGTATAATACGTATAACTTTTCCCAAATAATAAAAAGAAAAACTTTTTAACACTTATGACGAGTTCCTTCTTTAACTGAAACATTTCATATTACAAGGTTATTAACATTAATTTCTGTTTTCCATAATTAAAAGTTTGCAATACTGCATCACCTAACAAGTAAAAAAAGCCATGTGAGATATTAATATTACAAGAAAATGATTCATTATGTAATAATGGTTCAAAATATGAAAATTGGAAGTGAGGTTGCTTTGAAAAATGAATCAATTTAATTCCAGACCTTGTTTATAAGCTTTTCTTCCATATTCACCTTTTCTCATTTCTAGATTTGCTCATTTTCTCCATTTCTGCTTTTGCATTAGTTCTAACTTCTTGTCAGATAAGTTAAATAGCATTTAAATGTGTGTTGTGTTTTGTTTTGTTTTGTTTACTTATAAAGAAATGTAAAATTAAAAGAAATGTAAGACTGCTATAACAGTTCTGATTACAATTCCCCCTCTCCATTCCACCCAAGAAGCAGAGATAGCTGCACTTTAAACACTGAATTTGTTTTTTTTTTTTTTTTTTTCTTTTCTTCCAGAGGATGAGCCACTCCTTGTTCCAGGAGTTTCAGTGAGGGATATGACAGAAGCAAAGAGACCACAGACCAAGAAAAACTCAGAGAAATGAAGCTGTCAAATAATTTGTTGCCCAAGACTTTTGGCTGTGGTGTTTATTATTACTAATGTTGTTATAAAACCTGAAATTTTAAAAGCTAGATGGCTTAAACAGGATCCCCCTGTACTGTTATTTTTGAAATGAGAAAAAATGGTGCAGCAACATCACCATCAGGGCACTGCTTGTGCTGGGGCCTCCCTGGGGGCTGAGAGCAGCAGGGTCTCTCCAGTGGCTGTCAGGACGGTGTACTGGCAGCAGGGCGTTTTTTTTATGAATGTAGGAGCACCAAAATCCTAAGTCATGGATCAGCACTCTCTTTGCTGTAGATGGTGTAAAGACAAAACAAAGAGACGATATCCACTCCAAAAAGCACAGGGAAAATGGAGAGAGTAAAACAAATGAGCACACCAGTTCTAACTGCTGTTGAGTTTACTTGTAGGCATCTGAAGGGAAGAAGGTTTTGGGAGGTTAATCAATTTGCTTTGCTGATGTTCACTGGGGGATCGTCTCTGGCATAAATGATGGAGGAAGCACAAAGGTCTTGATTCATGATTCGTTTTCCAGGTGTAAGTGGCCATTACAAGGCCCTGTGAGCTAGGTGCTGTGTTTCTACAAGTGAAAAACCTGCTCCTTTCCCCAGGGAGCTCATAGCCTGAATAAACTGTAGACAAAAGATTTATGGAGAGTTTCAACTAGATGGTTTTAAAATTACATAAAAGTCTGTAGTGAACTTGGTTGAACTTTGTGTCCTGTGTTCCATTCCAGTGACTTAACTACTAAGTTGTCTATTCTGACTCCTACAGTTTTTCCAGTATTCCTCTCAAATTAAGCTTTTTCTTTTTTTTCTTTTTAATTTAGCAACTGGAAACATATTTTGAAGTGATAATCCCATTGTGAGATTCTAATGGTGTCAACACGATTTTTTAAAATCTGTCTTGAGGTTTTACTCTACATATATGTTAACATCTACATGGGCAACCTCAATGAATGGTTTTCTGCTTGAGTGTGTGACCATATCTTGCCTTCATGTTACTCGCTCTACTTTGGTAGCAGAGATGTGACAAGGACAGAGAGAAGAAAGGCAGCCATACCAACACATGTTAATCAAAACTGTGTGTATTTGTCTAAGAGAGAAATAACACGTGGAGGGAGGTGATTGTCCCCCTCTGGTCTGCCCTCGTGAGGCCCCACCTGGAGCACTGCATCCAGGTCTGGGGCCCCCAGCACAAGAAGGATATGGACCTGTTAGAGCGGGTCCAGAGGAGGGCCACAAAGATGACCAGAGGGCTGGAGCGCCTCTCCTATGAAGAAAGGCTGAGAGAGCTGGGGATGTTCAGCCTGGAAAAGAGAAGGCTCTGGGGAGACTCATTGTGGCCTTTCAGTACTTAAAGGGGGGGGTTATAAGAAAGATGGAGAGGGACTTTTTGTTCGAGTAGATAATGATAGGACAAGGGGCAATGGTTTTAAACTAAAAGAGGATAGATTTAGATTAGACATTAGGAAGAAATTCTTCACTGTGAGGGTGGTGAGGCACTGGAATGGGTTGCCCAGAGAGGCTGTGGATGCCCCATCCCTGGAGGTGTTCAGGGCCAGGTTGGATGGGGCCCTGGGAAACCTGATCTAGTGGGAGGTTTCCCTGCCAGCTGGTAGCTGGGGTTGGAACTAGATGATCTTTAAGGTCCCTTCCAACCCAAGCCATTCTATGATTCTATGATATGCAACCTCTCAGCACGTAAAACCTTCACGTGTGATAATCTGATTTGCAGTTGCAGTTCTGATGGACACATGCATTTGTAAATGCAGGAAAGAGGCATATAATTTAAATCAGGGCCCCTGTTTTAGTCCATTCCTTTTTGTTTTGTTGCTTTGTGTCAGGCAAGCGTCCTTGTACCTTTTGTCTCCCAGAGCAATGTGATTTGGTTTTCCAGTCATGCCTACATTGATAGTCCAACATGTCGAATGACATTTGAACAGTTACGTAACTTTTTTATTGTGTACTTTTTATTACTGTTATGATAACACAAAACTGAAAAGTAATATGATAAAAATGATTTTTTTTATACCTACAGGCTTTCACGTAGCTCATAATACTATATTTAAACATTCTGTGATGAACCAATTTCATTTTAAAATATGCAAATTATAACAGCAGGCTTTTTTAACATTTTAAATGGTCTTTGTCTAATAAAATGAGTCATTTTTCACTTACCAAATTCAGAAATACAATTGCATACAGCTATTCTTGTTCTTCTAAATGAGAGGAGGAACAATATTTCTTTTATTGCCTGTCAGTTTTGAATTACTTTAAGTGCACTGTGGGTGGACTGTGCTCCTATGCTCTCTCTTCAGCATAGCACCCAGAAATCAATCAGGGTCTAAAACTCACCTTTTCATTAGGGTGGGTTTGACTGGTTATTGCAAATATAACCTATGATTTTTTCTTCAAACAAAATGATATTTTGTTCCTATTAGTACCTCAGTTCTACTTAAAGTGGAGCGTGTCACCTTTTTTTTTTTTTTTTTCCAACACGGTGGTTGCAAACTGAAGTTGCTAACTAGAAATAGCTATACTCACTATTAATGCACCAGAGTATGAGGTCTCCCAAAAGGCCTTTCTTTCTTCTCTGTGATCTTGTGTTTTTTTTTTAAAAAAAAAAAAAGAAAAAAAATAGTGAACCATAGGGATGAACTTTGACCTTCTAAAATATAGCATGTTTCCTAAGTGAAAATGAATACAAGCATATTTCTGACATACCGTATGGCCGCAGTATTCAGATCACTGTTTTCACTGGAGGCAAATTCATCTCCAAGCTGTTATTTATTACTAGATCTTATGAGCTGTATTCTAGAAAAAGAAAATAATAAAAATGCATAGGATAAGATTCTGAAAGATAAAAGCTTATGTTGGCTGCTCTTGAGGTCTACTACCATTGATTTTGGAAGGTGAGTAAAGCTGACATGAGCTCCTCTAAAAAACATGTTCACAAACTGTTGTGAGATATCTTCCTAATAGCATGATTTACTTTGCCCCATGCAGACCTGTAATATGTGGACTTTTTTTTTTAAATATTGACTGAATGTAAACAACATTAATGGAACCTGTGTAGTATGTGCTGAGCAATTTGATATCAGAAGTTGCCACAGGCATTAATCTAACACAATAAAAATGGTATTACTTTGCATTATTTGAGATGTTCTGTCATTGTCTTGCTAGGCTTATACCTGAAATAGAATACTTCTTGAAAGATCTTGGTAGAAATATTTCTGTATTACCTGATGCAGAAGTCTAAACTTCAGAAAGCATATGAAGAAATGTTCAAATGTTACTTTATGTCCTCATTTCAAAATATACCCTAGTTAAAGTTATGGTGTGTAGAAGTTACTGTAACAGGACACAAAATAGAGACACTCATAATTTATCCTCCAAATAGCCCTTCACTGCTCAAGTTCCAAGATGGGGCTGGAGCTCATATAGGTATAACTCGGCTGGCTTTAAAAGAGGCAAGCTGGCACTGTGGAGAATTTGCAGTCCGTGGGAGCCATTTTGACTAAGGCCTCTTGACAAACTACTGGTTTTGTGAAACCAAGCTGACCTTTCAGTCAGATACCAAGATGATGGATGTCCTCATTAACTGGAATTGCACATCTGGACTGAGGTAGAGAGATGCCATGAGCATAGTCAAACATGGGTCTGGTGCCAAAATCAGTCAGGCCTTATGGGCATGTGCAATTAAAGGACATTTTTAAATAAGGAAGCAGATACAATAATGAGAAATTCAATGAGATTTAAATACTTCTTGCTAAAGGTATACATTTAAGCTTGTCGATAAGTGATTCTTTAAGCTGGGTCTTTGATAAAAGATGATAATGTAAACTATAGAAGATTATGAACTGCTCCTCATCTTTGCTCTTTCTCAGGACCAACTGGTACAGTGAATGGAAAGATAATTTTGAAGAGTTGTATTCATGACAGTAATAGGGAATGCCTGTCACCATATCGTGGGTACTGACAGTATGTGAATCTGGTAATAAGGCTAACACTCAGCAGTTTTGCCACTATTGGACTCAGGTACTATGCTTTAGATTTTCCAACAACAGCTTCATGCTCAGTGTATTTTCTCTTCAGCCAACAAAAGAACTGCCCGGGTGATCTGTGCTCTCGAAAGCCCTGTCTTTCACAGTTAGAATGTTAATTACTGAAGAACTGGGGAAAGGTGAGTGTAAAATCCCTCAGAAATTTTTGATTCCCGTTTATGTTTTCTGAGAAGAAATCATCCAATTTTCACCAGAGGTGAAGACCCTGAAAGTACTGGCGCACTTTGATTAAACCTGCCCTGGGATGCTGTTACCAGTGCCTCATTCTGTAACCTCTTGCTTGCATCCTCCCTGGGCAAGGTGATTTATTTTGTGACATGGATTTTCTCTGTATTTAGTCTGATCCATTTAATCCATTCCTCAGTGAAATATATGGGTAAGAATGGAGAATTAAGGGATTTTCTTTGTTTGATTATAAGACACAGATGAAGGAAAGAAAGAGAAACATTAGAATAGTTTTTCTGTTCTGCCCATTCTTCAAATAATCCTAAATTCCATTTCGCTGATTATAAATATCTAAGTTGCTAGCTTGGCCCTACTTTTAAATGTAATGAATTCATCTTCTGTTTTGACATTTGCAGGTGAATGTATATCCTCTAATTTAAACAGGATACAGTTACATATTGACAGATGTAATATCAGCAGTGGATACTATGGTCTTTGATTTTTGAAGGAGAAAGACAGCCTTTGGTCCAACTAAATACCAAGCCAGGTACAACCAGAAGAATAGCCTTACGTGTCTGTTCACACAGAAAACACAAAAAGTTTTGCCTTGTTTTCTTTTTTTGTTTTGGAGTTTGTGTGTATTGTACATTGTCATCACCTTGTTAACATTCTGGGCATCCACGTTGGTGCCTTTGGTCTTTGTTGAGCGAGCACTGAAGCAGTTTGCTGGATTTTAATGATCAGTGATACTGAAGTGCCCAGCGGTGCAGTTAACATGACTACAAGTCTCTTTACACTGGAATATGAGCGTCCTTGTGGCATAATGCTCTAAGGATCTAGACATGTAAAAGTCTTGGTTTGCACAATGCTTTTTTGTTTGTTTGTTACATTTTTTGTTGTTGTTGTTGTTCTCTCCCTACGGGACTGCGGGAAGGCCTTATGAACAATATTACCTCATGTCTTGTTTATAGTGTAAACTGGGAATACTTGATCTCATGGTAGTGGTGTTATCAGTGGCAGCATTCAGGCTAATTTGTCCTGGAGATTGTATTTCTGAATATCAGGGCAGGTGTCATAAATTTATAGTCTGGTGCTTTTCAATACTGAAATTACGTGCAACAATATAATTTTGTAGTCAGATAGCTCCTGGCGATCCAGCTGTTTTAAAGGTTTGTGGAATATTACACCAGGGCATTTTGTGTAGACATATGTAGAGACATATTTGATGTTAAGGGTATTTTGCTGAATCAGTCCCCCGAAGAACAGCACCTTGCAGAGTTAAGTCCCTGGCAAAGTGAGGCACCACAGCAAACCTGGGAAGATAATCCACTTCAGAGTGATATCATATCTAGCAGCATTCCTCTCTCCCCATCCACCTCCTGCTAAACAGCTCTTCTCAAACATATCAAGGGCACTTGTCATCATGTCTGTTTAGTTGTCATTCTAAAACAATGACAAAAAAGGGCTATTTTGTTTCCAAAACTGAAAAAAAAAGTGTTTTTTTTTAACAGTTGACATGTAATTTGGGGATCTCTTTCTTTAAGATAAAAGCAAATAAAGGCCTTTTTAAATTTTTTTTTTTTTTTTTGCCTATACTATCTTGATTATATACTGAAGTCTTGATTAAATTTTGAGAAGTTGGTTTTGAGATAATCTGAAGGGATTTTTATGCAAAACAGTGTTGAACCTGTTTGGGATAGAGTTCAACAGGAGAATATGGGTAGAACTGAATGTCTCAGGAGAAATTCAACCACTAGCGAAAGTTAAAACTTAAAATGAGAAGATTGCTTCTGATGAATGCTTTCTAACCTATTTAACCTATTTTATTTCAGCTTTCAGAACCTATTCTCTTATCAACTTTAGGATGTTGCTGCAATGGGAGAATAATTATTCTTCTTATTTTAGTTAGAAAAGGACATATGTGCTCAGTTTATGTTCCTTATGTAGTGTTAGCTGACTAATTATCACCTCCAAAAGTGATAATGGTTGACATTAAAAGCATTTGAAAATGGAAATTTTCTCTTCTAAGCTTAGTGAAGAATAGTAATCATATATTACTAGAAGTTAGCTTTTGCACATAGTTTCTTAATGTTGATCTCTCTCCTGCTATTTTAATTCTTTTTCGACAAGAGCGCAACTGATCTCTTGAGGGGTATTACCATCTGCTTTTCTTCTAATGTAATGAAGTGATCATCCAAAAAGAAAATGAACAATTTCCTCCCAGACGGTATTTCTGGCATTAATGTTTAGGTACTAAATGGTTGAACTGTTGATACTGAGATCTTATTTTCAGAAGCATAACTTCTGTAGTTCTTGTTGTTGATCTGTAGCAACTATCCTCATCAGAGGCTTTTTGATGTATTTGTGTCCTGCTCCTAACTGGGAAGTAAACATAATGATATTACCTCTTCCTCTTGAAGTTATTCTATTTTTAAGATGTGAAAATGAACACGCGGGAAGTCCTATGGTAATACTGAATTCTATATGAATACATTACAGGCAGTCCTGTGATGACTCCTGAAATCTTTCCCATTGCTACCTGAGTGCATAAGGTGGTCTTAGTATGTGATTATCAGGTAATTTCCATGGTGACAGATTCCTATGGCTTTCCTGTTTTATTTTGTAAACAGACAAGTTAAAAAATGCTGGCCCACACTGGTTTTGTTTACCTTTTATTTACCTACGTAACAAATTATAGAATCATAGAATGGTTTGAGTTGGAAGGAACCTTAAAGGTCATCTAATTCCAACCCCCTGCCATGGGCAGGGACACCTCCCAGTAGCTCAGGTTGCCCAAAGCCCCATCCAACCTGGCCTTAAACACGTCCAGGATGAGGCATCCCCAGCTTCTCTGGGCAACCAGTTCCAGTGCCTCACCACCCTCATAGTAAAGATTTTCTTCCTTATATCTAATGTAAACCTACCCTCTTTTAACTTAAAACCATTACCCCTTGTCCTATCACTACACTTCCTCACAAAGAGTCCCTCTCCTGCTTTCTTGTAGGCCCCCTGTAGGTATTGGAAGGCCGCTATAAGGTCTCCCTGGAGCCTTCTCTTCTGTAGGCTGAACAACCACAGCTTTCTCAGCCTTTCTTCATAGGAGAGGCGCTCCAGCCCTCTGAGCACCTTTGTGGTCCTCACCTGGACTCACTCCAACAGGTCCATGTCCTTCTTGTGCTGGGGGCCCCAGAGCTGAACACAGTACTTCACGTGGGGCCTCATGAGAGCAGAGCAGAGGGGGAGAATCACCTCCCTCGACCTGCTAGCCATGCTTCTTTTGATGCAGCCCAAGATAAGATTGGCTTTCTGGGCTGCAAGTGCACACTGCTGGCTCATGTTCAGTTTTTTGTCCACCAACACCCTGAAGTCCTTCTCCAAAGGGCTGCTCTCAATCCACTCATTACCCAGCCTGTATTCATGTTTGGGATTGCCCTGACCCAGGTGCAAGATGATGACAATGATGATAAACATCATCCTCCAGCTTCTTCCAAGAGCAAAGTTACCATTAACGTGAGTACAAATCACAGAAGGAATCTGGCCATCCTTTCTTTGCAAACTGTCTCTCTTGTCCGTTCAGGAGTATTCAAGAAGCTGGGGATATAATCCGGTGTGAGCAGCTGGAAAGCTGATGTGCTTAAGGAGGAGAGGGTGGAGCTCTTTGATGTGTGGTGGCTGCAGGTGGGAAAAATTAAGCCTGTGTCTAGGAAGCAAAATAAGAGCTTTATGTTGTCACGTTGCGACATTTGAGCATTTGAAAATGGTGAATTCTCAAGTCACAAGATCATTTTAAAAATCTTAAATTACTCTTTACAGTTGTGTGTTTCTGACTTTTACCTCTTAAGCTGTACTCCTGTAGTAATTTGAAGTGTTTTTTTCAGCTATGAAGGCAGAGACTGTAGAAATTAATGGGGCTTGATGTTCTCATATAGTCACTTAACTCCTAGTAGATTGGGTCTCAGAGGAAGAAGTATAAAAGCAGGCAATGGAATGATTACATTACAAGGCAGTGACACTGTCAGGCTTTTTGCATTTCCATTGCCTTGATCTGGTGATTTTACAGAATGTTTTGTGTGTATAACAACTTTAACAGTTTTATGACGCAGCAGTGGATTAATTCCTTCCTTCCTTTTCTGGTTCCAGGGAAGTGAGCTCATTCTGTCACAGCTGATAACATTTAGATATTGTGAGAGGAATGCAATGAAGCTTGGCCAAAGATCAATTGAATTCAGGAAACACATAGGCTGAAGACTGACCTAGTCAAGTTTTGTTACATGCACATTATTCACATTCTTGCCACTCTTTTCATATTACAGAAGTTTTAATTGTAGCTTCTGCTCTTGTTAGTGATTTCGGCAGACAAGTGACAAAATTAAAAAGCGGACACTGTAGTATCTAAAACCATACAGCAATTAGCCAGCTGCAATCAGGAATTTTGGCGTATGTCCAGATAATGCTAAGAATACCGACTCTAGATGTTTTATTTATCCATAGGAAGTGGTAGCGTTGTTAAGAAACCTGATACTTAATTACTTGTACAACCTTAGTACAAATTTCAATCTCGGTTTCTAAGACGCAGACATTTTTGTCTTTGGGAAGAATATGTCTATCTGGGAAGCCAGCAATTTTAAGGTTGCACCAAATAATTAGAAACCAAATTTATTCCTAATAGTAGTGTTTCCTACTAATGGTGGACAGTTGTGGGAAAATAAGTAGAAAACATGTTTTGATGCATTGTTTTATTTGTTTATCCTAGGTCAGGTGCACCAAAAAGTACATTTTTTTTTTTTCTCCTTTGAATTAAAGAAATAACAAATAAAGCAACCAATTATTACAATGGGTGTGGAATCTATTGGGTCCCTGTTTATACATGAACATGATATGTTGACATCTAGAGCTACATGACTGATGGTAAAAATGTGACTAGGGATCCTATGATATAGATGGTATATTGTCTGTTACAATTTGTTACCCCAATAACACAGTTTCTAATTCTGCAGACCAACAGTTCTTACAATTCAGTTTCTTGTGTACTTTTTCAATTTTTATTTTTATTTTTTATTTTTAGAAGGAAATGGGATACACTGTCTCACTGCTCAGAATCTGAATTCACACAAATTCCTTCTGAAGTCAAGGGCTGGAAGAATGTTCAGGAAAAGTACTGTGACATATTTGCTCAGTTTTTATATGTAAGTGTTTACTGTTGTTAATCATCAGAGACAGGAAAAAGTGGATGAGATGGAGCTTGTTCCGACCAAGCATAGCTCTTGTCCAGTGTAGTGGTATTCTGTGCAGGTCCAGGTGTTAAACTGTGTGTGCATGAGCAGAGGATATCTGTAGGGAACTTTTCTGTTTTCAACTCCTTTTACAGTCTTTACAACATGACTGAGAGGTGTAAATTTAGCTGAGACAGTAAAGGGAAATTTACCTCTTAGTCTCCCACCTCTCTGCCAAATCAGTACTGGAAACAGCTTAGTCTTCTGGAATGAGCTGCATTAGGAGTAGTACAAGAAAGTGAGAGAGGTTTGGCAGACCCAGTGTGGGGGTCTGTTTAGCAGAAATGACTGTGGAGAAAAGATGGCATTCAGCTCTCACTGTTTTAATGGGTGAGAGGGGGACTGCAGTGTTTTTTGCTTCATAATAGTGAGTGAAATCCTACTCCTCTAACCTATAGCAAAACTTTTTTGAATGTAAATCAGCAGGGGAGATAGGTGTCTTGTTCCATGACTTTTAGTAATTTTAAGTTTTCAAAAGAAATTCTCATGTTACTGGAGATAAAGTATCTAGATTTCAAGAAAAACAACAACAAAACAGACAAACAAACAAGCAAACAAACAAACAAAAAACCACAA
>VXAA01007290.1:8193-22184 GCA_013399115.1 Anseranas semipalmata
AAAAAAAAAAAAAAAGTTGTTAAGATGGTAACTTAATTTCTTTCCTTTAATATGCTTTCATTTTATCTATGGAATATTACCACAAATAAAAGTGAATCTAACAGCCCACTGTTAGAGGCGGGGGAGGTCTGCACACACACACGAGAGTTTGTGTGTAAGACAGTTTTTGTTTCAGAGCACAAGCTGGGAACTTAAGATTGGCTGCAAAAGGATCCATGTCTGAATGTTCCATCAGAGCACATCACAAATATTCAGAGATCTGATTACCTACCTCAGTTCTCCAGCTCCTACCTGAGATACATGAATCGAATCTACCGCATGAGAGTTGTTCTGGTATTTCTGGTTAAACCCAGCCAAGACTTTATGTGCTAGGGCTGAATTTTACAAAACCCTTTGGGAAGCCTGTTACTACAAAGTTGTAGCTTTTATTTAATGCAAGGAATGTCTCACTTTAATCACATTTCTAACCAGATTTTAAGGGATTTGGACTTGTGTCGATTATTTCATCCCTTTTACCCTGGAGTCATGAGACCACACCTAGAGTACTGTGTTAAGCTCCAGGGACCCCAGCATAAGGACATACACCTGTTACAGCAGGTCCAGAGGAGGGCCCCAAAGATGATCAGAGGGCTGGAGCACCTCTTCTATGAAAGCAGGCTGAGGGAGCTGGGGTTGTTCAGCCTGGAGAAGAGAAGGCTCCAGGGAGATCTTATAGCGGTCTTCTAGTACATAAAGGGGGCCTACAAGAAAGCTGGAGAGGGACTCTTATGAAGGAGTGTAGCAAAAGGACAAGGGCAAACGGTTTTAAATTAAAAGAGGGTAGATTTAGATTGCATTTTAGGAAGAAATTCTTTCCTATGAGGGTGGTGAGGCACTGGAACAGGTTGCCCAGAGAAGCTGTGGATGCCCCATCCCTGGAAGTGTTCAAGGCCAGGTTGGATGGGGCTTTGGGCAACCTGGTCTAGTGGAAGGTGTCCCTGCCCATGGCAGAGAGGTTGGAACCAGATGATCTTTAAAGTCCCTTCAAACTCAAACCATTCAATGATTCTATGATACAGTGAAATTTTCTGTCTAATTCTATTCTTGACACTATCTCTGATCTTTGGATTTCAATGCCATTATCTTGTTGTTTGATAGACAACTGTGACATCACAACCTTCACAGGTATGGGGAAGGGAAGGGAAGGGAAGGGAAGGGAAGGGAAGGGAANGAAAGGAAAGGAAAGGAAAGGAAAGGAAAGGAAAGGAAAGGAAAGGAAAGGAAAGGAAAGGAAAGGAAAGGAAAGGAAAGGAAAGGAAAGGAAAGGAAAGGAAAGGAAAGGAAAGGAAAGGAAAGGAAAGGAAAGGAAAGGAAAGGAAAGGAAAGTCACTTAAAAGCTTATCATTTTTTGTGCATATGTACTTCTTTCTTTAGTTAAATCTATTTCTAAATTCATAGAATTTAGAATAGTTTAGAATAGAACCATAGTTTTGGTTCTTTCTAGATCAAAGATTAATTTTAATAATTTTCAGGATCCTGTTCTCAGACCACTGGTGATTCCACAGATATATACAAAGATAAAAGGTTCTCTGTTTCTTAAGCTGATGACCTATTCTTGTGTTACGATTGCCGATTCTCTAATCTGTATGGGCACAACATTCCCTCTGTTAATTAACACAGTTAAGGATGACTTGTCAAGGTGGTTGCAAGCTCCCTATCTCATTAGTTAAAAGCCCTATTCTCTAAAGAATTACAATTATGTCCCATTTACTATACATTTTATGTTACTTGGCCATGGTTTTCAAATAAGACATTAAAATATATATATATTTTCACCTTATACCCTGTAAACAAACAATCAAAAATTCTGAAGCTTCTTAACCTGTCAAAGTCAAAAGACCAAGAAATATTTTTCAGTCCCTGATCTGAAATGGAATAATTTATTATGTCAGCAGCAAATCTGTTGGGATTGGTTGATTTCTGTTAAGGATTATACTCCTGCCAAGATCAAAAAAGTTTTATGTTTTTCTTTTTTTCCTTTTCTGTAAGACAACTACCCTTCTTATTAACTTCTAATATTTTATTCCCTGCAATCTTCCTTTGAGAACACCATGTAAACAACCTTTTTTTTTTCTGTTCCCACTAAGACAAAACCATTTTCATTCTCTTTTGTTGGCATACCATGTTTGAATGTGAAAATATGGAGATAGAGTGAACATCTGGCTGCTACACCTGCTACTGCAGCCACTGTGTGGCTGCAAATGACAGTCAAGGTGAACGGATTTTTGTCAGCTGAGACGTTTAACAAGTAACATACTTGTGAAGAGAGCTCTAAATGAATCAGAGTTTAGAACCCTTCCTCCCCTTGCCCAGACTGGTCTTAAGATATCTGGCCTCTATAAAGATTTAATTTCTACCATAGATATGTTAGTAAATGGTGCAAAATACACTGCTAAAATGAATGTCAGAATGCCAAAAGAATGTATGAATAGGCAAAACAAACAAACAAAACAGTTCAATCAATCTGGAATGTGAAGTACCTTACTTGGATGCCTATTTTGTCACTTAAATGCAATTAATAAGTTTAATGTATGATTTTTATTTCTTAAAAGTCTGCCAGCTCAGAAATAAGGCTTTACCTGGGTTAGAATTCCTGCAGGAAAAATGATGCTAAATTAGCACTTAATATTGAAATGCCTTCTTGTTTCCAATGCAAGGCTGAACATGAGTTTGCAAATAGTATAAGGAGACATAAATCATATCCAGCATGATGCCAGCTGGTTTCATCAAAGTAATTTTCTGAGTTTTAAATTTTAGCCCTGAGTTGTTCTATACTTGAAGCAAGACTCTTTCTCCTTCTCCTTCTCCTTCTCCTTCTCCTTCTCCTTCTCCTTCTCCTTCTCCTTCTCCTTCTCCTTCTCTTTCTCTTTCTCTTTCTCTTTGCCTTTGCCTTTGCCTTTGCCTTTGCCTTTGCCTTTTCCTTTCTTTTTGTTACTATTATTTAGTCTAAAGACAACTGCTGTTCAAACACTTATGCTTATAAACACACCTAAGGTTGTGTTTATAAGTGAAAAATCAGCTCCTAAGATGAACTCTATTCTCTTGCACTTTCTTTGCACTCAAACACGACCAAAACTTTCTACTCAAAAACATATTTAAACATGCACTTCAGACATAGCTTATGCAAGTGTTACTCGCACCATCTCACTCAGTACTGAAAACGGTTCATTCCTACACATAAAGTTATAGTAAATATTATGTTAGCTGACATAACACATTAAGGGCCTAATACATTGTCACAAGAGCAAGCAAGCTATTGACAGGTATTTCCTTTATAAATTCCAACTTTACCCTATAGTACTTTCCAAATAAGAGTTACAATAGTTACAGTAGTTTATCTATCCCCTACAGAAATAAGAACAATATTTCCCTTACTCTTTTGGCAGATTAATATGGCTGAACAACTTTTCTCAGAAATGTACTTGAAGGCTGGGAGGATGCCTGGAAGTTTTTGCTCCCAAAGATGAAAATTTAACAAGGTCATAGTTGTCTTAAATCAGAACATTAAACTGAATGTGATTGTTTAACCCTAATTCTAGCTGATGATGACCAGCATTTTGGTCTTAAATTGCACACCCGTATAACATAAGTCAGAGAAAGCAGCAGAAACCAAAGTACTAAAAAATTTTTTTCAGTATTTTGGTTTGATATTTCAGTATCAAAACTGATAACTCAGTTTTGACCAGAAAAAAAATGTATCAGCTAAAACCTCTAAGGCCTCATTTCTGTGATTTTCTGTGCTCGTTCCTGATTAGAACTTTGGAATGGACTTTCTGATTCTGAAGCAGCTTTGTGGCAAACAAGTAATTCCCCCCATGCCCTCTCTTGCAGAAGTCTGCTTGCATTCTCCAGTGCTTCTCACAAACTGAATGTCAAGCCTCCAAAAGACCTTCATCCATCAATGTCCTCACTCTCCAGGTTTTACAAGCACTCTGAGGTTACAAAAAACATTCTCTGCAGGTACTGAGAGTAGTTCACCACCACAGCAAGAACAAAAATGTATGCAGCAATGAGCTTCTCTGCTGAAAAGAAATCTGCAAGAGTGATGTTTCATTTTATTCTTTTAAACAGGAAAAGACACTTTCCTCATTTATTGTATGTGTGGATTTTTTTTTTTATTATTATTTTTTTCAAAAAATCTTTTCAAGAGGTAACTTAAAATGCAAAGATACAGTAGTAGAAGATATTTGAAATGCATACAGAAAAGGTACTGAATCGTAGCATAGTGACTTCAAGTTAATGATGCTTTTCTTTGCCTGCAACAGCTTTCTGAATTGGGAATTGCTTGCTGCAGGCATCCTTTTAACATCCTAGAGGCTATTTTCAATGCCAATTTGCAGTTCCATGGAAGTCACTGAGTCATTCAGCACTTTTGAAGCCAATACTGAATATGGTTCAGACCTTTCACAAAATATAAATTACTCAAACAACTATATACATATACATGCATATATCATGCGATATGTATATATGTGTTTGTGTATATACACACACTAAGCTTTTAACGTCTGTGCACTATAAATGACCACATTTTCAACTATATTTTCAGTGGTGGCAATGATTTCCTTAGTGATACTTTATAAATGAATAACAGCACATTTAGAATTTATTTGGGTGTTTTTCGTTTTTACTGTTTTATTGTACTCAGGAGAGTTGGAAAAAGTCTTTTTAACCAACCTGAAACAGATTCTATGTTTGCAGGTCCCGATTATTCTAGGAAAATTTTAACAACTCTAACATCTGCTGGGATGACAGCATGGCAGGGCACAAGCAGTCCAGGAAATATCAGAAGTGCATTGAGAAGAGTTTCCTAACACGAGTGATGGATGGGACAATGAGGGAAGCCATTCAGCTGGATTGCTAAACAAGGTATAGCCAGCTGGGGAATGTGAAGGCTGATGGAAGCCTTGGCTGCATTGACCAAGGTAAGTGAGGAGGGCATGTAGGAGAATGATGAACTTGGATTTAGAGAGAGCAGACTTCATCCTGTTCAGGGTATGTACGATGCTGTGGGAAGCTACCCTGAAGTATAATTCGTAAAAAGATGAAGGAGAGGTGGATGATCTTTCAAGACAACCTCTTCAAAAACACATCAGTGTTCCTTTTTATGGGCTAAGTTTCCTATGTTTCTTATTCACATTTATTCTAGGGAAGTAAAGGTTTCACATGTCTAACTTTACATAAAAATTTTATTACAGAATATGTATATTACCATTCTAAAATAATTTTAATATACTGTTTACAATGATCACATACTGTAAATTTAAATATATATATATATTGGTTCCAACTTCTTTTGCAGTAACAAGATTAGAAGTTATTCTTCATTAGAACTCAAACATTATAAGTTGTTCTTTTTCCAGCTAGGTGTCAGTTCCAGAAATTTCAGAAATGGGATTCTTGCCAAATTCAAAATAACTCCCACATGCAATTTAGAATTTTTCCTATTTACTGATGAGTAAATAGGCCCACCCCTTTTATCTCTGCAAAGCTGTTAATAGTCTAAGAATCATTTGAACTGAAATGGAGATCTTTTTTTCCCTCAGAATTACATTAACATCATTTGTCAACAAATGCTTCAACCTGCCAAAACCTGCATGGGGACATAATGCTAGATGAAGACCAAAGAGATTAACACAAGTGAAATTATAGCTGCAGAATGCTGAAAAGGAGATGTGAGCTCTTTTTATATGTTGTAAACAACATTCACAGAACACTTAGTAAATCTGTGAATTAAACATATATATTTAAAATTGCATGTTTACGTAAAATGTAGATCAACTAACGTAAAAATAGGATCATATATTTATTATCCCAAAAACAAGGACTTCAGCAAAGCATTTTGTCATGAAAAATATGGTCATATCAGTTCTACTTCCTTTATTGTTTATTATATCTATCTGCTGCTTGTATTTTTTTTCCCTTTCAGAGACTTCCTATTATTCATGATTCGGTGCATTATCCTTTACTTTCTAAAAATCAAAATAGTACAAGCACAGAAATCTACAGCTGTATGAAATATGACTGTTTCCAACCCCTGAGGTTATTATATGATGAGAGGTTCATCTGAAAAGAAAGACCAGCAAACATTAGTATTTGCTCCAAGGTAAAGTAACATTTGCTACCAATTAGTAGCCTTTTGTATGAAATGTTTGCGTATTTTTGCCTACAAGCCAAACTCTGTGAGCAAGAAGATGATGCAAGAGGATTATTTTTCCCTTCTAGGGTAACTCAGAGTCCTGCAAAATAAATAAATAAATAAACAAGCAAATAAATAAATAAAATAATAGTGCTATCTTTAGCAAAACAGCTACCTAAGTCTGAAGTTGCTCTCCTCCCAGAAATAGATGTGAACAGACAACAGATCCACTGGAGCAACTACTGATTGGACATCTCCCTTGTAGACACAGGCAAAAGGGGAGTCACACCATTCCCAGTGCTGGATGTTCTTACTTTGTATTACTGTCTGGCTATTTACCATACTATAATTTCATGAAGCCAGACAGATACAAAAGGATATGAAGGAATGAAGAATGAGTTACAATCCTTTTACGTTAAATACAGATATTCATATAATTGCTTGTTCCTTTACAAAAAAAAAAAAAAAAAAAAACTTGAAAAATACCAGGTTACATTTCCAGACCCAAAAGTCCATCAGGTTTACATGCAAGTACGGAGCAGGATCTCAGATGATGATATGGCTCAGCTACAAGGCAGAAGTCTTTATACAGAATCAAATCTCTGTAAAAGTAACTCAGACTTCAGAAATAAGGAGCTAGAATAAGATACACTCAGCTGTTTTACATAAAAATTGTAATCTTATCCATTCCTTTATATTTTTTGCCTTGTTTATTACACAAAATATCTTAAATGTACATGAGAGAAAACAAAGTGAAACTGCATATAAAAATATAAAAAGTGGTGTAAGAAATAAGTCATACATTTTAAAGATAGAAAAAGCAGTGTAAGAAGTAAATCATACATTTTTTTAAAAAACAAATACTTAAGCATTTCATTACAAAACAATTTTGTATAGATTTCAGACCCCAAATGTTGTAGAGCCAATAGCTGCAATCCTTTCTTTATTTGCTGTGCTTTCCCATCGTTATAACTTTTTTTTCTTTTTTCTTTCTTATTTGGTGTTAAACATAGAAAAAATGTAGATGTCACGTTAAATTAAGGTCACCACTAGGCATGTCCTTTATATTTCCTTCCATAATACTCCAAAGTTTGTCAAGTTGAGCCAGAATTAGCTGCTCACTGATGCACTTCAGTGCTTTTTTGGCATGGGACATTAGGGCAATTTTTTCAAGCTGTTAAGACAGATTGTGCTAGCCCTTGGTATTATGTCATTAGATTTAGCCATATCATTATTCTATTCATAATATTATGATAAGTTGCCACACATGGAATTTCTAACAAGAGTATAGGGATTTATTTTATTTTCCCTTAAGTTTCTGTTGATCCTGCAGATTTATACACCAAAATATCTGCTTTACTGAAGACAGCAGGGTTGATTTTATCCAGACCCCATTTCACCTGAAATGCTGCTATGGCAAAAGCAGTTTTCATTCTTATCATCCTCCGATGAAACCCCAGGAAGAAGATTTGTTCCTGTCTGAAGTCAGTGCCTGGACTAAAGCTCTTGATTCACAGAAATTAAACTATGTATTTTAATTGATCTACTAAATGCAAACAGAGGTTACCTGGGTTTATTGATGTATTCCCAGAGAGTGTCCTGGGGAGGGAGTTGGATTAGGGTTTTTCTTAATGTGAGTACTTTGGAGGACTTGGAGTGGTAGGAGGTGGCTGGGTCCATGGGGCCATGGAGGTGGAAAGTTCATCTTAACAGCTGGTTAAAGGCTGTCGGAGACAAATATCTGGGCCTCTCCCACGTTCTCTTTCTGACTCTGTGAATAAGGCACATCATAACTGTATGACAACCTGACTACACACAGGAACAGCAGATAGCACTAATCATCCTCTCATTGCTGGACACTACAGTAGCCGCTTCTTTATGGAGGAAGGAGAGGGCTGGGTGGTTTTGCTCCAGCTGGACACCTAGTCAGTTGCATGACTGAGGCAAGACAATTGAGTGAGAGGTCATACTGAAGACCTAAGAAGAAAGCGACCCAGAAACAATGTCTTCTGATTCCACTAAAAATCATTTACCATTTTGCAGGTCACAAATAACTCCACAAAGCTGGTCATTAACATAATTTAGTATTACCAAAAGGGAGGTCAGAAGAGAGAAAACTAATTGCTTACAACACCATTGTACTTCATTAAGAGTTGGTCATATTTAGCTCTTAGAATCTACTAAAATGCGTGTAAGAAAAAATGTATGTGCTAAATGTTTTTTTTTTTTTTTTGGAAACAGCAAAAAAATGTCATATTGAAGTCTTTCTCAAACAGTATACAGTGCATATGGCTTAAAGCAAAAAGAAATTAAATCTCAGCATTTAAAGATAGTGACTAGCAGCTGCCAATACCAGATATGTATCTAATTTTGTCATTGCAGAGTACTAGTATTGACACAGCATAATAATCTATTTTTATACAATGACAGCTAAGAATAGATTTTCTAAATGGTATACACAGAACTGCATGCCTAATTTCCATATTAAGCTTTCATGGCACCATGTGCAAACATAATAAATAAACATATAAATTTGAGTATAAATACACAGTTATGGAAGACTGTCAAGAAAAGTATCATAAACACATTAAAAAAAATCAGTATCTGTCACTATTGTTGCAATAAGTACAATATGGCATGAAAAAAAATTCAAATTCACATTTTTCTTTTAATGATCAAATTACCTTTTAATAATCTCATCTTTCAGAATTAAAATATCTTATTCTCTCAGAAGTTACCTAGTTCAAGATTTCCTATGCAATTGTTCAGTCTTCTGTATATACTTTGTGCATATGAAGTACAAAATTTTCTTTTTCAGAAATGTGGGTTATGAATTCTAAACCTGTTAAGACTCATCAGAAAATTATTTATGTAGTCTATGACAATTCTTACATATTTCAAAAACCTCAGAAATTAATCAGGAAAAATTCTGTTTTATCTGAATCAACACATTTTACCAATTGTGAGGTTCATATATATGTTATTATTAAGTGACTAATTTCAAGGTGAAAAGTCACTTAAAACACATTTTTTGCACTTTTTTTCCTTTCAGAATTTTATTTTCTGGTGACTGAATTCAGAATTTTCTATAAGGAGACTTTAATTAAAATAGACTCAGCTGCTGCACCATTAAAAAAAATGTTAAGTGCATTACAGAGTCCTTGTATTACAGGTTAAAAAAAAACAATAGAGCACTTCCAAGATATCTTAACAAATCTCATCTAGTTTCCACTTCTATTTTCCCTTTTCCCACAAAATCTCTATTTTTTGCAGTATAAACAAAATTTATTCCATTCTTACAAATTTATCACATTCTTATCAAAGAGTTACATTTTGATGAATAGGTTAGAAAAGCTATAGATGCTACAAATAGGAGATGACCAAATATAAAGAACTTTCATTCCCACTTTCACTCAGCATTATGTGAGTAATGTTCCTTTAGCATCTAATCTTTAACCATTATTTTAAATGTTTTTACTTTCATCATTCTTTTTTCAAACCTTACTGAAGCACTTAATTTGGCTTACAAAAAAAAAAAAAAAAAAAAAAAAAAAAAAAAAAAAGCACCTGAAAGATGCTGATTTAAAATCTTTAATCACGTGAAAAAATTTACAGTGTTTTATGTGTGTGTGTGTTCTGTTTTTTGGATAGTTCTGGTTTTCTTGTGTGTGTGCTGGTTTTCTTTTTTCCTAATTTGTGTCAAAGAAACAAATCAAAATACAGATTAAACAAAATATATTCCATTTTAGCTTCAACAAAACAAAGCCTGTGAAACTACAGATATGAAAATTTAAGATGTAGAAAAGAGCTTCCAAACAGTATGTATTTCAACACACAATTTCTAGGTGCTTGGACCCTGGAGAAAATTGAATGCCTTGGATTCTTACCTTCCATCAATTCAATCCATTCTTCAAATGCAATCCAACCAGGACAGATCTTTCAGTATATACACAAAGTAAGAGACACAGATTCAGTTCCCTCGTCTGCTTCTTAATAAAGGCCATACTTCCTAATAAAAGTGTCATTCTGTAGGGTTTTGTACACAGGACAGAGAAGGGTCTTGGCTCTCTAATGAATTGGACCAAAACAGAAAGCACGTGCAAGAAATTGCCTTGCACCATTCTAATTGCACTGGGTAATTTGAGCATTTATTTGAAAACGCTATATTTTATTCCATGCTTTTAAAACACTAGATTCTTGCCCATGACTAAGCTGAATGTGTTAAATGCTAGACCTCATCTCCATTATTAGCCATGCTTAAAATAGTGTAAAACAAAGCTGAACTTTGTTAACAGCAAATTACTGTTGGTCATGGTTTAAAGCTTCTCTACTGGTTCTGGCTGGAATGAAGTTATGAAATTAACTTTATTCATAGCAGCCTGTATGGTACTGTGCTTTACATTTGTGGCTAAAATAGTGTTGATAACACTCTGGTGTTTTGCCTATTGCTGAACAGTGCTTGCACTGTTACTGGGCATAAAAGGCCAAGTAGACTGGGGGTGGACTAAAGGCTGGGAGGTGACACAGCCAGGACAGCTGACCCCAGCTGACCAAAGGGATATTCCATAGCATATGAAATTGTGCTCAAAAGAAGGTGAAGTTCCTGGTTATAGTGTTTGTCTTCCCAAGCAACTGTTATCAGTGCTGAGGCCCTGCATCCCAGGAAGTGGCGGGGCATCTGCCTGCTGAGAGAAAGCAGAGAATGAATGAATTCTTTTTGCTTTGCTTTTGCACACAGCCTTTTCTTTTCTTATTAAACTGTCATTGTGTTGATCCATGAGACTTTTCACCTTCATACTACTTTTCTCTCCTTCCCCTGGGAGAGGAGAATAAGTGGAGTAACCGAGTGTTTGGCTCCTGGCTGCAGTCAACCCACTGGAGCAACACTACCAGGCTCAGCTTATGTGGGAGTGCTTGGGATGAGTTCTGTTTCTTTCTGTAGAGACAGAAGTATGGCAATTCCAGACATGCCAAGAAGCAGAATTTTGGCTACTTCCAGTTTAAGTTCAAATATGGACTTAATGAACCTGGAATTCAGCAGCTTCTGAATAACAATTTCTAAAATCTTTGCTGTGGCCTTAATATGTAATTTAAACAATAAAATGAAACAGTGCTCACATTTCTATTTGGAGCTAATTCATACTGGTTAATTCTTGCACAATTCAAGAGTTTCAAAGTATAAACCTCGGGGCATTCTAACAGTAAAGACAAACTCAGTCTTATTTTGGTGGAGGACTAAGAAACATCTATGAAGAATGATGAAACATCTGGGCTTTATGCATCCCCCAGCTCTCTTTCATGATAGAAGGATTCTGTCAGGCTTTATATTTGAAACAAATCTAGTTGTCAGTGGTTTGAAATGTTAATGGAGGATGGAAACTTGATAGAGTCAAAGTTATTAAAGTGGATTAAAAAAAAAAGTGTTGCAAATATAAAAGTTAAGGGAGACAAAGAAACAGAAGCCTTACAAACAGAAAGGTAGTTTGCTTTGCTTTGTCATTCAATTTATCTTTCTTTTTTTTTCTCTTCTCCTCTACATCCTCTCTTTTTGCTCTTAACTTCGAGCTACTTTTCCCAATAGCTCATTTATATTCTGTTTTATAGCTTCTTTAATTTATTTCTAAACTGGCAAATTCATTGGTTTTTGGCTTTGTTTTCAGGTTGCATCCCTCTGTAGGATCTGTAAGAGTTACCTCTCTGTATTGTCTTTATTTTGTTGTTTTGCTGTTTGCTTGTTTGTTCATTTTTTAAGATCTATACCATTTCCTCTTATGGGATGTAGTCATATCCAGCAAAGCATTTTTATCATCTCTTGTGTTCAAGCTTAACTGCAGCGGAAGAGCTCTTTTCTCCAAATTAAACTCATCCACATTTGATTTTTATTTGTTTCCTTTGTGAGGAAGTCTACTACATTTCCAACTTGACTATTGCAAGAAAAGAATCTGTTTTCCTGGAGCCCGATGCATTTTATATCAATTATTGGTGTAAAAAGTCTCTATCATGTCACCATTTATAGCTATGCAATTTACAGAGCTCAGAAGTAATTAAGTATTGAAGAATCCATACATTCCGATCCTAGTACTTGTCCAAAAGTTAAGAATCTTTTGTGATGCAGGTATGTTATTATTTTTCCTTATTTTGTTTGACAGCTTTGAACTATCTTTATGTTCCAACCTTCTAACATACAACTTCTTCATTATTGCATGTAGCAGACATCTACTGATTACAAATAAGTGTATGAGGAACAAAAATTCCTTTAATTGTTTTATTAAAAATTAAAGGTTTTTCTTTAGTGTTCTCTGTTTCTGTTATAAGTAATTAGCCTTCCTCTTTCTACAGTTAATTTTTTAACATCACAACAGTTTCAATCTTTTGCTTTTCCAGTTTACATTCAGAAGTGATAAAAAAAGCAAACTCCTGCATAAATGGTAAAATCTTAAGCTGAATATTTGAAAAATATTTTTTGTCCTAATATATACATATAAGTTTATTTTTTTTCCTTTCTGATTTGTTAAATCACGTTCTCTAATGAATAGAAATTCTCCAATGTTTGGAAAGATTCAAGTATAATATTGTATAAGTCATTGAAAGGTCAAGTTGTACTTTATCTTCCTCTTCAGTAAACCACAGTCTAAGAAGTTTATGACAAAATCCTTCTAGGATTTTCTAGTTTACATGGTTATTATTTCATGTCATTGTACTATGAAAAAGTGGGCTATGTATCATGTGAAGCGACAGCTGCTGTGTAAACCATAAGGATTATTTTCTGTAACTGAGTTTTTCTCCTTCAGCTCTCTTTGAAACTGACACTTATCAAAGTTGCATATCAAATTTAACATACCAAAGTTAATGCAATTTCAGGTCATAGAATTGTAGAATATTCTGAGTTGGACAGGACCTACAAGGATGATCGAGTCCAACTCCTGGCTCCACACAAGACCACCCAAAAATCAGACCCTATGTCTGAGAGCATTGTCCAAATGCTGCTTGAACTCCGGCAGGCTCAGTGCTGTGACCACTGCCCTGGGGAGCCTGTTCCAGTGCCTGACCACCCTCTGGGTGAAGAACCTTTTCCTAACACCCAGCCCGAACCTCCCCTGTCACAGCTCCATGCCGTTCCCTCGGGTCCTGTCGCTGTCACCAGAGAGCAGAGATCAGCGCCTGCCCCTCCGCTCCCCTCGTGAGGAAGCTGCAGGCCGCCATGAGGCCTCCCCTCAGTCCTCTTTTCTGTGGGCTGAACAAACCAAGGGACCTCAGCCGCTCCTTGCCCTCTATATCCTTCACAATCTACATAGCCTTAGATACTTAGGAAATTTAAATTTGGGAGGCTTTTTGAAACAATATATTTTTATTTTTTCCCCTCAATATAAAGAACTAAAATTTTAGCTACCAGCCAGGAAAAGTAAGAATGTGCTTTTTTCTTGATTGTGAATTGTCCCTCTAAATATTCCACACATGGTTATTCCCCACTCAAAATATAATTTTGTAAAATTTATGGAGATAATTCATTTCACATAATTTTAGTTCAAATCTGTTTTAAAGTTGTCTGTATACTTCACTTTTGCAAAATTTGTAGAAAGAGTTCAAGTTTTACACAATTTTAGTTTAAATCTCTCTTAAAGTTAGCTGTATACATTACATAAAAGTCTTCACTTCTTTATATTTCATTGTGTTACTTATGGCAATATTATTTCTTATTTAGATGAGAGAAGTTGTATGATTTCAGATTTTTTTTTTCTTGGCAGATTTATAACTGAGATTCGAAACTCTTCTTTCATCTTTTGTTTAATGTCTGCTTCCTGAAAAAAAAAAA
>VXAA01007290.1:22375-56175 GCA_013399115.1 Anseranas semipalmata
AGAGAAAGAGAAAGAGAAAGAGAAAGAGAAAGAGAAAGAGAAAGAGAAAGAGAAAGAGAAAGAGAAAGAGAAAGAGAAAGAGAAAGAGAAAGAGAAAGAGAAAGGAGTGTGCCATATCCCAGGAATGAGAACAAATGAAAGCAGGCTCTGAAGAGGTGTCTAATGGCAGAAAAAACTTCTCAGCTACATCAAACAACAAATGTGATGAGTTTGTGGGAAAACTATTCCTAGATGAAGGTTAACTAGCTTTGCAGGCCTATCTTAGTTATCTAAGTGGAAAAAAATGAACTTGTATATAATCTGTGGATCCTCCTGTTAATACTCAAATGTCTGCTGATGTACTGCTAACCCAGCACAAATTCTTGTATCTCAGGAACTGTTTGATCTCCATACATTTTAATAAATGGATTAGCATCCATACTCCTCTCAGAAACATTAATTGAAAATTAGGACGTTAGTAAGTGTAAAAAACAGAGGTAAATTAAATTTTATAAATACTGATCACTAAGATTAGTGTAAACACTAATAAGTAAACGCTAAGTGTTTACACTAAAAATAATGTGTAACATATTCCTATTGTTTTGTAATATATTTATGTAATAACTAGGCAAAACTTTGGTTCTACTTCTGCTTGCTATATAACCTCGTATGACAACATGACTAGTTAACTGTCCATATGATGATGTACTAATACATGTAAGAACATACAATGTCACATAAGCACATGCTAGTTTTAGACCAGCTCTAAGAGCATACCACATCCATGCTGAGAGTGAAGAATAAGCCTTCTTATTTGGCTTCATAGACAGTAGTCAAGACAGTGTATTATTTAGATCCTAAATTCAAATTCTACTCTTCATCAATAATAATCTTTACTGCACTAACCTGAAAAACATAGGTGATTAACATCATGATACCAGGAACATATGCTGTGTAGAACAGGGCATCAAAGGCTTCATGCATTTCTAATTTATTAAAGATAAATCTTTTGTCAGTTTATTGACATTTAAAGTCATTACCATAGCAATTATGCAGTACTGACCTCATTTATTCCCATATCATTTCCTCCATGTCACAATCAGGTTCTGTCACATTTGTTTGACGAGATAGTCGTCACTCACTATTTCTCGTTTCTCTTCACAGTCTAGAGTGTGTTGGTTAATCAGGTCTTGGGTACAGAAAATAATCCTTATCTGTCTTACATTATCCACTTCCTTTCCTTTTCACAATCCTGGCACTAAATTTTCTTGTCTGATCTCCATCAGGAGATCACACTCTCCTCCTTGCCTAGTTTGTCAGCATCCTTACATACACTGAAATAATCAAGTGGACATGATTTTCAAGGTAAGGACATGTAAGCATGCAAACAGTCAGCTTTACCTTTCCAGGGAATCAAATGTGTAAACATGTAAACAGTCAGCTTTGCCTTTCCAGGGAATCAAACTTTTGCACATCTGTTGTTTGGACTAGAAGCATGGTTATCACTATCTTGGATAACACACTGAGAATTTCACTGAAAGCTTGCAGAGCTAAAGTGACAATCTGCTACAGCTGATAATCTTCACTAGTCAAGATGTCTTATACTATCCATCAACAGGACAAAGACAAGATGTAATGTGCAGTCAAAAAGATAGGGAATACTGAGTTTTGGGATGCTATGGAAAGAATTGCACCAAGTACTCCATGGCACAAGCTGAACCTTTCAGTCTTGTACTGAGTTGAGTTAAAGAATTTTTGGTACTTAAACATTACAAAAATGTCAGCAACAGTCAGGCAACATACTCTTTGTGATATGCTTGTCCAAGTAACGTTTAAAAAATATTTTCAGTACTGTGATGCCAAATCTATATAATGTACTGTTCCCCTTCTTCCCCCATGTCCTTTGAGAATGCAGACTTCTCAGCTGTTTCCTGCAAGTGCCTGAACAATGAAGAACATTTGGAATGTAATTATGTTTGTGACTTGGTCTCTGTGGGAAATTATATATAATGGTTTCTAAACCAAAAATACTTTCAAAACTTGGGAGGGATATGCATGTGAGGGCAAATGAACTCTCAACCTTTTATTGGAAATGAAAATAAGTCAGTTTATTTCTGTATTTAAGTTATTTGTGATTGTACTGATATGCACAGCCAAGAAAAAGAGCTTAAACTACTTTTGACTGGATTATGCTTACAGCTTGAAAATGCATATATGGCAAAGCTGAAGAAAAAGAAGAAGAAGAAGAAGAAGAAGAAGAAGAAGAAGAAGAAGCAGCTTTCTCATGGTATAGCCCTTGCTGAACCAAAAAATATCTGATTGACTTCTGACCAAAGGACCACAGGAAATGCTAACACTTCTGAGAGGTAAAGGAGTTGAACAGAATGGTTGAAGAAGACAGCAGGACTGTGGGTCTTAAGTTCCCTTGCTAACAGTCTCTCTCTGCACTGACTTAGATAAATTACTAGGAACAGAAGATAAAACAGACTACCGTGGAAAGCACTGATATTGAAGAAATGAGTACTGCGTTGGGAGTTCAAGACCACATGAACTAATACTTGCTTCCAGGATAAAATTATTCCAAATTAGAAAGGAATAAATTCTCAAATGAGGAGAGTTATCTCAGTTCAAAGAGTATATATGTGCTTATTTTCTGTATTTGAATAATGGTATATTTTGTTCTTGTATCCGAGATCTGATGCAACCAGTAGCTTTATGTTTCACTTGGCCAAGGTTCATCTGCATTTTTTTTAAGGGCATGCCTCTGCTGCAATGGCTCCATTTCATGCAGATACACCTCATCTAGCTAGCCCAGTTGCAGTGAAATGTGTGGATATCACAGCACAGTGCTCAGCACAGAGCATAAAAACCTGCACAAAACCATGGTTAAAACAATACTGGCTATGAGCCTGGTCCAAGTTCCAGGGAAACACAGCATTTATCTGTACCCAAACTAGATTAAAATTGTATGGGGAGACCTGCAGTCACTGCAACACTAAGGTACCTTAGCTTCATCATCAAGAAAATAGTCCAGAGATATTGACGCTGAAGTGGTATATCCTGGGAGTGTTGCAAGTTTAGCGTACACTTTGAACATACATGCAAATGCTAAACATTGTAATAATTTTCCCATAGGCATAATGAGGTTTGAGGAAAGATTCTCTTTCTCTGACAGGGTGAAATCTCACATAGCCCTCATTGTAAGTCAACACATAACTTACAAAGACAGACTTTGGGGGCTGACGTTCAAAGATACAGAACTCCTTTGAAATTACCCCTCTTTCACTCAAAAAGCACTTTTTTTTTTTATTTTGAAATGTAGCCTCCTCTTTCAAGAAATTTTCTTTGTTCAACCAGCGTCTACTCAATAGTAAAAAACCATCTCTGAACACCAATACCAGTAATGCAACTTGCACCAACTATCGCAATAGTGATTCATCTAGGACTGTAACCCATTAACAAAAGACATCAGAAAACCTACTGTCAAGCATAACTAGCTCCCAGATCTTGAACATCTGATGAAGTTTCAGGGAGAGAATGCAACTTCCTGCTGGGAATTCAAACATAGATCTGTATGTTTCACGCATACATGCAGAGGCTTGGATCCATTGACAGTGCCACCAACCATCCTGAACATCACAGCAAGGCTGATGCTTTCCAGAAGGTTTTTCCATAAGAAATACAAAAATAAGTCTATGTTTACATGCAGTCAAAATTAACTTCCTCTGTTAAATGAGCTAATCTTTGTAACTCTTTTGTGCTCACAGGCAACAGATAAGCTGAATTTGGTACTCCACTTTATTTAACCTCTTCCCTCTTTTTTCCTGAATATCCTGGGTATCTCTAAATGACTGTGGCAATGTTGCATGTAGTAATGTATGTCTCTGGGGAAAAAAAAAAATCTTATTTGTATGAGAATCAAAACAAATAAATGGGATGGTTTATGTTGTATTTCATTTGTAACAGGTGCATAACATAAGTCCTAAAAAAAATCCATAATTAATGACAACATAGCTGTCCTTTAATAGTGCCCTTTTGACACCTAAATGTTTTAATTGGGAACAAGATAAAGGAATATTAGAAACACCTGGTTAACAGAACTGTGCAAGGGACAAATTGGCTAAATCTTAATTTTATTCTGAAAAGACAATTTACATCCATCTTGGATTCTCAGTTTAATGTGCATTTGTGATTCTACTATGCCTTACTAGAAACATTTTTGGTAAAATATGGAAGCTGCAAACCTTTCCCCAAATGTATAGTGATTATAAATATTGCATTCCCCACATTATTGTCATATATTTTAAATGTACCTTGTCTTAGAATATGGCTATATGCAAAACTAAGTAAAGGTACGAACCATTACTGACAACAATAGAACAGGGAAGACACTTTGCAAATTCTTCTTGAACGTGAGAATGTTAAGGAGTTGAAGATTTATTCCACTATATGTAATGAACAGGACAGAAATGAAACAAGCCTTTTAGGATGAATTAATGTGCTGTGAACACAAAGTACTGTTTTTTGTTGTTGTTTATTGTTATTGTTGTACTGTCTCTAAAAAACTTTAATGTATCTGCCATCAACAATGTTCAAAGCCTACATGCAGGGTAAAAGATCATAAACAGGTTACGTAGAAAAGCTTACAGGTACAAAAATATTTATGCTAATTCCCTTGGAAAGACAAACTCTTACAATTAGGTTCAGGCTAATCATTTAGGAGAAAGGGGAAGAGTTATTCTAGAGGAAGTTTTCATGTTTTGGGGTTGAAAATAACATAATTTTCTTTCATATTTTGCCATTGTGGACAAGTTCATACTCCTTCAAAATTTAAATATCTGGTATTTTACAATAAGATTACAAAGATACAAACTGTCCGTGACTGAAAAAGAAAGAATGATGATCCAACTCCTTCTGCAGGATGAGATGACTTTCTAAAAACGCAATTGCCAAGGGAAAAATAAGTTTTCAAATTTTATCATATGAGTAAATACTTTATTTTATCATTTGATTTTTTAAAATGCTAGCAGAACCTGGGCCTGCAGCTTAAAGTCACATAGACAACTCTGAACAAAGTGATTAGTTAGGATTCTGGCAATGTGACTAATTCACAAACTAAAACTTCTGTTGACTCACATAACTCTACCACTAAGTACTTCCTACATGCAAACACCTCCCTACCCTACCTGCCAAATATTTTCCATTCCTGAGCTTTCTTTCCAGTGGCCTATCAGATTCTCCTCACCCCATTTCATATTAGCTATCTTTAAAGGACAGTTACCTTTTAAATTAAAAGTGAAACAGTTTTACAGGAAAACAATTTCTTTTCTTGCAAGAGACTTCATTCTTAAAATACAGGTGTACAATGTTCAAGACAAACTAGAATTTCAGTGATTTAGCAATTAAATGATTTGGGTAATATTCTGTGGAAGAATGAATGGCTATGGCAGAAAGCAATCTGCAATAAATATTTTGTAAGTGTCAGTTTATAAAAATAATTTTACCCCTTTTAATTATTTGTAACATGCTATGGAATGAGAAGGTATTAATCTTTTCCTTTAATTTTCACACATCTCTGTATGTAGATTTTTACAATGTTATTTCCCTGCATTTAACTCCACATACATAATTTTCCAGTTGAGTTTTAGAAAACTACCACCAGTCCTATGCTGGTTGGTGAGCTGGACTCAGAATGCTTAGGAGAGACATTTCTTTATAGAATAGTAAGGGCTGTTTCCTAATTGCATTAGACCACACAAGGTGAAGGTGTTGCATATATATAAACAGGTACCATACTTGGTCCCTCGTCGTAATACAGAAAATCATGCTTCCATGACACACACCAGTAACAAAGTGGATTGTTTTCTGGAAGTGGATTTATCATAAAGTCAAAACAGGCAGTGGTTGCCTTCCAGTATTACTGTCTAACATGTGAGATAGCAAAAGTTCTGTTACTGCACAAACTCATCCCTTATATCAAGCCAGCATCCTGCTCATAAGCCATTTTTTCTTTCTACCATACTTTCTTCTCCTCTTCTTCTTTTGAGAAGGAGGAGTGAGAGAGCGGTTGTGGTGGAGTTCAGCTGCCCAGCAGAGTAAAACTACCACAGTAGCTTGGTGAAACAAGAAACCTTTGAGGATCATATTAGGAGGAACTGCAATTCAATTCTAGAAGAAAAATATTTTGTATCAGTGCTTTGTATTTATATTTGCTCCCTTTCCTGTAATATTTTTTGACAGGATGGCCTAAACTCCCTTTGTTTCATTGGCTTCTTCAAATATTATATTCTGCTTCCAATCCCACTTTTATTAAATTGAAGTGGCTTTCAGGCTACTTAGGCAATTGTCTCTCCAAGGGAGATATTCCTATTTCTCTATTTTTCTCACACTCTCTGCCCTAGATTAGAAATCTTTATTCACACAGATGTAAATCCTGGTGTCTAGCTGTCGTCACACTTTTTGTGTAGGATCAAGCTTACCCCAGCCTGGAACATGGAAGTATAAACTGAGTTTGTTCATCGCTGTTTTTAATGTCCATATTCAAAGCTATGGCTTTTGAAGAAAGTTTTCAACAGGGAGGATTTAAAATCAATAACTAAATTACTTGGGGAACAGGATATGTTCACTAGCATTCATAGTGTTAAGACAGGAAACCTGGGATACCTTTTTTAAGGGGAAAAATAACAAGATTTTGGGTAGTTAAAGGATATATAAACACTATTTATTTGTTGAAGGCATATACAAAGTGGAAAGCTCTGCATTTAATTTCCTGCAGATTTTATTATTTTCTCACCTCTGATCAGTATCAATAAATAACGTGAAACAATACCAAAATCTTCATTTTTCTATATTTCTTAATGATTGTCACATTATTGGTCTCTTCTCCCACACACCAGGTAATGGGACAAGGGGGAATGGATTTAAGTTGTGCCAGGGGAGGTTTAGGTTAAGTATTAGGAAAAACTTCTTTACCGAAAGGGTTGTGAGACATTGGAACAGGCTGCCCAGGGAAGTGGTTGAGTCACCATCCCTAGAGGTCTTCAAAAAACATGTAGATGTAGAGCTTAGTGACATGGTTTAATGATAGACTTGGTAGTGTTAGGTTGTAGGTTGGACTGGATGATCTTGGAGGTCTTTTCCTACTTAAATGGTTCTGTGATTCTGTGATTCTGTGGCACAATCAGACCTGCCATGATCACAAACTACAATACGTTTTATCACTGTGCTCTGCGACTTTTTCTAGTTCATTTCTATCCTCCATCTGCTCCACATCTCCTTCACAAACTCTTCTCTGACTCCATGAATCTTTTACATTGTCTTTTGCTCTGCTTGCCTCTATGTTTGACTCTAAGCTTTTATGGCCATAGGCTTTGTAAAGCTCTGTATGGGTTCATTACATAATAATTTAGTATATATTTTTACTTTTTTATCTTTTAATTTATATATATATATATATTTATGCTCAGTGTCCTAACTAAACAAGATAATTGATTTTCATCTGTCTTGCAAGATGGATCTGACCCAGAAAAAGAGACAATGTTTCCCGTAATTAGTAGATGCAATTTGAATTTTTAAATGTTGCAACACAACGGAAGATACACTACCTGCACACAGGAAAGCTAGTGGGAGAAAAATGCCACAGCATGGTACCCCCTGCTTACCAAACCAGAAAGATTAATCTGACAAGCTAAACAATAAGAAACACATCGTGGTAAGAAAGAATTGAAACTATTGTCAACATTTCCTAAAATGTTAAAATGCATTTTCAAATAGACATTAGCCTTTGTTTAGGCTGTCTGTCTGAACACACACACACACACACACAAAAAAAAAAAAAAAAAAAAAAAAAAAAAAAAAAAAAATCGAGAGTGAATAAAATGTTATCTTTCAAACACAGTGTTGATTAAAATATCTTATGTAATATGGGAAGATAATTGCATCTTAAACAGGTGCAAAACTGCAACACACGTCACTGTGGTCTGTTCATTAGTATTCAGACTAACTTTTTCAAGAAACATGGCAAATATGTAGTCTCATAGTTTAACTGCAGAATCCACTTCATTTATACAGCTCCATCATTTACGTTACTGGCATGGCTCAAGGGTGTATTTTAGGAGGAGAGAGAAAAATCAACAGCTAATACTATAGATCCATCTTTAAGAGAGAGCAGCATGGGAAGAACTGGCTGCTTACTAAAACTGAATTGCCTTAGACCACTATCTTGGAAGCCCCATAATCACAAACACAAAAGGGAAGAGGAAGGGGAGAGAAGTTCAGATTGCAATCAGCCTTGGCTTTGACTTCAGCAGCTAAGGGAGGTCCTCTGTAGCTTGCACACTGAGCTCAGTGGTTAAACTAAGGAGCTCCAGACCCTCTCAGCCAATTCTCCTTCTGCACGTCTAGGAAGAGAATCTGTGCATGGGTTGTTTTGTTGTTGCTGTTTTTCCAAAACCAAGCAAAATAAGAACAATGTGTCCATTTTAAAATGGAGCTTAGTGACATGGTTTAATAGTGGACTTGGTAGTGTTAGGTTATAGGTTGGACTGGATGATCTTGGAGGTCTTTTCCAACCTAGATGACTCTGTGATTCTGTGATTCTGTGTGACATTATGTGATTAAAAGTTAACAATGATGAATGACAGAGAGTCATTCATCTCGTACATCAGCATTTCTCAGGTACGAATAATTTAATGATAGGCTACCCAAACTATTCTAGCAGACTTGAGATTTGCATTTTCAAGTACTGAATTTCTCAGTCACTTGGTGCTTCCATATGCTGGACTGCTCCTGGTGCCGTGTGGTGCCTTGCCTGCCTGCAGAAATTGTACAGAGACCTGGCACAGTTGTTCACAGCCTGTCATAGTACTGCTTTTAGGCAAGAAAGATAAGGACACCTGTGTCATGCCTCTTCCTAATGGGCGCAGTGTCCTGCTCTGGATGCTAAATACCATGTCCCTCTCTGACTGCTTGCACCCACTTTGGTGCTGTGGGACCTTGTTCTTAGAGTCTTTGATTACAGCTGAATCAAGTAAAAACCCATTGTATTTGAAAATATGCAAATATATTTCAGTCTGTAATTCTTTTCCAGCCTTTCTGTCACAGAAATCATATTTTATCCCATTTTAATGTGTCTTTATCCAGGCAAAAACAAGAATAAATGGTTTTAAAATAAGGACTTCTCATAATATAGTATGTCCTACCTCCTACTGACAGCTCAGGGTCAGCATTCAGCACTAGGTTATAGACAAATGCTGATTAATAAACCTTTGCAAGACTGCTCAGGACAATGACAAATGCCCAAGTTCTAGAACAAATGGGTCAAGATTTTTACAGCAGCTCAAAACTGCATTTTCAAAAGCTGAATAAAACCAACTTCAGTTTCCAAATAGGTTAAAGTCCTATTGTCTTCAGCATTTCAGACTTCTAGAAAGCTCCAAGAGTGTTTTCAATTCAATGGATTTATTCTGTTAAAGGGACTAGAAAACAGAAATGGGAAAAAATATCTTAGTAAGAGTTTCACACTGTCACACAAAAAATGTTCACACATGAACACTGTCTTTATCACAGAGAAGTGCAGTTGGAATATTTGAAAAAATATTCATAAGCTATATATTGGAAAGTAATATAATTAAATTGGTTCAGAAAGAAAATTCTATGCAAAATGCAATCAATTCCCCATAATGAGAAGTTTAACTAAACTTACATGAGTTCTTTTAAAAATGTTTTCATGTGAAATCTAAATTTATTCTATAATTTATACATTTCTGCTGACAAACGCATGCCCAAAGAGATGTGAGCCCAGTGAAATCAGATTCCTTGGTACAAGAGCACTGTTCTGAAATGCAGTGTTCTTAGCAAAGGTTTGGTTAAAGCAGTTATCTTGGAGAGGATCAGCATTCCTAGAAACAAAAAGACCATCTCAAGAGACAGCAAAATCAATTTTTAAAATACTGTATATTAAATTATGTTTATTTATCTGTGTGCTTAGCAAGTCATATCATAAAACTCAGTTCAAGTACTGTCCCTTACATTTAACAGTTTCTGTTTATGCAGTGGTAGCATACGTCCACAATAATTAATCTATGCACCCTGTGATGTCCATACTTCACCTATAGTGTGTGTTCTGATCTTTTTATGTTTCTTCAGTTCAAATGTATTTGGTATTTACTTTGACTGAAAGAAACAAAATGGGTTCTTTACACTCAGATTAACTACAATTTTAAAAGAGATGCATCCAAAAAAAAAATCGTTAAAAAAAATAATAAATGAAAATATATATTGGTGTGAAATAACAAACTATCAATGTTTTGATGACAGATGAAATCATTGTCTTAAAACTGAATGAAACATGTTCAGCCCAAATCAAGGTATTTCATTTCATCTAGCAGGCTAAAAGGGTATTTCTTATTTTAAAACAAGAGTGAGGTAACTTTCTTAATGAAACTTATTTTTTTATAGAAAATCATCCAAGTTTTTAAATTGTAAATCTTCTAAACAAAATATCTAACGTCATCTGGGGAAAGAGGGTGAGCATTCTAATGAGACAGTCTGATGAATCTGATATGCTGTTGTAAAATATTCTAGTTAACCGGACATTCCAAGAAAATTTGGCTTTACACTGTGGTAAAGTAAAATTAAGATACCAGCCTTTAATTTCTGCCACCAGTTGCCTAGTCTAAAACACTTATTTCCTTCTACTATGCCTTTACACCCATTACACAAATGAGTTTTTGACTTCCACATCTTCATCTACAACCTTCTAGTCTGTTTTTCCACAGAGTTCATAACAAGATTTGAGTTGCATAGTAACAAATGCATGGGACATAGCAAGCTGTCATTATTGTATGCTGACAAAGAGAATCTGTTTCTCCTCTTCCTCCTATGATAGCCATACAACTTCATGAGGTAGGAAAAGAATGTTGTTGTGATCCCTGCTTCCCCAAAGAAATCCACAGAAAAAGAACAAAGAAACTGCTCTTTTTGTGTGTGTTTTGTTGTTGTTGTTGTTGTTCTCTGTTTTCTTCTTCTTCTTTTTTTTTTTTTTTTCTAGTGTCACATAAAATGTCCACCAGTCTTGACAGGAGAGGTTTTCCTTCCTCCATTGCAACATACAGTACTAGTGTCAGCCATCTCCGTGCACATTCTTAAATGAATCGCCATGTCAGAATGGTCCTTAGACATTTTGTTATCAATGCTTTTATTTCTAGGTTGTACCCAAATGTCCCAATCAAGTCCATGAACCAGAAAAGGGTTTTCCATACATTCCACCATATTTCTAAATTATTCTAATCCTTTATATTATGTTCTCCTTGACGCAACAGAAAGAAATCCATCAGGACTAAACAGCCAGTGTGATTAATTCCTTGCAGTTATAAGAAGTGAACATTGTTTCTTCTTATTTTCTCTCACGCGTGAAAGCACTGGAAATAGACTTTTGTTCACTGAATGTCTCTTTTTGCTGTGATGGACTGGGGAACAAAGCTTTTGTCTCTGAATAGCATGGAAAATTTTTAGCAGTATTTCCCATGTGGTTTTCCCATCCTGGTAGATGCTAACATTTGCTTAATTATATGCCTTTGTCACTCTATTGCACTGGCTCATTATTTTCCTAGTGATCAGTCCACCCTTCTTAACATACTGACACCTTTGGTGTTCCAAGGTCAAAAAATATACATACCCAGAAAGCTTTCATTCTGATCCCACATACTCCCTACCAAATTCTAGAAAGAAACAACACAGCATATTCAGATTTACTTTTACTGGGTTAGAAAATTGCACAATTTTAGATCCTTAACAATCTTTCAAATGTATGAGGAAATGCTGGAGGAAAAAGATGAAACCTAAAACAAATCAACAGACCCTTTTTGACATACTGCAAGTATAGTTTGTCCCTACACACATTCAGGATTTGTCTTTAAACCCATCACCATAACTAAAAATGTAGAACCATATAGGTTTAGTAAGTGTCGTGTGACGATAATAGACTTTAGACTGGAAGGAAATATTTTAATAGTTTTCCAAACAAGTCAAAGACTCTTATGTAATGCAAATAAGCTTCTTGCACAACACTAACTCGCTCATAAATAAAGACACCAGTACTTGGTGCTGTGTGAAGACTACTGCCATGGTGCTTGCCAACTCTGTACTGAGGCAAGTGAATCAATTCCTTTGCAAAGTACTTCAAATATACTTTAAATGCAATTATTCTGTATAATTACATTCTCCTCCATAAGACTCTTTTCAGTTGCCCAGATTATTTTAGAATGTAGCAGTCTGCCTTCTCAACTAGTGATCTGCACAGTCAGCTTTATTTGGCAGTTGAGTCTGTAAAAAGTAGCACAAACACAAGAATTCAAGAGAGAGCTGCTGGCACTTAGTTCACATTTAGTCAGACCTGTCCTAGTTAGCTTTTCTCAATATCTACTTTTCAAAACATTGTCAATCATTTGTCATCTGCCTGTTCACCTCTATACTTAAAGAGAACCAAGGGGGCATACTCATCTATAGTAATTCTTTTTCACTTTCATGTGTATGGGCAAACAAGATAATTCTGTTCACTTGTAGAAGTTGTGTGAAGGGAAAATCTATCAAATCCAGTGGGTGACAAAAAATTTAACTAAATTTTCTATGAAATCTAAACTGATTTCTGTCTTGCACACAACACACACGCTGCAATGTCAATTTTATTGTTAAAATTCCATAGTAGCATTTGTGGCCTGCTACTCAAGATATCTGAAACAGTTCATTTGGTCATGAGCCTGTCCTCATGAAAGACCATTCATACAGTTTAGTGAGTTTGGCTTTATAGACTATGAAGAGTTTTCACTATAGACAGCATATCTCAATAACAAAAGGCAGATAACCCTTCTCCTTTGACCGTGTCGAGTAACAGTCAAGTCAGTAATTATGCTGATATTTTGCAGTTCTAACTTCTATAACACATATTTTGCCTTAGAACACAACATAATAGGTCCATTCCAGAGAGAAGAAAAGGAAAATCTTGCTTTTCTTGTCAACCACAAAAACAACTTGGACTTGGAGGTATACAGCTTATAAAACTAAATCTATCTTCTAAATCAGTCAGACAAGGGAAAAACACATGATTTTACTTTCCACAGTGGTCTTGATCTTGGCACAGATTATTTGGGATGCATGGACCTTTCTAGGAATCTGCTTCATATTTCATGTGAATTCTGAGAGCTACCATAGAAGTGTCCTACTATTACATTATTTCATGGGAGATCAAGACAATTTACACAATCCATCTGTGTAGCAAATGGTAGCTTTTACTTCTTAGAGGGCTCCTAAGATTCATAAACAAATCCATTTTTCTTTGTCACTTCAAAAAAGTTAAGGACTCTCCAGTGCATAAAGAGGGTCGGTAAATAACCAAGGAATGAGAACAAGCAATTGTACAGATCTTTCTAAACCGATTTCCATTCTACAGAAATAAAAATAGGAAAATCACTAATTAGCACTCCGGCAACATGGGATGATAGGCCAGCCCCAGAATAAATTCTTTTTGTAAATAAGCATATATAGTTCACCAAATATGTAAAGACTTTAAAAGAAATATTTTAGTTGAGGTTCTGAGTTTCAAGAAGAATGCTAAATTTTCTTAAGTTTCTATCATGTTTTCCAAATAAATCTTCCCTATATATAAAATATAAATCATAGAATGTCCTGCATTGGAAAGGACCTACAAGTATCATCAAGTCCAACTCCTGGCTCCACACAGGACCACCCAAAAATCAGACCATGTGTCTGAGAGCATTGACTAAACACTTCTTGAACGCTGGCAGGCTCAGTGCCATGACCACTGCCCTGGGGAGCCTGTTCCAGTGCCTGACCACCCTCTGGGTGAAGAACCTTTTCCTAACTCCCAGCCCGAACCTCCCCTGTCACAGTTCCATGCCATTCCCTCAGGTCCTGTCGCTGTCACCAGAGAGAAGAGATCAGCGCCTGCCCCTCCGCTCCCCTCGTGAGGAAGCTGCAGGCCGCCATGAGGCATCCCCTCAGCCTCCTCTTCTCTGGGCTGAACAAACCAAGGGACCTCAGCTGCTCCTTATATGTCTTGCCCTCCAGACCCTTCACCATCTTTGTTGTCCTCCTTTAGACGCTCCCTAATAGCTTTATGTTTTTCTTATACTGTGTCACCCAAAACTGCACACAGTACTTGAAGTGAGGCTGCACCAGCACAGAGCAGAGCAGGACAATCCCCTCCCTCAACTGGCTGGCAGTGATGTGTCTGATGCACCCCAGGGTATGGTTCGCCCTTTTGGCTGCCAGGGTATGCTGTTAAGTCATATTCAACATGCTGTCAGCCAGGACCCCCAGATCCCTTTCCATGGGGCTGTTCTCCAGCATATCGTCCTCCAGTATGTATTTATATCCAGGATTGCCCCTTCCCGGGTGCAAAATCCAGCACTTGCTCTGGTTGAACATACAGTTGGTGATTGCCCAGCCCCCTAGTCTGTCAAAACTTCCCTGCAAGGCCTCTCCACCTTCAAGAGAGACAACAACTCCCAATTTTGTATCATCTGCAAACTGAATTAGTATGGATTTGAGTCCTGCATCAGGATCATTTATGAAAACGTTAAAGAGAATGGGCTCTAAAATGGAGCCCTGGGGAACCCCACTGGTGACTGGCTGCCAGCCTGATGTAACCCCTTTTACTATAACCCTTTCAGCCTATCATCAGCCAATTAGTCAACCATCGTATTTGTCTAGCTGTATGCTGGACATTTTGGCTAGAAGGTTACTGTAAGAAACATTATCAAAAACTTTGCTGAAATCCAAAAAGATTACATCTACTGGCTTCCCGTGGTCAACAAGGTGGGTAACCTTGTCATAAAAGGAAATTAAGTTCATTAAACAGGTCATTCCCCATGTGAACCTCTGTTGGCTGTGACCAATGACTGCAAGTGTTTTTCAATTGCTCCCAAAACAACCTTCTCCATAATTTTACCAGGCACTGAAGTGAGACTGGCAGGCCTGTAATTACCAGGGTCTTCTTCCTTGTCCTTCTTGAAAATTGTAACAACATTTGCCAGCTTCCAGTTGACTGGGACCTCTCTAGATTCCCAAGACCATTGAAAAATAATTGAGAGAGGTCTCACAATGACATCAGCCAGCTCTCTGTGTATCCTGTTATGAATCCCATCAGGTCCAATAGACTTACAGGCATCCAGCTGGAGCAGCAAATCCCACACAAGTTCAGAGCTGTCTGGGAGTTTATCATTCTTGCAGTCACAGGGGTCCAGTCACAGTCCAGCTCAGGGTTCCAGGCATCCCAAGGCCCAACATTAGTGTTGAAGACAGAGGCAAAGAAGGCAATAACATCCCTGCTTTTTCTATGTCCCTATTTGTGAGGTAACCATCCCCATCGAGTGGCAGACCGATGTTATCTCTGGTCCTCCTTTTGCTGTTACCATGTTTTAAAAATCCTTTATTATTGTACACCACAGTACTGGTCATCTTCAACTCTAATTGAGCTTTTGGCTAATTGGCTCTTTTGGCTACATGAATTACCTCCCTACCATGGCAAACTGTATCTCTGTAGTCCTCTCATGTCGCTCAACCTCACTTCAAGTGGCCATACACTCTTTTTCCACTTAAGCACTAGAAGAAGATCNGTTTTAAAAATCCTTTATTATTGTACACCACAGTACTGGTCATCTTCAACTCTAATTGAGCTTTTGGCTAATTGGCTCTTTTGGCTACATGAATTACCTCCCTACCATGGCAAACTGTATCTCTGTAGTCCTCTCATGTCGCTCAACCTCACTTCAAGTGGCCATACACTCTTTTTCCACTTAAGCACTAGAAGAAGATCCCTGCTCAGCCAAGCCAGACTTCTTCCCCACCTGCTTGACTTCTGACATTTTGGGATTGCTTGCTCTTGTGCACTTAAGAGGTGGTACTTAACAAGTGACCAGCACTGATGGACGCCAATGCCTTCAGAAACAGTTTCCCATGGGACCTTGCTGACTAGTTCCCTGAGCAGCCTGAACTCTGCTCTCCCCATATCTCAGGCTGAAATTTTGGTGGCAGTTTTTCCCCCTATCACCAAAAATTTTAAATTCAACTAATTCAGGGTCACTATGGCCAAGACAGCCACCAATCACCATTTCACCCACAAGGCCCTCTCTGTTTACAAACAACAAGTCTAGGAGGGCACCTTTCATAGTCAGCTCCCTTAGTACCTGTACGAAGAAGTTACCATCGAGGTGTTTTATGAATTTCCTAAACCTTTTTGCATCAGCTGTGTGGTATTCCCAGTTTACGTCTGGCAAGTTCAAATCACCCTTAAGGACAAGGGCAGCTGATCTAGAGGTATCTCTTAGTTCCTTAAAGAATAATTCATAGGTGTCATCATCCTTGCTGGAGAACCTATTATAGACTCCCACAATGACATCTGCATTACTCACATATCCCTTAATCCTTACCCAGAGGCTCTCAACCATGTCACTGTCAACTGCAAGCTCCGTACAGTCCAGCCCCTCCATTACATGCAACAACACCTCCACCCCACTCCCCACCTCTCCTGCTCTGCCTATCCATTCTGAAGAACTTAGAACTGTCCATCTTAACACACCAGTCACAGGACTCTTCCCATCAGGTTTCATTTATGCCAATGATGTCATAGATGTGTTCATCTTCATTTTCCTTCTGCAAGGTAACTGATGTAAATGTGCACTATGTCTTATTTAAGTAAGAGGTTTAAACAAAAGCTAAAGCATATTAGAATAAAAATATATATGTTAGGCAGTGTCACTACAATCATATTTCATAGTTTTTAAATTACAACTATGATATAGATGTTGATTCTCTTTGGAGATTATGTGAGAACATTTCTTTGTGATGGTAGTGGTACTTATAGAACAGAATGGAGGTTGATGGTGTCAAATTTGTTATTTAAAATGGAAGATGAAGAAGCCACAGCGATCAGTACTGTTATCCTATTCATCAGGAAATGATGTTCATGTGAATATGTGATTTCCAAGTTCCTTAATGAATAATACTGTGTGAGTATTTGCTGAAAATTTTAGTTGGGGTATACAACTAAAGAAATGATACAGGAGCCTAATAATCACAGAAGAATGACAATCTCTTCCTGGAAAGCCTCTGCGTAAAGCTAAAGAACAAGCTGTATGCAACAGTTGGACAACAAAAAGTGAGCTAGATTTTAAAAAACAGTGTTGTAAATGAAGAATAATGAAATAAGACGCGTCTCATGCAGTCACATGCATGACAGAATTGGGAGGGTCACATGTACCTGGAAACTTTCAAAAGCACAGAGCAAAAATAGTTGTACAGTGTATAGATATTACTTTGATTTAAGTAATAATACCTCACAATACCTAATAATAGTCCTACACCAAGCTGCTGTTGTCTTCCTCTTAGTCCTTAGCCAAGGGATTTTGATAAAACTGATGATATCTGATCAGATATATTCATCTTTGTTTTAGTAAGCCTTTTGTACAAGAGGTTTCTTATTTCTTTTGTAAAAGAGCTCAGGGACCATCCAAGTAAAACGTTAAAAAAAAAAATCTGAAACAGTGGATTTAGGAGTTTAATAAGATTTTACATTATTTAGAATCAGAAACCCCATTTACAAAAGAGCTGTACAAGGAACAAAAGAGCTGAAGGGCAGATATTTATTTTTTTCCTAGGTACAGGTATTTATGTTTGATGTTTGTTTAACATTGTTTGGGTGTTTTAGGACCTCAGATGTCTCCAAGCCACATTTATTAGATTTTATAGACCTTCTAAATAAAGACATTCTTTGCCTTATTTTTGTTCACACCCCACAAAATTTTTTATTCCTTTCATAACATTAAGTGACAATAACAATTCATATCAATAAGCTTCTGCATGCCCATAGATACAGTATCACTCCAGATTTATGTGCAGAACATTAAGCATGTCACAGGCATCAAGTCTTTTTTGTGTCGTATGTACATACAGTATGCAACTATGAGGCTTAATGGTCTCTCTAACCAAAACAGTGTTTGCTGTGTTTCGTACTGGAAGAAAGATTATCTAAAGTAATATAAAATAGCCCCTACACACCATCCCATGCACATTGCAACGAAGTTCAAAACTAGTGTCTTTTATGCAATCTCCAAAAATCATTGCCATTAACTGCAATAAATTAACAATTCTGGCCTGAAAAGAACAATGTTAGCTAGCTAAATTGTAATAAGAACTTTCATACTTCTTTGCTTATTGGCAGGATTTATATTAAAAAAAAAAAAAAAAAGAAAGAAAGAAAGAAAGAAAAACTTGCTTTTTTGTTGTTGTTGTTCTGTTAACATGCTATGAGTGAGGAAGAAGGAAATTAAGAGAGGATCTCCAAAGAAGCTCTCAGTGAGACACTACAGGGATCAGAGCAAACGTTGCTGGAGTACTAGACAGGGTGAGAATGCACATGCCAATACACAAAAATTCAAAATTCAGTGTTATGATGATACAAGCTGAAGTTCATTAGCAGATGGTGTACCTAATTAACACAGCAGAGCAAGAGAGAAGTGTTGAAAGGTGGCTTTTCAGCACTCTCATGAAATTCCTAACAGCAATTATTCTCTATTGTTCTACAGAAAAGGCTGAGATCAACATTGTAAAGTATTCATTTAAAGTTCAGCCAAAAGTTTATATCTGTGTATAGTAAAAAAAAAATACATGAAATATAAAAAACTACTTTGCAAAGTACCTAGGACATTAGCAGATCAAGAATGTGAAGGATGAACAAAAAGGAAGACAAGGAAGACACTTCATAACTGAGGGACACTGGTGAAGAACTCTTCGTAAGAAGGGTTTTTCCCTTTCTCCAATCTAAACACTTCCACATGAAAAACTAGATAGATGCTTTTAAGAATGTACATTCTACATGCCATGAATAATGTAAATGTCAAGCCAGTACCTTGAATTTCAACTAGAAATTCACATATATCATTCAAAGTTCATGAAACTCTATTATACACTTCAAAATAGTTTTCCACTTAAAACTAGAATGGAACAGTCAAGTTCCATTGAGTCTAGTTGAAAGAGTCTCAGTTATAACCCCAACACAGAAGATTAGTATTCTGTTAATAACAGTATGAGCTTGGACATGGAATTATTTACAACAGGAAAAAGAAAAATACTGCTGATAGGTTAAGCAATCTGGTGTGAGAAACAGTCATACTTGGATTAGTTTTTTTAACAGTTGTTCCAGTTTGTAATACAGATACAGTACTTTGACACAATCACAAGCTGTTTCCAAGTATCCATGTAGCATGGATACATACATAGTCAAAGAGGATGTTATAATTTTTTACTGAACATTTTTGATATACAGTCTAATGAGATGAATGGAAAAACTGCCATATATACTGTAATAGAATTTATTTCACATCTTCCTGAGAACACAGTGAGCTCTTCTGATACAGAGCCTGACAAATATATCTGTGCCTTTGTCATTATAAAGTAATTTGTGCTATAGGATTTACATAGGACTGAGCTATGGAATCACTTAGGCTGAGCTAAGAAGGACACTAATGTTTGCTTATTGAGTAGAGTTACACACTGGCTGCACATAAGCTGCTATGCTAATGCATCCATTAGGTATAGGTTTCAAGAGTTTATACATGTACAAGGTTATAAGGGAGCAAAATCAGTCTAAATACTTTAAGGGCAGAGAACTTGTGTGAGTTGACACAGGCAGGCATCAGGAACAACCATGGACTTGCGGCTAAAATGCAAAGAGTAGATTTATTCTCATTACCTCGCCAGCCAGGGGATCCCCAAAGCAAAACCTGAGCAGAGGAACACAAGCGAAGGCATGCAAGTGGGGACACAGGAACCGCTAAGCAGGGCCCATGCTAGGAGATCACCAGATTGCTGTTTCCACTTATTTTTATCGAGAGTTCACGCAGGCGCATTTTTCATCGCCATGCTTCAGTCCTCACTGTGCTTCTTTTGATCTTCTCTGTACCAAGCTTGGGAGCTCAAGCATGTCTGATAGGGCACCTCCGAGTCTCCCAAACACCTATGTTATCTATGCACAGATGTGCTACTTGCTAAACACACAGGGCAAAAACAACAGTAGGTATAGTTTATGTGCTGTCCTACCTTACTACTCCCCAGACTTTATGTATTCCCAGCTGCAAGGTCACTTGAGTGTATTTACAGTCTTCCTCACCAGTCTTCTGTTCTGATCCCATCCTCCTCACTAGTCTTTCGCTTTTAACCCATTCCTCTTAACAGAAGTAAAAGATTCCCTGTCTTCTGCCATCACACCGATCTGTCTGAAATAGCCAGGTCCTCTGTACGAGAAGAGCACCAGGCTTTGCCAAGAAGAAATGTGCACACAAACAAGATGTGTGGGAGGTTCTCAGTACTGGGAATAGTTTCTCCTTGCTTGAACCTTCAGCTACCACCAAGGCAGTTACTTTTATCTCCCTTGCTTCTCTCCATACTTAGGGCAATCAAGTGGGCTGAAGGGCAGGTACCTCTTAAGATACTACAGGTTTCTGACACTGTATTCTGTGTATTACCGGGTAAAGGAATAAAAAAAATGAGTGGTCCACCCTCCAAATACATCTCTCTCCAATTTGGAGATCAGGATGTCATGTGGAACTGTGTCAAAGGACTTGCAGAAGTCCAGGTAGATGACATTGGTGGTTCTTCCCTTGCCAACTGATGCAGTCACTCCATCATAGAAGGCCACCAGATTGGCCAGGCACAATTTGCCCTCGGTGAAGCTGTGCTGGTTGTCTCTGATCATCTCCTTGTCTGGCATGTGCCTTAACATTGCTTCCAGGAGAATCTGTTCCATGATCTTTCCAGGTACAGGGGTGATGGTCACTGGTCTGTAGTTCCTCGGGGTCCTTCTTGTTATTCTTTTTAAAAATGTGAGTGATGTTTCCCTTTTTCCAGTCACTGGGGACTTCACCTGACTGCCAGGACTTTTCAGATATGCAAACCTCAGCCAGTTCCCTCAGGACCCCGGGATGCATGTCATCAGGCCCCAGAGGCTTGTACCTGTTCAGTTGCATCAGGTGGTCTTGAACCTGCTCTTCGCTTACGGTGGAAGGGACTTTGCTCCCCCAGCCCTCATCTACAGGTTCAGGGAAACGAAAGATGTGGAAAGCCTGACTGGCCGTGAAGACTGAGGCAAAGAAGTTGTTGAGTACCTCAGCCTTCTCCATGTCCAGCAGACATCCATGTGGTTGAAGTCCCGCATCAGGATGAAGGTATGTGAGTGTGACACTTCTAGCAGTTGAAGCAAGAAGGCCTCATCATAAAACTCCCCTTGATCAGGTGGCCTGTAGAAGACCCCTACCACAAGGTGTCCTTTATTGGTCCAGTCCTTAGCTTTTACCCACAAGCTCTCAACCTGTCTGTGGCTGTTTCTCAGAGGCAGCTCTTCACAATCAATCCCTTTCCCACTATAGAAGGCGACAACCCCGCCCCTCCTTCCCTGCCTATCTCTTCTAAAGAGCTTATAGCCCTCTATTCCAATGTTCCAGTTATTTGACCCATCCCACACGTTTCTGTGATAGCAGTCAGCTCTTATTTTTCTAATTGCACCATTCTCATATGAGAATTCTCATACCAGAATAAAAACAAAACAAAAAAAAACAAAAAAACAAGTCCATGTGTGGTGGGAACAGGCTAATGAATCTCGTGAGATGCAGTTGGAAATAAGTACCCTGGGCTACCCCTGTATGTGAGTGCTTACAACCATGCCAGATTTCCCAGATAGGAGGATTTTACCTGTTACCTTTACAGCATGTCACACTGCAGCCAAGTACATACATACTCTGTCGTACAATGAAACCTTTTTGCTAGAGTAAAGAGAGATTTTTTAAAAGTATTTGATGTTCAAGGAGATTTTTCAACTATTGGCACTGAGAGCTGAAAAAGACACAGGGAAACAAATTCAGAAGATATAAGATGGAAAGAGCTGACAATTCTGTAAGAAAACACACAAGAACAAAAAAGGAAGATGGAAAGGGAGAGGGAGAGGGAGAGGGAGAGGGAGAAAGAAAGAAAAAGAAAGAAAAAGAAAAAGAAAAAGAAAAAGAAAAAGAAAAAGAAAAAGAAAAAGAAAAAGAAAAAGAAAAAGAAAAAGAAAAAGAAGAAAGAAAAAGAAANAAAAGAAAAAGAAAAAGAAAAAGAAAAAGAAAAAGAAAAAGAAAAAGAAAAAGAAAAAGAAAAAGAAAAAGAAAAAAAAGGAGGGCAATTAATAAGGAAAGGTAAATTGAAAGGGAAAGAGAAACAGAAAGGGAAAGAGAAAGAGAATCAAAACATGTCGAATATGTCCCAATGGGTTCCAGTAGTCAGAAGATTTGCTCACAGCATCGGCAGCGAGTTCCATGGTAACATATTTTCTCCTTCAATCACAGTTTCTTAAGCCTACTGAGAACAAACTGGAAGTGTACATTCACCACCCAACAAATGCTAGTCATGTTATCACAGATAATTGACTGCAACCTCAATACCAGCAGCAAACTTTATCACATGGAGAACAAAAACATAGACTTTGTTTTTCCTCTTGTGACAGATGGGTGCATGATGCTGAAGGATGAATACCTCCTTTCACTATTTTCTTGCCAATGGTTTTAATTCTAATTAAAACAGCCTTTCTTGATAAGTCCTCTGTAACTCATTATGAGGATATGAACAATATTAGTATAATACTGACAATTTTTTTTAAAGCACTGAACCTTAGCCTGGCCAAATGTTCTGTGTTTACATAAGACAATGTTTCAGTGGTGCATACAGCACAGTGGTGATCTTTAAAAGACCATATGTTTATAGCATGGACTGTGGCTATCATCTGATTCCTTTTCCTTAGCAAGAAAAATAGGCCAAAGTAACCCTCCAGCACTTTAAGACAGAAACACATTGAAGAGATTTGTTTTGCAACTTTTCTAAGGTCAGCGTGAGAAAGGGAAAACAGCTCTCAAGACATCACCAGCATTTTATCAAAATCAGTGCAATTTTGAAATGTAGTGTTGGTAAGATTAGATGATAGAAGTACTTTAGTGTCTGAGAACTCATGATGTATTGCAGTCTGCATTTTTCTAAATATGAAAAGCATAAAGGTAACATACCATAAAGGCTATTAAAAAAAAAAATAAAATCAAANAAAAAAAAAAAAAAAAAAAAAAACAGGATTCTTGCTGCCTTCCTTTAAATATGTCAAGCTATGGAGTACAGAATGGGGAAAAAGAAAGTAAGCTTCAAACTTCCATGTGAGCCAAGTGTAATCAACAACAGCAAACTTGAACACTGAAGTCTGCATAATGTTCAAACTCTTGAAGAAATGAACACCCTGAAAAACATGAGCATGATAAATATAAACCTTCAGATATCTTTCACAAAAAGAAAATTTAGTCAGGAAGTGAAATTTGTTTGCACAGAATGGAGAAGAACCCTGACAAGTGAGTGAAAAATATGTCTTCTCTCTGCCAAATGAAAGAACTGTTTCAACTGAATCACTGCTCTCCAGCCCACAGGGATTAATTCAGAGCTTTTTTCTAGGTGTTAGAATTACATTAAGCAGTAATGGATTCAAATTAGGAAGTCAGAGTCTGTATGAAAATGAAGGGTTGAATTTACAAAGGTTTGAGGATCTTTGACTGTGCAAGGCTGGCTTTTCCCATTACTGAAATCCAGCAGTTGCCTGTTGTGAAGTTCAGATCCTGATCAGAATATTCTCAAAGTTCAAAGGGATTCTGATCTGTATAGAATCTCAAACATGTTGAGGAGAGAGGTTTTAAAAAGTACCACTTTTCTTCTTGATTAGATTTGAGGTAAAAATCCAAGCAATATATTTTTATACATTTTTCTTTTCCTACTCTCAGTGTCTCAAAATCATGATGCAAAACATTGGCAAAAAAAAAAAAAATTAACAATAAGGAAAATATCCCAAGTCTTTCAAGTCTTTTGACTTCAGAGGAAGTAAATTGTTGAAGAGCTACAAGATTAGACCCTTAAAACTAAATGAGATATCTGTGTCTTTTACGGATGCAAGAACTTTTATGGATTCAAGACCTTTGTGTGTGCCCCATCACTAAAACCTGTATCAACAACCACCACTAAAATAATATCAAAATGTGTTTAATTTTTCCTTTCCTTTCCTCTCACCAGTGTAAAAGAGAGGTAAGTCAACTGAAGACAGGCTAAGTTAGATCACTGAGCATGCTTATAAGATGAGAACCAAGCCACTGGTATTTCAAGACAGATAAAGATGTATAGGAACTAAACTTTTGAGTGAAATCAATGTTCCTGCAGGGCCAAATGACCAAGAATCTCATTAATTTCCAAGAAAGAGGAGTCAGTTACCATGGTAACACAGCTAGCACTGGCTTTTATACTTGAAGAAATTAATTTTTTTCAAAACTATTATAAATACCTCTGCAAATGAAAGAAGAAGATTGGCAAAAGAGAGGTCAAATCTGAAAGCATCGAGGACCAAGCTTTTAGGAAGAAGAAAATGAAGATTTTGAAAGAATGCGACTGGGTTACAGAAAAGGGTGCAAATCCTATAATGTTATCGAAGAAATAATACATGAGACAGCAAATTGAAATTGCATACATGATGTTAAATCTGATTAAAACTGTCAATGTGGGTGAGAGGGAGAGCATCTCATTCAGGGCAACATCAGCTCCACCTGTAACTCAACAAAGCAGTGGGGAATACAAGCCTTGGTAGAAACCCGTCACTGAGACTTCACCTCATATTCCTCACCTGATAGAAGCCTCCTTATGCATGACACTATGTGTGTTTAAGATCTTTATTTTTTTTGCTCCAGGAGCAGGGTGCAGTGCAGAGAAAAGATGAACCAGGCTGTCATGGAGTCAAGATTTGGGCCAATATCTTGCCCACAACTGGGACGAACTCCTCAGTGGATTAAACCAAACCCGTAAATTTCTGTCCTACATTTTGTGTTACACCTTAGGATCTGCAATAAGGAAGAATAATACAACTGAAAAGTAAGGTAAGACATTCCATCAATCCAGAAAAATAGGGTGCTATCTAAAAACTATGTAAGAGATGGTGTGTCCTGATTTAGTTGTTTCTTTCTCTTATTTTGTGTTTTTTAAGTAAAACTGGATTATTTCCACATTCACTCTGGTGCAATTGGAAAATAATAGTAATAATAATAAAGGCTAGAACAAGTACCGTGCTGAAGCTCAGGTATCTAGTTTTATGGGCAGAAGGGACATTTTACCACCTTCTCTATCATCAACACCAGCTAGTGAGGGATTCTGTATCACTTAATGGGGTCATTTCAATGCTCAGCTATTGTCTTTGCCTCAGCACTGCAAAGTTAAATCTTTAAGTGACACATGAATGCACTCAAAAGCATTAGATTCCTACTCTGCTTTATAACTGATGTCAAAGTTAAATAGCAAAATAAATAATGTTTCTGTTAAAAATTAGACTTTATTTCATTTACTAATAATAGGATGAGGACCAGAAAGAATCTGCAGGAAGTAAACTCAATCTTAAAAGCTAAAGTTAATGCATTTGTGAGGGTAAGCATATCTAAATCTCCACAACATTTTACTGTTTGAAATATGATTACACAAATAATACACTGTGCAATTAGCAGCAAGTGTATTGAAGGGCAGCCTTCATTTTTTCACATTTCCTGTAACAGTTATTTGCACAAACAATTCAGGAACTTGTAAACAAGAAAAAGCATAAACTGAACACACAAGCAAAGACATGTGAAGAAGGTATTGATTTTTTTTTTTTTCAAAAGAAATTGTAGAAATATATGTGCCACAATGTTTTCATAATGGGGATAAATGCCAGTTTGTACCCTTTGTGAATTAAAAGGAATGCAACTTAAATGTAGAGCAAGTCAATAAACTCATAAAACTAAGAGAGCCATTAAAAATGTATTTGAGAAACAAGCTCAGCAAATAAATCTGTCATCAATAACTCAATAAGCTTGACCATGAAGAGAAGTTACTCAGTTTCATTGATTAATAAATTCCAGGAAAAGAATACAGATATTTGGTATAAGCAAATTCTCTGGTTTATATAGGTCTCAGTAAATAAACAGACACAGAGACTCTTTATAGCCCTTTTGTGTTTCAATCACCTAGTTCAAATCCTGCAGACATCATCAAGACCTTTCTGTGATGCTGTTCACTTTGAACAAGTTCCTTCCATTCTTTTCCTTCTTTCTTACCTGGCTCTGCTTGGAACCCACTAAAAAATATAAGGAAAAAAAAAGCAAAACTTCATTTACACAAAGTTTTAATTCATCACATAGTGTTAATAATGGAAATCTGCCAAGCATAACTGTCCGTTTCCCTTTGCCTGTCACAGTTAAATAGTTTTTGCTCAGGAACTCTTTTTTTGTTTCATATTGAAATGCCTCATTTGTCTACCTCCTAAGCTGATAATCTCTGGGAGGAGCTATATGCTAGCTTCTAAATTTACATAGAATTTTTAAAAATTGTCAACACTTTAAGTTATGATTGGTCTCAAGGTGATTTTAAATAATGCATAGCACAAGCTCTAATTTCACAAGATGCATGGTTAAACTTGGTAATCAGCTCTTACAAGACATGAACAGTCTGCTACTCCAGAGATCAAACACTTCCTAATTTCCAAAAAGTATTGGTCTCTTATTAATTCTACAAGTCATTGCATGAAGGTATGAGCCAAACAATGGAATTACTGAAACATATAAAATGCATCACTATTTGCCAATATGCATATTACAGATATAGACAATTATATTGTCATTACTTTTTTACCAAAACTTTAAACTGCAAAAGCACAAAAACTACTGAACACTGACTCAAAAGTCTGGAAATCCCAATGGAAAGGGTTAATGTTCAAGTATAGTAACTCCATTTCTTCATGCATGTCCATTACTGCACTCTCTAAATACTTGTCTACTTGCTCTTTTATCAAAAAAAAAAAAAAAAATCATTTTTGCTCACCCTGAGAAATGTTAATACAGAATGTTCACAAAACAATAACAGATACTACAGTTCTCTAGAAGTATCTTATGAAGTCCATAAACATTACTTTTATGCATAATGTACCCTGGAAGAGGCAAAAGCCTCTTGCTCAGTCACTTAAGAGATTTGTGGTAACCATAAAACAGGTCTTTAGCTGATGTAAATTAACTTCGCTCTACATACTAAATTTTTTTGTAAGTATAAAAGTTTGAGCTTGGCAATAATCCCCAAATTTGCCTGAGAAGTTCACAGAGAAGTAAAATATATGCTTTATAAATATAAATAGATAAAGTGAACTTTAATCATCTGGATATGAAGGAATCCCCCCAGATGGACAAATAGCCCAATAGACTTCTCACAGAGAGCAGGAAAACAGTAAGCATAGCTGCACCAGGACAGTAGGCTGTATGGCCAAGACTTTCTGCCAAAAAGATTGGAAAAACATTGCAAAACTTTGGAAAATGCTTGTAGCCAACCACACAAAAGGTTCCTTGCACCTAGTCCTAAATGGGCTGTACTTGCCACTGTCAGGAAGTCGGAGAACTAGACAAACAGCTGCTAGAGAAACTAACATTCCTGCACAGCTTCTAAGCTCTTTGAGAAAGCAAAATAGAATATGGTATTCCTTTGTTCTGCTTTATACTCATTCCAGCCCATCATTAGCCTTGCCCCACTCCTCCTTTGTCTTCATCTTCTTTCCTCTATATTCTCTTTACAGATCATCTCTAATCTTTGTTCTGATTCAGACGTCTCTACGCAGGCATATGTATAGCACATGTATGTGCATATGTATGACGTCTGTTTGCTTTTCTGTTCCTCCTGAAGTGAGTATTTAACACACCCAACGACCTGCAAAACTAGTTTTTCTTTCATCAGAAGTAGAACTTTAATTTCAGTTACAGTACTGTCTCAGGAATGCATATAAGTTGTTCAAAAAAGACTGTACATGGCATTGAGGCTTTGATATCTTTCTGAATTTTTTGTATCTAGACCTATAATTTTTTTCATATACACATTTATGAAGTTGGTAATTTATTACAACTAATCACACATTTTTAAAAATTTACCTCATTGCTAGAAGGACGCTGGAAACAACATGGAGTTGTTCTAATATTTTGCACCTGACCCTGCACATCTCAAATACAAAAATCATTTCATGGAAGTCAGTAGGAGTATTTGTGTAACTGGCTCAGTGAATTTGAGAGCACTTACAGAACTAAATCTCTATGAGACATAATTGAGCTGTTACTGGAATGAAAGAACAGAACTGCTGTTTCAGCAGAAATGTCATGGAATCTGGTTTGGAAGCTGCAGTCACCTTTCCCCATTAGTGTGAGGAGCTATACTTTTTTATTTTATTTTATTTTATTTTATTTTGTTTTATTTTTGACCACATTCCACTAGAAAATGGAGCACAGAATCACAATGTTAGCATTAACAATGAACACCACACATGCAAGACAAGTGAAATGGCACCCTCACCAATGCAAGGATAATCATCGGATTGATTCCATGCTTAGGCAGCCTGGACTTTGACTTTATGTCATCCGAAAATTGACTCTTTTGCATTTGTAGTTCTGTTCATTCTTACAAACCATCTGAACATCAAAATAATCATTTGGGTTCCTTAATCGTGTTCTTAGGAATCCTAGTTTTCAGTTCAAATAAGCTGTTTGTCCTGCTCTAGTTGCCAGGATGGGACTGCAACAGTTATTATTATGTGCTTCAGATTTTTTTAAGTGAATCTTTGCTTTCATCTTTCATTATTTGTAGGATGACCTACAGATAACCATTGCTTAGGAACGACTCAAAATGAAATGAAAGTGAAACGGAGAACAAGTGGAGCCTTGTTTGTTTTTCCTTACATCTCTTCTCAAAATATATTATAGATCAAGAATTACACATTTACAAATTTAAAAATTGAAGAAACTGAGAATTAAAACTATCCCCTAATCAAACAGATCTGTAAAGACTCCTACTTATTTTTCTTCCCCAAGCAAAGCAATGTTACAGTAGCACAACAGGACCAGACTGAGTCTGAAGTGTAAAACATTTCACTGCAAAATTGACCAGCTGAAGGGAGGAGACTAAGTCAAAGAGAGGCAAGAGATACTCTTCTTTGCACTCCCACTGGGGTCACAAAACTGGCTGTTCTACCAAAGGTTGGGATGAATCAGAAGATAACCTGCTGCCTTAATGGCACTCTCCCCTAAAAGTGTTAGTCCTTACCATAGTTTCACTTCTTTATTTAAAAAAGAGAGTTTGACCGTCTTTCATCATACAATCTTTATACCAGTCATTTGTTTTCTGAGGTTTTATTAGATGATATGCAATCTTCTTTTACCTTTTTCACTCCTAAACCTCCCTGACTGGTGGTGCAGTAACTGCAGTTATCCATCTCCTTTCTGAGTCACCAAGCTGCCTTCAGTTCTACCATTCCAACAATATACTCTCAGCAAATTCACACTTCATCTTAAGGATAGGATAACTTAGTCACTGTTAAGTACCACATTTTCCACAGACCAAAAAAAGAGATCAGTCTGGCACTCTCTGAGGATTTTTACAATGTCTGAAGTCAGGAAAATCATGTTCCACTGCAAAAACCAAATTTAGGACATTTAGGAAAGCACAGCCCCATTTCAGGAGGTATTTTACCAAGCTAGATCTACAGTGATCAGTTCTGGTTTTTTGTTTTTTTTTTTTTTTTAAGCAGCTTATTAAAAAAAAAAAAAAGAATTATGATTTTTCAGTGAATGATGTGCCTCTTCTGTAACTAATACCTAATTTCAGCTCTTGTACAGAAAAAAAAGCAAGAAGAGAAAAGAGTAAAAAGTTTCCTTTCTTTGTATGGTCTCCCCAAAGCCAAATTCAGAGCTCTTCCACATGCCCAGGTCCATGTTATCCCAAGTCATAGTTCAAAATTCAAGTTGTCAAATTTTCCTACAAGTAAGAAATTCCAAGTTACAGTCATCTACAGCCATTACCTGGGGAGTTCTTACTCACCCTTCTCAAAGGTTTTCAAACATATTCAGCCGCTGATCATATCAGAACCGTGAAATGCTGCCTTGCTGGTAGCAGCAGGTTTCTTGACTGTATATAAGGAAGCTGCTGGATAGGAGAAGAGGATGTGTGTGACAATTTTTGTTCCCTCTGCAACATTTCCACAGACGTTTCCAGGAAAGTTATTGTAAATGTGACAAGTATCTAGAAATCTCTTCACACAAGCATAAACTGCAACAGATTTTAAAAGATGAGGAGAGGGAGGTGAACAGTCAATGGACCATGCAAAGCTGCTCTCTCTAACATGCAGTTCAACAAGAACACTACCATATTGAGCTGATGAATCTGACAGAGGCATTTGTCTTAGCAAACATTCCTCTTCATACTCCAGATCATCCGGCCATGAAAAAGCATACACAGACTGCAGTTTAAAGAATATTGGCCTAATTTGTGTAGTTCACCAGCTGAGAAAAATTCAACCTGCCTGTCCTTTCTGAAGCATATAAAAATGAAGAAAAAACAAGGACAGAGCATCTGTGCCCTGCAATCTCCGGTGACAAGATTACTGAGGTAGGGGATTGGCATCCTGTGCTCTGAACGATCTTGCACTGCTCTGTTAGAAAGATGACAGCAGCCTGGGAACATGTTCACTGAAACCCATCACGACAGGCTATGTGGATTATGACAGCAATAACTTCAAGGAATCCCATAACTAGAGGACTGACAGACAGATATATGTTAGGAATACATAGCAAAGGCAAACTAGCAATAATTCACAGTGTCATCTGCAGATCTATGCTGTACCTTTCTAAGAATGTATTATGGCTGCTTTATTGCTTTTCTGGAAACAAATAAGCTGTTAGAGATGCTTTTAAGGAAAAAAAGTATCACAAGAATATTTAACATAGAGAATGACTTCCATCAGATCTCCAACAGCTCATACATACTATCAGCAATATCTTACCTCTCCATGAGGAAGGCAAATAAAAGTTTATTGCAAAGCCAAGGACAGTGCTTGTTCCAATAGCAAAGCTTGAAACTGTCTCCAGATCTCTCATCCTCCCATCCTCTGCTAAAGCACCAGGTTTTACATTTGCTGGAGTCTATCACTGTCAAAGACAATATCTTTGGCAGTTCTTCCACCAGAATCACCTTTGAAATTATTTTACTTTTGCCCAAGTTATAAATTCAAATATGTATATGAGCATGCAACATATACAACAATGTATTGTGAGCTGTATACCATATAAGAAATGGCCCATTTTTCCTCAGTTACTCAATATAGTAAACGTTTGATGAATTGCAGGATCTTCCCCTTTAGATCCCTACAGTGCAGAGAAGAATGCAATACCATATTCATTTTGCAAGCAGACACTAGGAGGAGGGCCCCACCATGCATCATAATTCACTGTACATCTGAATATTTTGAGTAGCCAATGTTTTATTGCAACATAAACCAATCCTTGTGACAACACCCTTGGCATATAATCGTACCAGAGCAAATAGGTGAGAAAACCCAAGGAAAGGTAAATAAGGAAAGATGTTTTTGTTTGTTTGCAGGTTGAGGATTTTTTCCTTTTTCTTATCTTGTGCTTGAAATGGAACCAGGGACCTGCAAAGTCAGCTGGAACTTACATGCACTGCAGAGTTCATATAGTTCAGGCAGCGCTGAACAGTCAGCCTTAACACTTTCATCAATATCTGTGCATTGCATGTCTGTATCTGTGAACAGTATCTCTGAGGAACATTTGTTAATAAAGTACAAGTATATCTTCATAAAATGAAAGATCCATTCAGAAGCATGTATGATAATAATTATACACAGGGTAAACTGAACTACAACATTAACAGAAAGAAATTTTTATGTGACTGGCTTTGACATCCTAGTGTTTTGAGAAACAGAAGTGAGGCAGAGCAGGTAAGTGTCAATATGTTTGATTTTAAAAATTAAATAAGTAGTGTCATTTCATTTAGTGTAGCAAATATTGAAGGCTTTATGTGATGTTCATTACAAGCTTTTTGATCTCCAGCAGTTTATGCATAAATAATGCAGAGTTTTGCCAACTGCTAGATATAAGACAATATAACAGTCTAAAAACTGTACAGTCATAAGAACAATTGCCACAATAATCTCTCCACTGGTAACCAGCCACAGAGCACTGTTCTTAAACAGGCAGGTGCTGAGAACAGGCAAACTTTCTTAACCTCTCCCATTAATAGGTGCCAGGACTCAGCATCTGCCTGCATCCAACTCCTGCTGACTCATTGAGCAGATGTAACGCATTGTCTTTGAAATGCGCCATGGGGAAGGGGCTTTCTGGGCAAACTGATGCAGAGTCTGAGATACAGACCAGTCTGCAGCTCTGAAGGGAGGCAGGCTACTCAGCTGTTGTTAAAGCCAAACACCAACAGGAAAAGAGGAGACATACAAATATTAATTAGACATACTCATTTAGGACAGCATGATAGATCACCCTGATTTCCAACTCAGCTCTGATTTGATTACAGTATTTCTGACTGATTTGGAAAGGTGTGGCTGCTGCTTAAGGTTGATGGAGGGCAGAAATATTAATAGCAATACTTGTATCTGGGCAGGCTTCATAACCCTGTATTTACTATCTGCTCTGCAAAAGACCCTTCCCTTACAGAGTACATTCACTTCTGTTGGATCACTGTGCCAAACAGTTTGGTGCACCCCAAAAATTCTTAAAAAACATTCTTGTATTCCTTTTATGTAGCAAGGGTTTGGTAGCAGGGGACTGCAGGGGTGGCCTCTGTGAGCAGAGCCCAGCAGCTGCCCCATGTCAGACCAGAGCCAGCTCCAGCCGGCTCCACAAGGGACCCGCTGCTGGCCAGAGCCGAGCCAGGGAGCGACGCTGGGTGTGCCTCTGGGAGGGCAGAGCTAAGGAAGGGAACAAACTGCTGCGCCACAGCAGCTGGGAGAGAGGGGTGAGAAGCAGCCCTGCAGGCACTAGGCCAGTGCAGAAGGAGGGCAGGAGGGGCTCCAGGCGCCGCAGCACAAGTTCCCCTGCGGCCCGTGGAGAGGCCCATGGTGGAGCAGGCTGTCCACCTGAAGCCCAAGGGGTGCCATTAGCAAAGCAGATCTCCACGCTGCAGCCCACACAGGATCAGTTTGGGAAGGATGGCTTCCCATGGGAGGGACCCCACATCTCCATAACAACCAGCAGCAATGCAGCATATAGCCAAGTCAAATGCAAAGCTCCGCTCTTGCTTGTGTAATTCAGATACCCAGTTGCTGCTACATCACAGCATATGATGACTTGCTATTCAATCAAGTATATATTCCCCAATGTGCCAGCAACCAGAGAGGTTGCAGTGCAGTTGCTCTTGTTACAAAGCTGCAAGGAGGCTGGCACAGTTTGCGAACACTTCCCTATTCCAAAGGACCCTACCACTTGCTCTGGGTTCACAGAATCATTTAGGTTGGAAAAGACCTCCAAGATCATCCAGTCCAACCTAACACTAGTCCAGACCTAACACTAGTCCAGACCTAACACTACCAAGTCCACCATTAAACCATGTCACTAAACTCTACATCTAAATGCTTTTTGAAGATCTCCAGGGGTGGTGACTCAGCCACTTCCCTGGGCAGCCTGTTTCAATGCCTCACAACCCTTTCAATGAAGAAGTTTTTCCTAATATCCAACCTAAACCTCCCCTGGCGCAACTATAGCCCACCCCCCCCTCGTCCTATCACCAGACACATGGGAGAAGAGACCAATCCCCACCTCGCTACAGCCTCCTTTAAGGTACCTGTAGAGAGTTGCCCCTGAGCCTCCTCTTCTCCAGCCTAAACAACCCCAGCTCCCTCAGCC
>VXAA01007291.1:0-15689 GCA_013399115.1 Anseranas semipalmata
TCCAACTGAACTATTCTAATTCCACTTCTAAAGTGAACTAGTCCTACAAACAAAACCTGTCCACAACAAAACAAAACATGCTTAAGCTTTAGGCCTAGGGATACATGGTAATAGAGACAGATCCTTTACAATTAGGCTTTGGGCTCCTTTAAAGAGCTCTGGTTGGGAAACTTGAAAGGTAATGCTTTTTAATATTTCATCCTTGGCATCTTTTCCATTACCGGTCCATTTCAATCCTTTGGCAAGTGATGGGAAGAGAAAAAGATACTGGAAAACTAAGCTTCTATTCTTCGAATAAATATAATTTTTATTCTTTGAGTTGGCCTATATAAGATTGCTTTTTAAAAATTCTTTTATTAAGGCAAAATAATTTTGCATTAATAACAATCTCTGTCTGTGCATTCTACCCTACTGGAGTTCTTTTCATTTAACAGGAAGTGTGATACAACTTTTTTTTTTTTTTTTTTTTTAAGACCAGCAATCCCAAATCATTACAATGTATTGCAGATGTTTTATATTCTTGAGTTTTACCTGGGAAGCAGATGGAACCTCGATACTCAAATTAAGCCTGGATTTTACACTGATAGGAGTATGTAAGCCATTCCATTTGACAGCAGACTCAGTCTTGTTAACATTAGAATTGAGACCAGATGTGAGATGGGTACCACGAGATGGAAGAAAAGTGCAAGTTCTTGAATCAGAAGATATTTCAAGGTCCATAGCAGCAACAAATACTATACACATGAAAACAAAACACAGAATGATCATCTAGTAGTTAAAAACTCTGAAGTTTCAAGATACAGGGAAGCCAATTTCCAGTTTTTGTTGCTCAATAGTTTATACAATATATGGCATAATCATAAAACTTTCTATTGTGAAGTATCCTCTGTTAATATTAACTTTTAAAAAAAGATTGGAATAATGCTATACAAAATTTTATGTAGTATTTTCATTTGCAGCAGCAAAACATGCTCTCAAAGAGTTTACAGTAAATCATTTATACTTGTATAATATTGAATAAATATTCAGAAAGATAATCTAAGTTCAAGCCCTTAAGAACTGATCATTATCACACATGCAAAGTACAAAACTTACTGACCTTCCTTATGTTCTTCTTCCGAGCACTTTTTTGCTTTCTGAACATGAAAAAGATCAATAACTGAATGTGATCCACCAGGTAAGTGTCCAGATTGTACTGCTGAATGAGCTGAAGTGGTTTTACTGATGGGAACTAACTGCTGTACCTGAATTCCAACCTAAATCCAAAACATTAATACATTAATTTTATGAAGTTTTCATAAATAAATAAATAAATAATAATAATAAAAAAAACATTGTTCATAATAGCATTCCCTTTTCCTTCTCAAACTGGCTGCCTGTTGTAGTTGGGGAAGAGAATTAGTAAGAGTATGTTGAAATACACATAAATTGCTGCTAAAAACATCCCAAACAAATCCCAGGATTATCCACCACAATCCAACAACTAAGAAATTACAAAGATAATACCATCTTAACTTCTCTGATAAAGAAAAGTGCTGTCAACGGGATCACGAAACAATGTGTTTATTATGAAATTTCCTAGACATTAAAAAATACAGAAGTACTGACCAGGAAAAGTGATCAGTTTTAAATATGGCTACATATACAGGAAAGAAATGTTTTTCCTCAGGACAATCTATACTAAGTCCATCACTTTCAAGTCTAAAAATGAGAAGGATAATGTTGTTTCACTTCTAGAAATGATTCTCACAAAATCAGAAGGGATGAAAGTACTTTGGTGAAAGTAGTCTTGATCAGATGAGGTGTTCCTCATTTTGAAAAACATCCTCACTTTTTATTTACTTTTAAATATTAAATCAACAGAGGTTCAAAAACTGCATTCAACTATGAATACACTGGTACATTGTGCGAATTTACTGCCAATTCTCCATATTTCTTAGGGAAAAAAACACACTAAAGTTGTGTATAGGACTCAGAAAGCATGGAGGAGCCAGTGAGCGTATTTTCACCAGGTCTTCTATAATCACAAAGCGAAGATATTATGTTATTTGGATATTACTTGTTACCAGTTTGTTAGTTGAGATTAATGGGCTATTAAAATATCATTGCAAAAAGTTTTTCTTTGCACTTTTATCTTTTTGCTTTCAAATATTTCTGGATTGAGTTCCAGAACTTAAGGAGGCTTTTTTAAAAAAAACAAACAAAAAAAAAAACAAAAAAAACCAAAAAAAAGAGAGAAGAGATTGAGGTAGTGTTATGTTAAGTCTACAGGACAAGTAAGTGGATTCATCTGCCAAAGTGTGGGCATCAACAGCTAAGGATATCACTTTAGGACCCTTTTTTAGAGCTAGAGAGTAAAAGGGCACACATGACTCACCTCACGCATAAGTGGTGAAGCTTAAGGAGACTAGCTCCAATATAGCCATAGACACTGGAGATGTCTAAAGTCAGTTGAAATGAATACCACTCAGGGACCTTGGATATACCCTGCACTTTATGATATAATCTAGGACTGAATGGCCCCTCCAGAACTGAACAGAGCCACCTGGGCAGAGGAAGAATTTTAATCAGCTCCATTTTAAGAAATGGCTGATGCCAAAACAGTTTCATCATTGGTTTACATTGCTGTAACAGAACCACTGAGATAAGCAAGAGTGTTCTAAAGTAAGTCGATTCAAAAAAGCCAGCAATTCACCTTCAAAGGCCAAAGCATGGGTCGGTAACTTTTCTGGCTCTAAGACTTGCAGTCTGGAGCAAAAACTCCTCTGATCTGTATCTCTGATTGGAGTTATAAGCAGTATTTATAAATAGTTACTTAACTAACAGCTGTGTAAAAGTTTACTGAAAGTTCTAAGACAAAATAAAATTTACATACACTAATAAAACTGCAGAAGATACAGTCAAACTTTGTACCCTTAGGCTGTTTTATTCAAGTTGTGGGTTAATCCACATCACAACAGAATTTCCTCTTTTTACATTTATGGCTTTGTAACTGTTTTTCAAAGGTTACAATGGTAAATATATAAAACACAGTATGATTGGATAGCCTAATTTATGAAAGCTTTTTATGACCTACACTTTTGCTTAAGTTTGGTTGCCACCTACCATGGAGGACTGAAAATTTGTGAAAGATAAGAAGAAAGTTGATAAAGACAATAAATTTGGGTTTTCCCATTAACTCACCCCTCGCATATCAGATATGTTCAGTTTCATTGTGTGAAACATGTTCAGAGTTTCTTTTCCAATTATTTTTGCACTGTCTGTTGCATGGTCTAGAGTCACAGTCCTAAAAAGAATAAGAAAAGTATTGTTATCAAGGAAACTGTTTCACAAATCCTGAAGACAACAAGAATTTGGTATTTATTCCAGAGAGTACCTCAAAGACAGATTCATCATAATTTCTTTGCATATAGAAACTGAACACTATTTTTTTCCTGTGGTTTCTTTTTAAAGGCAATTAGAACTAGGCATGTCCTACAGAAACAAAACAATGCAAAACAAAAACAAAACCCACAGATTACTTACTAATTGAACATTCCCAGTGTGCAGTCCACACATTAATTTGTCTTATATAGAATATATTTATATGTGTTATCTTTTGAAGCCAGACAAAAACATTTCACTTTGCAGTACTCACAGAAGTGCACTTACGCACTACCCTTCATTCAAGCTCAGTTCAAAAGGGTTTGTCCAGCAGTATTTCAGTTCACAATTGTAAAATGTCAAAGGGGCAACTTTTGGCAACAACTCTTATACAAAATCACCTGGTTGTAAGTTTTAGAAATTGCCATCTGGGAGCTTCGTAGGACACTAGTAGCACTTGGTAGTTCTGGATTCTCTAATGGGATAGCATTTGAGACAGATAAGGACAGAATTTCAGGTGGCTAATCAAATGTATTTGAGGGATGTAAATTTTTCTCACTGAGGTAACCTATGTAGTTTTAACTCTGATGGACTGGGCTCTACAGACAAAAGGAAGTTCCACCTCAGTGTTTTGACAGTGTCCTCACGACTCCTTAAATTTCACTTTGCTTCTGAAACTGTCAGAAAATGACATGAACAACCAAGTGATCTCCACAAAGGTCTGGTTCTGCCCATATGAAAATGAAAGCCTTCCTGCTGCGAAGGATATGAAAACTCCCCGAGATTTACAGGTTACCGTTTTAAGAAAAAGAAGAAAGGAGATCAGTATCACAATTACGATGCAACTATGCAAAATATTAGGGAGAAATATAGGATGAGTCTAAAGGTACACACCATTTCAGAGGAGTTATTTTACAAAAGCGTACCCTGTACTATCAGGACTTGATATCAACAAAGCAGTAAAAATACAATTAACATCTCAGAAGATGAATTTGGTAATAAGCATGTCTGTGAGTGAGTTCCTTTGTAGGACTGTGATCTATCATTCTAGGGAGTCTTGATCCCCTATAAGAAAACACAGAAACTCCTTCACCTGTGAGGTGAGGAGACAAGAAACAGGTCATAAGCTATAGCCCCAGAGAAAACCTTAAAGTGAAGTAAAAGAGAAACTGATCACCTTTAGCTCCAGCAAATAATCCCAAACTGTTGGAACTAGGCTGAACGTAGGGAAAACACATCTGAGAGAACACCACCCTGAGATTCTTATCCATTCATTTGGATGTAACTTCCACAGTTTAACCAGCTGCTGCTAAAAAGCCTTTCACTAGACTGGATGGAAATGCTCTAAGATAGACAGTAATCCAGCACCTGTATCATCAAGTAATATTATTTGGATTGACTGGGGTTGCCAAGTTCATCAGTAAAGCCAGAAGCAGAAACACAGATGCTGCCAAAAGAGATCTTGGCATCAGAACTGCTTCAGCTATGTGCGAACAACTTAGCACCTTGGGATGCCCCCATTATCTTACCTTAATTCTTACTTTAAGAAATAGAGAAATTTCAGGGCACATGTACGTTAGCTTGCCTGACTACAGAAATGAAGTTCAAAGCATTGACCTGTTCATGAAAAAACAGTGTGGCACTAGCTGCCGATAAAGGAGAAATAAAGCTCTTTATCTATGCGCCCTCAGTCCTAAAAAGGCGTTCTTAGGTTGTTAAGAGTAAATCTTCAGTTCCAAGAATTCAGGATATGCAGAAGACAAAAGTATAGACTGACAGATTTTCTTCTTGACATACCAGTCCCAGAAGGTCATGAGCTTCTGGTAGTGAAAGATGAATTTTGTACTGTTCTGGTTTTTAATACAATTGAATTGTTATGTCATAAGCTCTCAAGTGTGAGACAGACCCTCTGTATGCATGTCCTACTGTTGAGCTCTAACACCCTTACCTCCTCAGTTATCAGCAATCATAAGCAAAGGACCCTTCAGGAGGGATTCACCTGCTACAATAACCTCAGATGGAGGGAAAAGTATAAAAGAACTATCTTTGAAGATGCCAAATGCACCCTCACACAAAAAGGGAGGACAGGACCATCCCTTTACTGAGGAACAAATGCTTTGATACAGAAGTGTCTGCCTGAAAAATAAAGGTGTATTTAGAAGGTTCTGAGACTATCCTGTATGAAACAAAATGCAACTACAAGATGCAACTACATTTCATTCTTGTGTTTTGATGAGTATGCAAGCATACAAATAAATTAGAGGTAAAAAAAAAATTTAGTCAACATCACCCAGCTGAACAATAGGAAACAAACAAGAATCAGAAATAAATAATGGGCAAGAGTCACAGAACTGTTTGTGGAAACAAGGGCCTCCTCCTCTGTTGACAGTGACCTGTCAACTGACTAGTCAGAGTCACTGGGTTACCCCATTTCACCAGGGATGAGCAGTCAGCCACCACAGGCAGCATCTCAGTGAGATTAACAGTGCTGCAGTGAGACCAAGCAAAAAGGTGCTTTACTATGTTGGTAATGATCCACAAGAAAACGACAGCACTTCTAATGAGGAACTTATGACTATAATGAAAAAACTTAACTGTGAGTGTCAAGAGAAATGAACAAGTTGCCTTCTTTGAATAGCTGAAACACATGCACAGAGAACTTTGATAATATTCTTATTTTGATGTTAGTGCAGGTTTGCTATGTAGACAACGAGGTACCAAGCACTTTAAAACTTCTCTCCTGTCTTGCTGTAAGTTTCAGTGCTCAACATCCTGCAGAAATGTGCTCATGCCTACTACTGACCTATTTTTTTTCCCCATGCATATTTACCTGGCAATATTATCACAGATTCCATGACCTCCATACTTTGCAGGCTCCACTGGTGCCCCAGCCTTTCTGACCATAATCTTAAGGGTCAATCGTTTACCCTTCATACCAACAGCTTCAAGTCTACGTTGGATTTCTTCTGAGAGGCTCAGAAGGAAAGCTTCTGCTTCCTTAGGCTAAACGGGAAAAAACAACATTCCACTGTTTAGACGACTACTGTTTTTTCAAATATTTAAGGTAAATCATTAAGCTTCAATGTAATCTACTTCATAAAGTGTTGAAGTGTGTATTGCAAAGATTTAAAAATAAATAAGATTTTGTGAACTTAAAAGAGCAAACTGACTCACAGACAATTGTCTTATTTAAGCATTTTGTTTACACTGTAGGTTGCTGAAGTTTGGCAAGATGGTAGATTCCTACCCTAATACTGAAATAAGTAGTAAATACTAAGTCCTTTTGGAAACAAGTCTTTTAAAAAATTAAGAATAAACTTTAAGTCTAATTTTTAAGAATTTTAAGTCTAATTTTAAGCACACGTAGAAAATGGAAGAGTGTAGGTCTTATAAGAAAAAAAATCTTTTCATCATGAGGACAGTTGAACAGCGGAAGAGGTTACTCAGAGAAGCTGTGCAGTGTTTGTTCTCGGAGGTTTCCAACACCAGACTGGATAAAGCCCTGAGTGAATAGCCCGATCTCACAGTTTCCCCTACTTTGAGAAAAAGGGTGAACTACAGAACATCTCTCACAACCTAATTTTTTTCTGTAATTTCTATAAATGCTTAAGTTTGCAACAAAAGAAAAAGTGTTATTTTTTACTATGATTTTTTCAACAACAACAACAACAAAAATAACCCACGACAAAATATTTGCAAAAAGTCTAGTAAAAATGTTGTACTGGAGCAAGCTGATGATTGTTTCAGGCACTGGCATATTTGAATAATCAGCATTTACATGAAAGAGAATGCTAGGTGCTAACAAACCTACTGCAGTTCTCTTTTTCTGTACCAGACTCGTATAACGAATGCAGAATAGCCAGCTAATTTTGTGCAGGCTTCTTTTCAGTCCAATACTTTTGCAGTCTCTCCTCCCATTTTATCGTTTGGTCTCCTACTTCTTCATTTTCCTCATTTCTATTTGGTGGCTAAGATGGTGCTCTAACAGATCAAAGTGTAAGTGAAAATAATCAGAATATGAGAAGATTCTTCTACAGTTGAAAGAAGTCACTGCAGAAAAGAAAGACTGAATTTACCTGTGTAAACCTTATTCCATAGTTGATTTCTGCTGAAACAGATTTTCTTTCTTTTTCTGTGCGAACAGGTCGATCATCTAAACCACGACAAAACCTGTAGAGCATTTGTCCTGTTTTTGGACCAAACTCTTTTTGCAGTTTTGACATTGAAGCACATTGCAGATCTCCACAGGTTCTAATTCCCGAAGAAGCCAGCTTAGATTCCATCGACCTGCCAACTCCTAACAACAAAGCAATTAGTTCTGTTAACTCTACACAATTCAGAGCCAGCCACGTTTTGAACAAATAAAATTTGCCCTTTTAAACTTAGACCATGTCGCATCAAATAAAGACAATAAAATAAATTCCACTCAATGAAACACGGTTCAAATGGAAACTTTTGCCGTCTTCATCTCAATTTCTTTAATTTGTATTACGTATTTAAGATGTCTTACTGCAGCATGTTTTTTTTTATTTGTGTGCAGTGTGAATGACTCCTGCCTGTAAATCTTCTTGACAAGGTACTGCATGTTGCAGTGTATATAGCTCTGAATGCTACAGTATTCAGTCCAGAAAGAGTGTACAACATGTAATATGCTTATATACAAGTGATTTCATCTGAAAGAAAACCAACAAATATTTTGACTACTGTTCCATTGCTTCCTAGGCAGAAAAAATACTCTTTCAAGCAGAAGTAATAGCATATGTGTATCACTTGGGCTTTGAATTACCAAGCACTGGAAACTGTAGGTATCCATGGCAACTGCACATACCTAAGCGTGATAAACTTAAGTATATTTCTGGGATTGGGAGAGGTGGGTTGTTACTTCCACAAAATATTGGTCTTACGAGTTTACACTGCCAAAGTCAGTGAAAGTTAGAAATCAGCTTCTATCTTCCATAATCTCTGTTTCTTTATCTAGTGATATTATTGACACAAACACTAACAAGTTTTTACTATGAACGTTCAAGTGAAAGTCAAAAACTTTAAAATACTCAAGCCATTTTACTATATGAATTGTTTTCTAGAGGAAAAATATTTCCTGTAAGTTATACCAAAGAGAAATGGTGCTGTGCTGTAAATTATGTTTGTCCAGTAAAGGCAACGTGTAAAGAGAATTTCTGGTAAACCTGCACCTGTGTTTGTATGCTATTCCTACCACTTTTCCATTTCAGTGATGGCTGTTTGTTTTTCTTTAAATTCCTCTCCCCCCCACTCCCCTCATTTTTTTTTTTTTTAAACAGAGAAAGGTACTATTTTGAACATTTAACATTAAATACGTGTGTACACTTGCAGGCTGAAGTCAGCTGATCACAAGCCCACAAAACATAAATGAGTGCTTATTCAGCACTTTTTGCACTACATCTGTGTCACGTTATACTACTAAAGTACTGAATACACTACAGAGTTCCATGGCAGAAAACAGTTTAGCTTACAACTCTTAAGTATTTTTCTGGAACTATAAAATACATATTATATAAAACCTACTTCTATAAAGGTGTATTCCATGTATCCTTAATGCATATCACTCTTCCTTCACTGTAAGTCCAGACTCCTGCCATCTATCTACTGAATTCCATTATGCCTTGAAGAACCTCCCTAAAACCTGTGGGCCAGAAATGCTTCTTTCCTCCTCTACAGCATTTTCCTCAAGTCTTCTTTGTATCCATAGGCATCCCACTCAATTGATCCAGTTCTTCCCTTACTGAAATACCCTTCTCTTTCCTACACAACCAAGGACTGCAGGACAAGAAAAACATGTACTCTGGCTATACATATGACTGACCAACTACTGCCAAAATGTACAACACTTAAATTTTGACAGACTGTCCCTCAACGGATATATTAATTTGGACCATTCTTCTCTGTCAACCTGGCATTTTTCATAAAACTTGTGTGAAACATTATGTCTTTAGAACTTCTCTTTACCTCTTTACCTCTCAGTAAGATTTGGCTGAAACTGCCAAACAGTTCACAAAATTATTAGTGCTGTCACACACACACACACACTTATAAATCATAATCATCATCACAATAATTTCCTCAGACAACTAGGTGAAAAAGATGGAATTCAAACTTTTTGTTCTTTCTTAAAACAATCAACACTTTCTGTCTCAGTTTTCAGTATACCGTTAACTAAAGATCCTTACACAAAAAAATAATTCCCTGTGTAACAAATGCCTAATTTGTATTCTAAATCTACCAGAACCAAAAACTGTCTACAGCTGGATGCAAAGCCTAACAGTGGTAATACTCCACAGTAGCCTTATTCTTCACATTCTTCTCTATTTATCTGCCATTCTAATATGGCTCTATAAAAACTCTAGTCAGAGGAAAGTTTCACTGAACAAATTTTCTTTCTTTCTTTTCCTTCTACCCTTATTCTCTTCAGTCTCTCTTAGAGTTTATTAGATGTAGCAGATGAAACTCTTCTCCCTCTCTTGTTTTTTTTCTTTCATATACTCTCCATCTTGTTATGATATCTATGCTATTTTTTCCAACTCTTGACTTCATACAGTCTGTTTTAGAAAGAATATTCTCTTGGGCTAGTTCTATTTTCTAACCAAATCCTGTCTCTCTCAGTGACAATTACCTGATGTTATTCATTTTATTCCATTCGTTATAATACAGAAAGCTAGCATTCGCTTGAGATGACTCATCTAAATAATTGTCTTAAAGAATATAAGGTTGCATAACACTTTAAACTCTGAGCTTCTTCCACAGATCATGTAGCTCATGTAGATCATGTTGTGTAGCTCTGTAAAGTTCTTCACACACAAAAAAAGATGCTTCTCAAAGATACAAAAGGTCACTGAGATTCTTTCCAGAAATTTCAGAAATTTTTAGAATTCAGTATATCTTCTTTATTTGGATCACAACCATGGAATAACATCTAATCTTGCTTGATTCATAACTGGAACAATACAGATTTGCAGCTGAAACTGTTTTAATATCAGGGGGCAAAACATCTTGTAAAAGAACGGAGTACCTGGAAGACTGGTAACAAGTTGACCTCTGATAAAATCATCCACTTCTTCTGGTTTTAAGTGATACTGTCCATCTGGTTTTGCTTTACGAGTTGCCATTCTGGCCAGCAGAATATTTGAACCTGTAAAAATGACAGATTAAAGTATTTCTGTGGTAACTTCTGTCTTCTCAAGTAGAATTCTGCAGTTCAACAGTCATGGAAAAAATGCAGAAAGTACAGTCAAATTCTTTATTCTTTACAAAAATAATAATAATAAAAAGAAATATATTAATTTATATTTTGCAGTATCTACTCCCAAATTAGCAACTAACAGTATTTATGATTACAGCACAGTAACTGTAGAGGTAACTGCATTTGCAAAGTTAAAACAAGAAGCCAAAAAAAAAAAAAAAAAAAACCCAAACCAAAGCAACAAACAAGTAAGCGTGGGACACTTCATGAAGAACACCGAATCTATTTGTCCTGGTGATGTTCAACACATGTAGAGGTACAGATAAACAGCTAACTACAAATGGCTACAAATGTAGAAGAGTAACACTAACACTGTGTAACTTCAAAAAGCCCACCGTGGTCAATATATAATACTTAGGTGACAATTCTGTCAAGTGTATTACATGTGAGATACTAAAATTAAGCTAATATTTGGGCTTCAAGTATTCACTAAAAAAATCTAGCGACTTCGTTAATGTATTATGTGCACTCGTTAAGTGTGGTGGGAATAAGACCCATTTCAGCATTTTTTCCTTCCCTGCTTATAGGCTTATTCATGCCCAGCCAATAACATCTCTGAAATGATACCAAAATAGATTCATTATTGCCACTCAAACACCTCATTCTAAGATAAAGCAAACTAGTAAGAGGTCAGGGGAATCCAGAACTCTCACCACTATTTTTACTATTGCTATTTTCCTCCCATCTGCATTCATATTCTTTTAGTCTATTTTAAAATGTTAGTAAATAAGAACAGTAACACAGACTTATGTGTCCACTGTTTCTCCTGAGAGGTTAAATTGATGAAACAATTATTGACAGTCCTCATTCAATTTGCTGTTTAACTTTGGAGATCCATGTTTCGTCTGTAGAGTACTGAAGATTTCTGATCCTCTTATCTACCAAACATACCAGCATAGCCTCTAATACCATGAAATCTCAGTGATTTACCTTCTGTAATACATTATTCCCAGAACACCAAAATAAAGTAGGAAAAAACTAATACCTCACTTAACAAATGAAAAATCAGGATACAGGATGTTTACAGATGAGTGTTTAATCTTTCACTAGCATTGTTTAAATCAGTTTAGTTTAGCCATTAAAATCTCTAGGGTAAAAATTAAATCGATTCAACTGGTATAAGCATATCCTTTTTTAATTTATCTCTAATCAGAAATAATGGTGTTGAGAGATCTCTACAGTGTAACAGTACCTGTTCAAATTTACATTCTATTTATATTGGTATAACTTTCCCATCAGGCAACATATATATCACTTACACAAGACGTTTCTGAAAGACTACATATTTGAAAACAGGTCTCTACATACATGTAATACTACAATTGTTTCCTCTGATTCATTTACTTTAAGATGAATTACAAGTGAAAAGACAAAGTCCTTGTAGTGTACCTACCATATAAATTTCTATAAAGGACATGAAAAACATTTTTCAAATATCTCACACAAATTGATTATTAGAAAAAGTATTTCCTCAAAGGTATTTGGCTCTTTCAATCAGAAAGAGAACTCTGATATCAGATTAGAAAATAATGATTTAAAAAGTAATTCTGCTCTTTCTACAGATAAAATAAATACACTAAATAAGCATATAAAAGAGATTACAAGACACAAACAGGAATCTAGGGAATTACAGTCTCTCTGCTACTATGATACCATAAGAAGTAAATGAAGAATTCTGCTTACATCACAAGTGGATTTTATACACTTATGTCCACTTATAGTATATATATGTGTGTATATATATATATATATATATATTTTACACACACACATACAGGTACTTAAGTCTAATGTTATTAGGAACAAAAAAAAAAGAGAAAGGAAGGAGCCAAGTGAAAAGAAATCAAGGAAGTCTTTTCAGATGTCTAATTTCATATACAATACTCACTCCAGGTCACACAAATCTTTGCTTTCAGTGCCTTATAATCATGTTAAATCATCATGAACTATTACTGCCTTCTCCTATAAGGAACAGAATCTGTGCTCATTTTTCTATTTACTGGAAAAATACAGTAGCATTTAATTAAAGTGAATGTAAGAATATACAGATGGAATTTTAGCTTATTGTTCAGACAGCAAAGGAGAAGTGATAGCAATTTTATAAATTTTTGCTTAAAACTTGTCACTTATGAAGATTTTCTTGCATTTTTATTTACACTAATTTAATGTAAATGGCAATATATTCCATATGGCACAAACACTTAGGAGTTATGGCAATCTTACACAGCTCTGATATGCCTAACAAAACCAGGCAGTGCCTGTAAACAGAACTGAAAAAAGGTACTTACCCATCCCAACAGAAGCAGTGCATTTAGTTTGGGCTTTGATTTCGGTACGGATAGCATTTGCAAGTTCATCAGGAGTCAGTCTGGTCTCTGTAAGGATTTCAGTGATATCTACTAGTGCTTCATCACAACTGACTGCTTCGATGTTATGAGTATAGCTATCAACACAAAGTAAAGGAGGTGAAACACCAGCAACAGCTCACCATCTGTTAAAACAAATATGTAGCAAATAAAGTCTTCCTTTTGTGGTGGCAGTTCCCTGCTTATTTTGTATGACACAACATATTAAAAATGCTAGAACAGCACATTACAGCAACATTACTAATGTAGGACTAATTTCAACATGCATCATGCTTTTAAAGGAACAGCTGGAGAAAGAGTTGAATACTTCTTTTTCAGTCACACTAACAAACTTCCAGTTTTGCTCAAGTACATTTTAAATCAGAAAGTAGTTTCTAATAGACGTTATTCCAATAATCCATTCTTAAGTTATTCAAAAAAAAACCAAAAAAACAACATCCCCCCCAAAAAACCCAAAACANGGAGGGATCTACTTCTCCTCATAGTGTAATCAGCAACAAATTTAACAATGACTCCTTTGGAAGCCTGACGTTGACTGTTTGGCTTCAAGAATTAAAGAATGCTCAGAACAAGGATGGTGCTCAAAGTAAGAAAAGTAACAAAAATACCACAAAAGAAAGATCTAAATAGGAATAGTTTTAATGAAGTTAAAGAGTAACATGGAATGAAAATACAAAATCGAATAATGGCATATTAAAATACATTTGTTAACCTTACCATGGAAGATCATGTAAACACACAGCACAACGTACCTTGCTAGTATTTCATATACTCTCTGTGCAACTTCTTTGTATGCATTAAAATCATATGAAACTGCTTGAAGATTTGGACACAACTTTTTTGCTTGGCCAAAAAACATTCCATTCTTTATACCGACTTGTCTAAAATTAAACAATGAAAAAACCAAATAAATACAGTACCAACTTTTCCACGAATTATGTTAATATGAGGTATTTCCAAATGAATTTATAGTCTTTTCCTACAAAAATAAATTATCAATAAAAAGAAATTTAGTTCAACTCCTAGCAACTGAATAGGTAAGAAAAACAACTGCACACAAAGTATTTAAATTAGCTGTATAACATTCAGGCACACAGCTTGGACAGCCTGTCCTTGGAAACATGCTTAAGACAGAAAGTCTTTAGAAAGCACCACTTGCCATCTTATTTTTAAATTAAAACCAAGCATATGCTACAGTGACTACGGTAGCTGGTTTTCATATACCACTGTGCAAACTTGTAAAATTATGTTCCCGTAATAAATAAAGTAACTTTTTGAGATAGAAACATAAACCTGCCTACCCTAGCATACTTAAGAAAGGTTCCAATGAACACAGTTTCTGGAGTATTATTTTTATCAGGGAATAAGATCTTATTTTCAACACTGCGGTTGTATTTATAACAATTTGTTTCATATTCTGAAAATTTATAAACTATGCTATCTGGGATGCTCAACATAATCTGCAAAAAATAGTTTTAAGTTTAGTAATCACACTCATAGTCTCATTTTAACTAAAACCTTCAGTAACAAAGTGTTCTTAATTCCATGAAATAATGCAATTTTGATACAAAGAAATGAAGATAATATTATGAAATCAACAGTATCATTAAGAATAAGGTATTGTTTTCCTTAATAGGTTTTGTTTCAAGTAACATGTAGGTTAGGCTGGGAGCTACTAAACAGTGTTTAAAAAGTAGCAACATACATAGGGAAGACCTTGTGCTAGATTCTAACAGCCTATTTAACTACACCTTTTGAAAACATAAAAAAAAGCCTTTTATCTGGATAAATTTAAGGAAACATGGCCTAACAACTGCTATTTATGGACACTTTATGCCTATCTGTACGAGTTTTTTCAAGCAATCCGATAGGTAACTTTTACCTACCTGGCTTCGTAACTACAAGAAGCAATTTCAGCCATGGACGGAACACTCAGATCGAAATCAGCTCCATTCATGTGTGTGGAATCCGGATGCTCCCAGAACGATGAGTCCAGCTTATCAGGTACTCTAATTTCTGGTTGGAAAATAAGATTTATATTTGTTTTTATAGCATTTTTCTGAAGAGTTCTACAGAATCAATGTGAATTAAGTAAAAATAATGGATTATATTTGATACAATTTCTATACTACTACCTGTAGGTGAAGAGGTTCTTAATACTGTATTGATTCATATCAGAGTCAAGAAAAACAAAAAAACAAAAACAGAAACCCCCACATAGTAATCTCTCTCTACAGGTAGGTCTGCACATATTACTGAGAAGAATACTGTGCTACAGAAAAATTCTGTTTCTGTTTTTCCCCAAAATACTAGACAACAGCTTGTTGGTGACTACATACACCATACTGTAAAATAAGACTTATCTCAGTTAGCTTTAATGACAATAAAAATGATCAAACACTTGAGACTGCTACAACCACATCACGTAAGCAAATGCAAGACTCTCAGAAATTTACCAACTGCTTGCCAGAACAAGATTCTTAGCTATATTCCTTCTTACAGAATATACAACTACCACCAGAACCAAGAAATGACATTCAAAATACAATTCTACTGTTTATCATACTTATAACCTCTTATTTAAAACTACATTCTAATATTAATCTAGATGCCTGAAAGAGATTTTTAAGGAGTGAAGTGAAATAACCAGGAGGCTAATTATCTCAAATACAAAAAAAAAAAAA
>VXAA01007291.1:22290-48315 GCA_013399115.1 Anseranas semipalmata
AAAAAAAAAGACTGGTTTATCAGGGGCATATTTACAAATGAGGTGACCAAGTTAGTACTTAAGAAGTTGCTACTTGTCAACTGAAACAGTAATTATTGGAATTCTCTAGGCCAAATCAAAGAGAAAGTAAAAATATATTAGCTTATACCATATTTTGTCGGAAAATATTACACATTAAGGTAGTTTATAAGCCAAGATGTTTTATAACTGGAGTGTGCTAGCATAAACACAGAACCCATTAAATTATTTATCTAACAATAAATTTTCAGGATGTGGAAATTTATCGTCTTGAGTGCATTTTCATATGATTACAAATGAATAATTTTGCAGCATAGCAGAGTCAGAATCTCTTTAATGGAACAGAACTAGACTTTTAATTGACTAAGACTGAAAATTAGAGATTCTAAAGATGCGAAATACTTAATCTCTATGTGCAACACTTTGCCTCTCATAGATTACACATATATTTTCATTTTGGCCCTTGATGTGCAATATAATGACAAAACATTTCTCTTCTGTCACAAGCCAGGTTCAGAAGTCTCATATAACACTATTACCCATGTAAACAGACCCAGAGGCACACAGAAAACTTAATATCTAAGTTAGTTTTTTTGTTAGTATCTCATTTCCAAATGTTATTCATCTGTTAATTTTTCACACTGAACTATATAAAAGCTTCCTTTTTTTTTTTCCCTTTAGGTTTTCACATGGCAACTACAGACTTGTGTATTTAGATATATATAGTATTCCCCACCCCAATCAATCTACATATCTTGGTAAAGTCAGGAATATTATTTCTACAAGGAAGAATCGAACATAGACCAGAGTATCACATTAAGTCACAATTTAACAAACACAGAAGTAGTTGATCCTTTAGTTTTCAGTGCATCAAAGTCACAAGCTTTTCCAGATAGCCTGACTGTAATGTGAATATTGAACATTAACCTACTTCATCTCCTTTAGACATACAATGTGTGAACAAAGATATAAGGCATCTTCTCAACATAAACCTTCTTAAACAAGTATCTACCTGTGTCAGTTTTAAGTGCAGACCTGCCTGCTTTCCATTTTTTTAATTTTTCCCTTCCTGGAAAGACACCGCTGTTTTTTCTCTGCAGGCTGTTGACAAACTCAGTCAATTCACACTTCCATGTTGATATATGATGTAGTCTTGAACGTGAATAAAAGTCAGAAATAAAACTACAATCTGAAGGTTTGGACACAGGTAAGGAAGCTGCCTTGCTAGCAGGTACGGAAGTGCTTTTTGTGCTTGAAGGCCCCTGAATAGTGGAGTGGTGAGCACCATTTATTTTAGTATTACTGTGCAAAGATGAAGATGAGGATGAATTACTCATAGTCCTATGTGGATTCCACGAAAAGTCTGTATTTTTGTTGCTTTGCTGCAACTGCTGCGTTGTGCAGTCTCTAAAGTCGACCATGCCTTTTTCAGTCTTCCCCTCCTCCTGCACAGGGCCTGGAGAGAACCTACTTGCGACACTGTTGCTGGAGGGTACCAAGCAATCCTGTGTCTTTAAGGCACTGGTAGAAGTGTTGTGTGTGTGTCCATTAAAAATGGCAGTGTTGTCCTTGTGAGACTGAATCCCATTTTGTTTCCTTCCAGGAAGGATCTGCTCCAGCTCCGTAAATCCCAAACCGCCACCTTCTTCTTCCTCTTCTTCATTCCAGCTACTTGTTCCATTGGCTGTGATCTCACTTTCCATCTCACACTTTTTAATATGATTTCTGAAACAGATACGATAATTTAATACCATTTCTTTTATTAAAAAAGGTCACATTTACAAATCACTTCAAGTGCTAGGTATTTATCTTATCAATTGTTATCAGTATATGCCTGAGAAGTTTTTACAGTCTCAAGACAATTACCTCAAATTCTGAGCTATGTCCTCTCAATGTCACAAAATACTGTATAGCTGTTCAAAAGATTTCACAGATTTGCTGTTATTAATGCAGCGTTACCAGTTTACACAGTTTTTCTAACATGAACATGATTTCGGGCACTCCTATTTCCAAGGCCTTTAATTTCACTATCAGTCTCCAATGGAATTACAATAATTATTTATTTGTTAACAGAACTGTACTGCCATGGACAGCATAAATGGTGAAGGAACCATCAGGAATTATCTTCTTATCAACAGATGTGATTTTCCTCTTCTAGTTATCAAAAAAAGTAGACATAGAAAACTTCTATGTTTTAGAAAATTGTTTAGTTTAATGCACTGGATTCATTTCATCTTCTCTCGAGGAAAAATCTGTTCAAGCACTGTAAATCAAACATATTCTTGCCTTTTGACAAAAAACAAATTCGTTTTCATCTTTTAAGCGTGTAAAACAAAATATTCTTCCACAAGTGCACTGACAATTTACATTTACTTTGATGCTGTAAAGACAAAGCTTTTAATTCAAAAAAATTAACTCTATAACAATCCTAAGTAGAATTAAAACCACAGCCTTCAAAAGTTGTGCATACCCTAGGTCTACCAGAAAAAACAACTACCACTCCCAACTCCCAAAGCTAGCAATTTAAGTAGACTCACAAAAAAACATGGGAAATAATTAACTATCTAGTATACTGTTAAAACCAGAAAGCCAATTAACTGTGATAATTCGGTTAAGATTATCACAATTATAAATTATATTCAACATAACAGTTTTCAGGAGTTGCATGCTTGAAAGTGGTATATCCAGTGGTACGTAGTATCATGAAGTAAAGAAGGCTTTTAAATTTACAATTTGAGACTAAACTGATATTTTTGGAAGTCTGAACATTCCTCTCATTTAAAAAAACATTAACAATGCAATAGTAGGAGGTGATGGTGATTGTATCACACCGTTTAAAATATGGATAAGAAATACTGCTTACGATATTCATTTCGTGGCACTGGTTTTATTTACTCCTAAAAATATAAAATCTTACTTGTGGTAAAGTCTCCTCAGCCTTACACACAACTGGATTTTAAATAAATCGGTGGACTGCGGAAGAACACAGATCACCATTACCAAACTATAGTATCTTGTATGGTATCTTTGGTACTGCTTGAGCAAGAGCATTGGACCAGGTTACCTCCAGAGGTCCCTTCCAACCTCAACCATTCTGTGATTCTTATCTCTGAACAACAAACAGTTAACACGTGCTTCTGAAAAAGATGCAATAACCATCTTAATTAAAAAAACAAACAAACAAAAAAAAAACACCCTCTACAGAACACACTCTTCAAGTGCTTCTTTTCACCTTCCAGTTCCTCTACCAGAGTTTTGCTAGCGCCTTCGATTCTGTTCCCTTCTAGTGGTTTTTTAAGAGAATTCTTTCTGTTGTAATTGGATTTTTTAATCCATTTTCTCTCGAGTGTCACTTAAATCTTGATGCTGTCATATGTATGGTATGCTGTAACTTTTTTTTTAAGAGGCTAAACTAAGAATTTAACAAGTAGTATGCATTGATATTTGTTCCTAGAAACCTTTAGCAAAAGTAATTAAATCACACCAGCTTTGTATTTTTGAAATAAAGACCTACTTTTCAGTGTTACTAGTCAGAATCCTTTAATGTAAGCTTATTGCTTTCATACAGACATGCTACATCTTGTGGGACTCCCAGCTGATGTTATCAAGCAAAGTGTCATCCAAAGATTAGACACAAGCCTTGGAGTCAAGGTAATTGTAGTTCCACACACAACTAATTACAGAATCATAGAATCATCAAATATCCTGAGTTGGAAGGGACCCACAAAATTCATCAAGTTCAGCTCCTGGCTCCACACAGGACCACCCAAAAATCAAACTCTCTTTCTGAGAGCGTGGTCCAACTGCTTCTTGAACTCCAGCAGGCTCAGTGCCGCAACCACTTCCCTGGGGACCTGGTGAAGAACCTTTGCCTAACACCCAGCCTGACCCTCCCCTGTCACAGCTCCATGCAATTCCCTCGGGTCCTGTCACTGTCACCAGAGAGCAGAGATCAGCGCCTGCCCCTCCGCTCCCCTCGTGAGGAAGCTGCAGGCCACCATCAGGCCTCCTCTCAGACTCATCTTCTCTAGGCTGAAGAATATATTATACTTATATAGTATATACTTCTACCTTATTTTTAAATTTCAGTGCCTCAGAGTTTCCTGTCTATAAAGCTGAAATCAATTCAAAAAATGCTATATAGTTGTAAATGCAAGCCCATTATAGGTGAATGATTAGCATCTGCATATGAGATTAGAAACACTTACACCCTGTTGAGATCTTTAGCTATATTGCTTGGACCTGGCATGGCATCTTCAGGTTTGCATATGCTATTAAAATTGAGACCTTTTTGAACACTTGACTGCTTGGTGTAAAGCTGATACGGAATGTGCGAGAGGAGACGCCCAGCTTTAATGCTGAAACAAAAAAAAGAATAAGTTACTACTAAAGACATTTTTCAAAAATATACAATAAGCTATTACTTTGGTGATTACCATTTCTGGTCTGCTATACATACATATTGTCCCATCCAAAACCCTCTTCCCTCTAGTAACTGGATTGAACTGAGAAGTAATTTGTAATGTGGCGACTGGTACTAAAAAAGACATTTGCACAGCTGTGTTGGTCAGTTGTCTACACACAAACCCCAAATATTTCAAAAACAAACAACACCTGGTCAAAAAAAAAAAAAATCTATCAATCTCTCTATATATCCCATGAATGGTCCAGGTTATTCTAACTGAGCAATGCTGACTGAGCTCTTTATCTTGGCCCAATGCAAATACATCTGTTCCAAACAAATTTGGGCAGAACTTGAAAGAGGTCTGCTAGGATGTGGTTCACTATTAAAGAGGAATTCCCACTTTTTCCATTCCAAAAGGATAATTACCCCCTTTTTGTGAGAAAATCCACTGAAGAAATATAGAGAGGAGAAAAATTTCCAAAGAGACCTTCCATAAATATCTACCACAATCATTCCAGTTCTGTCCTACATATTCCACTGTATCTCCCTTTCTTTTCCTTCTCCCATTGAAACTGCAATTATACTTCAATAACTGCTAAATTCCTTAGTGAAGTCATGGATGTCGGAGTCCTCTCAAAAATACACCACTGTGTCATTTCATCTCCATCCCAATGCCTGCTGCTGGCAGAAAAGATAACACTCTTCTCAGCCTATATTCCACCTCTCCTTCATGTACAACTTGTCATACTGAACACTGTCACAGATGCAGAAGCTTCTTACAACAGAGGAGCCTCTTTCATATCAAAGCAGCTTAATATTACTGTTCCGCTTTGAATACACAATTAGATTTATATTTTTAAAGAGAATTTAGCTCAGTGACATACAGACTCCTTTGCTGTTCTTCAACACCTGAACACTTTCTCTTGGAGATGTGCTTTTTAACTAGCTCAAATCTGTAATACAGTCAAGGGAGTTGGACAGTGAAACAGAAGCCCTTTGGAGGAGCTGTCTTGCTCCAATTAGAGAAGAATGTAATGGGAGATTGCATTACCCAATTAGATAAATTAAAACTAGCCAGCATATACATAGATACATGGTAAGGTTTCTATGGCAATGGGATTGTAAAAACAGCCCTCAAATATATCACTTAAATATTGTTTGATACATGAATATATTGCATTCATAAAGGAACATGACTTGCATTATATATTGCCAGAGTTGAAAATAACACGGTAGAGTTCCAAAGCTTTCTTGTACAGAAAATGGTCATGCAGCAAATCAGCTGTTAGAATGCGTGGTTATAATGTTTCTTGTATCACTCTCTGAACTTGCATAACCACCCAGGTAATATCTCAAAATCATTACATTAATTTCAAGATCATTAAAAAAAATTATTTACTTAAGATTTTGTTCATGCCAAGATTTTAGCTACTGGAGTAGCTGCACTACTAGATCAATACACAGTCTCTGTTCTGCTGTGTTTTTTTTCCCCCAAAGCTGTATTAAGATGCAGCAGTAGGAATCTCACCATAGATGCATTGTTCAGCATTCTTCCCCTATCCACACTCCCTAGATCATAGAATTTAGAATGACTAAAAAATTAGGTTGGAAAGGACCTCTGGAGGTCTCTAGTCCAAACCCTGCTCAAACCAAGGCTAACTTTAAAGTTCGTTCAGGTTGCCCAGGGCTGACTCCATCCAAATACTGAATATCCCCAAGGGTAGAGATTCTATAGCCTTTTCAGGCAGCTGTTTCACTGCTTACTCTCCCTCGCTGTGAAAAATCTTTTCCTTATACTCAGCCAAAATTTTCTTTGCTGCAATTTGCACTTATTGCCTCTTGTCCTCTTGCTGTGCACCTTGAAGAGAAGTCTGGCTCCACACTCTCTTTAACCTTCACACAGGTAATGAAAGACAGCAATTAGATCCCCTCCAAAGTCTTCTCTCCAAGCTGAACAAAACCAGCTTCCTCTGCCTCTCCTCATACATCACATGTTCCAGCCCCCTATTCATCCTGGTGGTTCTCTACTGCACTCTTGTAAGTGAGGAGCCCAAAATTAGACACAGAACTCCAGATGTAGCTTCGGAAGTGCCAAATAGATTGGAAGAATCACTTTCTTTGACCTGCTGGTTATGATTTTGCTAATGCAACCCAATATGCTGTTAGCCTTCATCTCCACAAGGACACAACTCCTGCCCCATTGTCACTCTGTAGTTCACCAGGACCCTCAAGTCCTTTTACATAGCTACCTCCTAGCCTGTCAGTTCCCAGCCTGTCCACCTGCATGCAGTTAATTCTGTCCCAGGTGCAGGACTCCACATTTGATTTTGTTGAATTTCATGAAGTTTCTGTCATCCCATTCCTCCAGTTCATTGAAATCTCTCCAAAGGGCAGCCCGGCTCCCCAGCTTACCAGCTGTTCCCTTCTACTTGGTATCACCCACAAACTTGCTGAAGGTACTTGCCACTGCATCACCAATGGCCATGTTGTTAATGAAGACACTGAACTGCAACAGCCCTGGTATTGACCCTTGAGAAATGTCACTTGTAACCAGATGCTAGTTTGACTCTGAACTGCTGACCACTACCACCTAAGCCAGGCAGTCGAGACAGTTTTTCAGCCACCTAGCAGCCTGCTATCCAGTCTGCATCTCCTCAATTTGGCTATAAGAATGCAACAGAAGACTGTGCCAAAAGCCCTGCTAAGCAAATGATACCCACTGCTCCGCCATTGCCCAGTCATCTCATCACAGAGGAAAACCAGTCTGGTCAGGCATGATATGCCATCTCAGACAGCTTCCAGGAAGGCACATTCCATTATCTTCAGTAACTGTGCTGAAGTTGATCACAGTGCAGTTCCCTGGACTCTTTTTCTTTCAGTTTTTGAAGACAGGCAAATGCCATGCCTTTTTCCAGTCTTCTGAGATTTTGTCCGATTGTCATGAATGTTCAAAGATGACAGACTGGTATAGCACTGACATGAGCTGGCTTCTTCAGCTCCCTTAGATGCATCCTGTCTAGTCCTATAGAGTTGTATACGTCAAATTTGCTCAAGGGAACCATAACTTATGCTTTCTATACCTTTGGTAGCACATCTTTTCTCCAAACTCTGCTACTAGGCACACAGGTCTTCAAGGCACGAAAGTGGACTGTGCCAGTAAAGGCTGAAGAAAATGCAATATTGAGTACTGCAGCTTTTTCTATATTCTTCATCATGGGGTTCCCCTACCATTCAATAGCAGGCCAGCGATATCTTTGGCCTTCCATTTGCTTCTGATATAGCTATAAAATTCTACAGCTATTTGCACTTAACAACAGGTTTATAAATGTCTGACAGACCACAGTTCAGAATGTTCACAGTTCAGAATGCACAAAGCTTTTAATGCAGAAATAACTTCAACACATGCCTTACCATTCTTGTATAAGTAACTCTGAAAAATCCTATCTTACACAGTTCACATGGCAAACTCCAAATTACTGACATTTTTGGTGTTTTACCATAATCTCTTTGGTGGCCCCTAAACAAAAAATTAAAATAACAGCTATTGTGATAAGTGCTGTGGTAAGTTCATTAATCTTTGGAAAGCAGTCAGATGCTATAGTGATAAGCACCAACAGAAGATGGGAATTAATTATTCATTCCATTTTCAGCAAAGATTTCAAGTCACATGCAGTAAATAAGGAGTAGGGTTACAAAGAAAAGAAGCAGAAAACAAGACACTGAATTAGCAATTTGCAACCTGAATTCAATCTTTTCTATGTAAAGAGTGTGGCAAGTACAGTAGTGAAACAAGATGATGTGACCATATAATTAAGAACAAGATCATAATGTGAGTACACAAAGAAATAAAGCTGCACAGACAAAATCTTTCATTATGCAACCTTGGTTGACAGGACTTAAGATCTAACAACACTGTTTTACTGGCAATGTGACAGTAATATTTTAGGGTTGATTTTAACCAAACTCAAAAAAAAGTCCATCGTACCGCACTATCAAGAAGTGCATATGAATACTCAGCAAATTTGAAACCTCTAGACCCACTGCACAGATTTTCAACAACTGAACTACTGAGGATAACTTCACCTGGTATTCCATGTGGCAAGGTACTATACAGTGAAGGAGTATTTAACCAGTAAGTGTTCTTCAATATTGCTGAGAGAAGAGGAAAAATGCGGGGTTCTTGTGAAACCAGCTTTTACTGCAGATACTGACACGAACTCTGTTCTACTGAAAGAGTCAGTTCCCTGTTTCCTTGTGCCTAATTCCAAGAATCTGCCTCAGTTCTTCTTATTTTACAGTACAACCTTTTAGAACCAGGAGATGCAAAAGCTGAACACAAGACATCCTAACGAAAATTTTAGGAGATTTCATAGATTAGGTTTTAGCAAGTCTCTACTGAAAGTAAACAAACTGATTTTTCCAACTAGGTTAGACTCACAAGGAACTTTAATGGGCATCAGTGAAAATTGCCACATCTTTCAAACAACAACACATCTCCTGCCAATTTTGCAAGTACTGAAGCTCATGGGTGAGGCACTAAAGCTTTAAAACAAAACAAAACAAACAGAAAAACTAAAATCTTTTTCAAATCAAAGAACCTGCCATTTCTGACCAAAATTAAAACTAAGTAATAAATAAATAATAAAAAAAATCACCTTGAAGAAGATACAAGATATGAAACATTTGAATCCAAAAGCAAAAAGTTATATGGAACTGAAAACAGAATTTCACAGTATGTATGCAGAACGGTTCTTTGCCTGTTTCTGCTGGGCATCTAGGAAAGAGGCTAGTTAAGAACAGTATGACACTGACAAAACGATTTCCAGAACATATTCCTGCCTGCCATATTTCCCATGGGCTTCTCAGACAGTGGAAGACAGACGCAAGCCAGATTAACTGCTCTGAGCCTGGCTATCATGTTTTTCAAGGGCCTGAGGACAACTTCAGTTGATCCTATATATTTCCGTGAGTCTAAGAACCAAAAGCCGTAAGTTCTTTGGAAACCAAACCTTGGGTTTCATTTTGTTTTTACAAAGTCATAACATGATGAATCTTTAGGTAGATTAATTTCAGTTTTATGAAAATGCTTTTAAATTGACATTCTTCTTTATTTACAGATGAGAAGAAACTTAGGCAAAGCACAAGGCAAGAGGTTAATTAAAAAACATCATCTGGTATTTACTTAAACATATTGAGATGAGGACTGGCCAACTGATTAGATATTAAGCTGGAATCAATAGGCTAATGTTCAGTTTTGTGCTATGCCTGAGATTTTCTGAATGTTCTTAGTGAAGTTTCTTAAGGAACAATCATCAAGAAGCAAACCTTCAATATGACAGTGGTATTATTACTCAGCTGTTGCAAGGACAGATTTATTTTAAACTAAACCATAATCCGAAACTGAAACCTTTTATAAAGCTATTTTTCCATATTTTGCCTTTTTTTTTTTTTTCTTCCAGGATAAGAAATCTCCAAAAGACATAAACTTACCTTTCCATGATCCACTCTGGGCGAACTACTTTTTCTCCTTTCAGTTCTTTTATTTTGGCATTTGGAAGATTTGTGGCAATGATGTGCGTTGTTTTTGATCTGGAATAATACACGTGGTATTGGCCTCCATGCAACATCATTAGCCGTCTTAATTCATCAGCTGAGGGATCTATAAAATTTAAAAACAGAAATATTCCTGCTTTGTGTCAGCAAATGCATTAAGAAAAACAGTAGTTGAGAAATATAATGCCATGATCAGAAAGAGTGCAAAGCACTGTTTTTCCCCTGAAAACCTTGCCAGCTTTCAAAGACCAAATCAGAAATGCATTTCTGAAGAAACGTAGAAAACTGTTTCTGAAAACAGCAACTCAAAATGCAAACATTCTGCTTGTTACAGAGGATCTTTCCAGAACATGTATGAAGGAAGGTGGGAAAAATACTTAAGTGGATTTATTGCTAAACTACTTAAAAAAAAACCCACTTTACTGCAACATAACACAAAAACCAGTATTAGATTAACTGACTTGAATTTTCATCAGAGTTTGGGAGAGCAGTTTACATGCAGAACAGAAAAGAATTAATATCAAAAGGGTTTAGCAACAGCAAAGAACTCCTGCTTTACAATTTCTGACTTACTGAAGCAGGTAACTCACTCTTGCTTACCAGACAATTCTTAAATTATTACAGGGAACAAAGACTACCTCACAGACTAACATCTCTTCTTTTTCCCTCTAACATCTCTTCTTATCCTCTCTGATTATCCCAGTGGTTATTCACATATTAAGAATTTTTTTCAATCATGTAAAAAAGAATAATTATTTTGCAAGCAGTAGAAAAAAAAGAAAAAAAAGGCTTTTGGAAAACTTTTGCAGTGGTGCCACATTGGCACTAAAAGGTTTGGGTCAGCACAAACAAGTACAATGAATAGTACATTGGGCACAAAGAATAGTACATTGGGCACAAGAAACCAAAAAAGTTCTAGTGAAAGGTGGAAAAAATTACTCCTATTTCTATCAGTGATCATTCACGTAAATGATTTAGTAAAGTAATATAAATATTCAGAAAATAAATGTGATTTTATATTGAAAACCTAAATCATGAAATACAAAGGAACATAATATACAAAATTTAAGATATACAATAATTGTTACATATTTACATAGATGCAAACACACGTGTTTTACGTTCCTTTACTCCACTTAGGACAGTGAACAGACACTGGAACAAGACAGAACAGATCCTTAAAAAATAAAAGCTTCACCTGTAAAGCCATTGACATAGATGGCGACTCCACTAAAGATACTTGATGAATTTCCATCCCTCTGGTGCTGTATGGCTGAATCTGTCCGGAATTGATCCTCCAATTTCTTAACCTTTGCCGACATGTACCCTCCCTAGTTTTCAAGTTAAAAACAAAACAAAAACAAACCCATGATTTTAGTCTTGTTTTCTTATGTTTACAGACTGAAACTAGTCAATTGTGAGAAGACTGGAAGGTATGCAGCATTCCTTCAAATTGATTTTTGTTGACATACAAAAGACACATTATTTTTTCCAAACAAAAAATAGCAAATCCTCCTCACTAAATTCTTTTCTGCAAGATACTATATCTTGTTACCAACACGGCAGGATTTATTTCATACTCCTTTTTTTCTTATTCTATAAGAAAGATATTCCATCTATATAAAAAATCTTATAGAAGAAAAAGAAAAAAAGAAGGAAAAAAATCAGGGAGTTAGTTATGCAAGTTTGGATACTAAGCCAGAGTCTCATTGCCCAAAGAAACAATGCAGAGAATATTCATCGAGCTCCATATATTTTCTGTTCTTAAATATAGGCTAAGACAGTAGTAGCATAAGTATTTATGTAAATCAGGTGCCTCAGTTACTGTTTGTCCAACTACAAAGAACGTGGTGGTAACTACTACAAATAATTTTAAAATTTTAGTTTAGTTTTTAAATGGTGGTTAAAACTATTTAGGGGTCTGCACATATTAATAACGCAATTTAGTGGATGATTGTAAATTAAGACTTCAACACCAGATTAAGTTCAAAGATTTTTTTAAAATTATTATGTGTTTTTCAAGTGAAGCAAAAGGATTCAATTTATAGCATACCTTTAGCATATTTAACAAAATTGCAAACCCTTCTTACCCATTTTGCCATTTACCTCTTCAAAGAAAACAAAGCCAGTTGGTTTTAAACATACCCATATTCCCCAGCCATCGCCATCAGCAGCCCGTTTCCTCCATCCACCCCGCCTCATACTGAAGCTTCTGCATTGAAAGAAAAATGCATGATCAATTAGATGTTTAGTAATATCATCAGTGACATTTCAATGCTGCATTACAGGCTGTCTCTACAGAATATCACAAAGATTACATTTTCTAATGGGTATGCATTGAAATGCATGATTTGCATTTAACATAGAAACTAAAAATTGCATAAAATTCCAGTTTGTCAGTTTTGTAGTAATTCATAAAAAAATTAATTACAAAGATCAGTTTCCATTGTAATTTATTAAATTCTTCCTGTCCACCATACCTCTCCTATAAAAGGTTCTCAAACACAATTGCTACCGTTCATGCAAAATATTGCCCGAATCATGAACAATCTTTTCTTTCCTATTTGATACTATCCACATGGCGGGGTGCAAGCAAACACTTCCTGGTACAAGAGACTGGATTAATTTTACCAATGGATTCAGAGCTAATCATAAAAGGTCCAAACATTTGTTATTCCAATGCAATAAACTTACATAAAAGCGCACACACACACACACACAAAAAAACCCCAAAAACAACAAAAAAAAAAACCAAAGGTCATGTTTTCCTCAAGGAAAAACCCATCATTTAAGAGATCTAGTACGATCTCCAGCTAGGTTTCTTTAAATAAACAAACAAACCTAACCAGCCAAATTTCCTTTGTGAACGACACCAGTTTTCCTTTATGTAATACACTTATCCCTGGTCCATGAGCTGTACACAGCAGTGTCCCCAGATGAGCTATTAGTGAGCTAAAACAGAACTGGCGGAGAGAAAAAGAAATGTTTTGGACTGTTGCCAACTGTTCACTCTACCCAAGTGATCCGCATTAACTATAGCTGTTGTAACGCTGATTTTAAAATATTGATTAATGGTGTAGTCTGATCATGAGGTCACTGCCTGCTGTATTACATCTCACTTTCTATTCTAACCAGTCCCCTAAATAAAAACACTGTTTTGTCTTTTAAGGCTACAAGCTCTTCGAGTGTGATGACAGGAATAGGACCCTGTATACTCCGAAACTAACAGGAAGAAAATTTAAGCCAGTCACCTTTATTTTATTAAAGGTATCTGTTTCTTTACACTCCATAAAAATCCACAAAACTGCAGTTTATACATAAAAGGAAGTCAACTGATTTTTCTTCCTTCCTCTTCTGCTTTTGAGAAGATACCTATCCTCTGGACTGTCCATAGAATTGTCCAGTAGCAGAGCACAGAAGCTTCGCCCGGTCTCCAGCCTACCAGAAAGTACATACAGCTGCAGATGGAGATAATCACCCATTTTGGTCATTTACCTATCCAGACATCAAGTTCTGCTGCAGTGTTCTGGAGACTGCCTCATTTATCACATTAACTTTTTATTTCCTCTGAATAACTTGGCTAAAAGTTGATTTCCAGCTTTCATCTCTTAAATCCCTTTTGTTTTAGAGCTACCAAGCTCTAAAACAAAAGGCGTACTCTGAAATCCAGCTAAACCACCCTGGATCGCAGGCAAGTTTCATTGCAGAATAAGAGACAGCTGCAGGAAGGTTTTCATAAATATGATCATTTTCACGGAATAATGTGAATATGCCAAATCAGGCAACCATGGAACTACAGAGATAAAACAGGTGTAACTACCTTGAAAAGACACACTTCAGTAGTATGTTTCAGGATCTCCACAAACACAGGAAGATCATGATGCACCTGGTTCTATTCTTCTCAGATTTGCTGTAATTTGATACATAACCTACACACATGTATGTAATTATCAAGATTAATCATTTGTCAAGGAGATTAGCTCTATACCAACAACCAAAACAAAGCCACCCCTCCCCAGTATGATTTATTTTCTCTCTAGGTACCTGTGTTTCTCACCCAGGGACCAATTTCCAAGATGTTGAGCCTTCTGAAATTAATTTTTGGTGGGTTGAATTTTATCTAATAGATACCACAGAACCCTTAAGGAAAAGTGAGAAAAACTAGAGGAGATGAGTTGGATGACCACATGAAATACAAAATTGACTTTTTTTTTTTTCCTGTACAAGAACGTACATACTGGAAATGGTTGGACGATTTCCTTCATATGGAAAATTTGTATTTTTCCATCAACCCAAGTAAACTGTAATTCAAATATATAATTTCTGGCTGAGAAGTTCTTATAGAAAAAGGTGTAGGTTCAAGAAAAGAAAATATTTATTCATGAAAATGCCACTTAGTGGTTTAGGTATCACAGTTATCAGTGTATGAGCTCATAAGAATCACCAGGATTTTAACTGTTGATTACTCTTGCTCCTTCTTAATAAAGGATGAAAAAGCCTGTCAAAAAGAAAATCTTACTCTGGAGAAAAAAAAAAAAAAAGAAAAAGAAGAGCCCTCAAGACTGTACAAAACCCACATATGTCACCAGAAGTCTAACAAAGGTGTTCTTCACTCCAATCACAAAGTTCTTGAGAACATTAGCTAGTTACTCTGACCCCTATATAGACCTCTTGCTTATTCAAAGAAGTCTTTCCAGTATCAGTAAGGCTGAAACTAAAATATCCAATGCCTGCTAAACTAAAGAACTGCCTTTCACAAAAGTAAACTTTTCCAAAACCTTGAAACATTTAATTTTTATTTAGGACACTGGGAGGTGAGGAAGAAAGATGTCTAGTCTAAAAGCCATTAGGTCAGACCACCACAACCTGTAGGGCCAATCAAAATCGGAATCATGGGTATGTACCTTGTTTAATTAAAACTACAAATCAAAAACATGACTCCTTTAGGTTAGTGCATTAAAAACATGACATATCAATCGCTCAGAAGTAGTATTCCTAGAGCCTGCAAAGCTAGAGAAGCTAGGCTGTAATGCCTGCTTCCAACATCTGATAACAATTTACCGTTTCCTTGGCAGATGTGATTTTTTACTCAGCCTGTTCAATTCTAAACACACAAGTTAGAAACATGGTATTTCAATGATTACTAGATGCCTCTGGCTTACCTCCTTAGAGTTATAGATTATCTACTTAATGCTGATATGAAAACCTGGGAGATTAATTTCTCCCTTTGTAGTTCCAGGAACTGAATGATGAACCAAAGCTTCTGGCTTAAGGAGAATCTCCACTGCTCCTTCTTCACAAGGAGAGGCCAAGAGGCAAGAGGTACAGGCTACATCAGGAGTGGTTTTGTCTTGATATAAGAAAGAAATTTTTTACTCTGAGAACAATCAACCACTGGAACAACCTCCAGTGATGTGGTAGGGTCCCCATCACTGGAGCTTTTCAAGATGGAACTGGGCAGGGTGCTTGACAATCTCATCTAGGCTCCCTTTTCTCATGAAAGGTTGGACCTGATGATCTTTCAAGGTCCCTTCCAGCCTGGGCTGTTCTATGATCCTGCTAACACCTTGTGCTTACAGTGCAAGTTTTTTCTTGAAAATGAGCATAACCTCTAGAGCTGCCTTTCTGAAACCTAAGGAACAAATGAATCTGAGAGACATCTTCCACAGGATACATTAAATCAGAGAAAAAGTTAAGCAAGATTTGAAACATGCTCACTGGTTCATGAAATAAGAACTGTAAAGATGATACAAAGCTCTCCCTAAAGGAATCAAGATGAAGGGGCGAGCGGGAAAAATGCTTTGTAAAGAACCCTTGAAGTGGTGGTGGGGAGAACCAAAAGAGGGGACTTGAACACTGATCACAAGCAGGCCAATTTCAAACAAGAGTTTATCTTTCCTGTGTTCGTAACTATCTAACTTGTTTCAGAACAGTCTTCTCTGTTTTCACAAATTCAAGATCACAAATACATAGTGACTCAGGTAAAGTGTACCACCATAATCACTCATTTTCAGGGCATCTCTAGAGCCCAGGGCAAAAACAAACAATAAAATGACCCTTTGCCGAGGAAAACAGCCTTTTAAATAAAACTGAAATGCCTATATTCTGGACCTGTGAACACAAACAAATATTAATAAAATTAAACAAACAAACAAAACAAAACAACAAACTCTGAAACCGCACAGAAACAGTATAGATACAGTAAAGATAGAAACAGTATTCCTAGGAACAAAAACCAAGTTTTCATTGCAAGAGGAACAACCTTTCGAGAAAAAAAAAAAAAGTCAAATTAAGATCTCCTGTCATCAAAATTACCACAATTTGACCCCGCATCTTTCAAGACCCCACACAAACTGTAAAATCTTACTGTCCTGCAAAATAGAGTTCTTTAGCTAAGTTCAAATTTCTGTTAGGAGATCTTTTTCAAAGCTGAAGCTCAAAGAGAAACCAAGAGTTTTGATGCTTTGTACGTGACTGGCAGCTCAGAAATAGTCAAGACAGCACGCTAGGAAAAGATACGTAACATCCCGTTGCACACTGATTCATAGGCCTCACATCATACTTCCCAATCCACAACCACTTCATCTTATTATTAAAGACTGTTAAGCAAACTTTACAGATCATGCAATGGAACGAAATGTTAGGTCTACATTTTATGAATTCTTTACACATGTGTGTGCATACAGGAGAGTTGCATGGCAAATGTGAGATTTCAGATTGCAGAACAAGGGATGTAGATGTGAATGCTGATGTTAATATCTGAGTATCAGATTCAGGAAAGTTATTTCTTAAAATACTTCAAGATCAGGATGGTGTGGTTGTAAGGTAGGTGGCTTTCCATCACCCGGGATAGTTAGGATTACACAGATAATAGACAAATCCAGACCAAAACCATAGGTATTATGGGGAAAATGCTTGGGAGCACAGAATACAGTTCTCAATGGCTAAGAACTGCATATGGATCCTCATGAGCTTTTTAAGCTTTTTTAATTCCAGGTCAGTACCAGTCCTGCCCAAACTTGAGTTGTCTCTGCCATACATTGCAGCATTCCGTTTTCCATGATGCAGAGACATTTCTGCTGCCTCTTCATGTGGCCGACTTCAGTCTGGCAGAATATACATTTTGTACTACAGGAAAGCAAACGAACTATTTCCAAAACCAACTAGAGGCTGCATCGTGACTCAACAAATAACCCTGCCAGACTTGTGTCTAAAAACACCGCACAAGTAACTTCTGATCCAGGTAATCCAGTCTCAGGTAACTGAAAGTTGTGTGGAAGTGTAACACAGTAACAGACATTTTGCTTTTCTGACCAGAATGAACACCCTATCAGCATCCTTTAAAATGAAAGAACCTGATTTAATTAATGTATTCAAACACCACAGGCATTATTCTCGAAGGTGCAACTCTAATGCTAACAGAAGTATGGCTATCTCAGGCCACTGCTAATGAATATCAGAACCTTTTGCTTGAACCGTAGATTGAACCCATCCCAGCTCAGCAGGGCTTAGAAGTTGTTTCCATCAAACGGGTATTTTGTGGCCTGTTTGAGTTTCATGCATCTACATTCCAGCTCCCACATCAAACTCACCACTCCGCTTGGCACTAGCCTGCAAGCTCTTTGAGGAAAGAAGTGTCTTACGTGTTTACACATTTCTCAGCACAAGAGTCGTATTCTTGGCTGAGTCTTCTGGAAAAGAGCAGCTGCTACAGGGTCTAAAACTATTTTTTACTATGTACTAAAAATTTCAGAATCCAGTAAAAGAACTTTAAAAAGATAGTTCAAGAGTTTTTTTTTTTTTTTTTTAAGATACTGTGTTTTTAAATCCCTATGACACTCGAGTTAACAATACTGTTCCATATTAAAACAAACAAATCTGGATGTTGCAAGCAACTGAATTTTATTCTAGGCGGGAAATAAACTCTCCGGGTGAAGTTTCACAAGATGGTTGAGTCAGCTTGATGGCTGCCTGCCACCAAAAGGAATGGTGCTGCTCCTCAACCTCTGCTGGCCCAACAGGGACCAGCTGGCCTCCCTTACGCCCAGCCTCTCTCCTCTAGCTCTGCACTCATGTGACCCCCACGACGGGTGCTCTGTGCCAGTTCAGCTCACTGAACCAGAAGAAAACTCACACAATCGTATGGGTTAGTTTCCCCCCCAGTTCAGAGAGCTGAACCGAGTCACAACAGGGTCACACGAAGCCACAAATAAGGAATGGGTGGGACTGTTCCTTGCATTGCCAGTGAGACCTTACGATTATCTCAGCCATTTCTGGAAACCAACTTTAAGGTCATGGCTATAACCAACCAACTGTGGTGTAAATGGGGACGTGGATTTGCAGTGAGCTAGTTACTCTTCACTAACTAGCCCTGCTTATATTCTTCCCCCAGTAAACAACAGGGGTAGACTACCTTGCTTTTTCAATAAGATAAGAGTTTTCAAAGAAAGTTACAATCGAACAACAGAGAAGTGCTAAGGCTGTTCTCAATCTTAACTCACATGTGTCCATACTATAACCACTTCTAACTATAAGCATCTGTATTACAGGGTCAACCAGCAAGTTCTGTTTTGCGGTTCAATCTCTGATGATATTTTAAAGCAACACAAATGACATTGGCTGAAAGACATTTAAAAAAAATACCTATCCCCAAAAGCACCCGACAATACCCCCTTCTCCTGTAAGTAAGCCTAAGACTGTAAGTTAGCAGACAACAATCACGAAGATCTTGGGCAAATTAAGTATTGGACACAAAACTGCTAGCAAGTATGGGAAATTTAGAAGTAATATTTTTCAAAAAGGTGAACAACCATGGCATTTGCTAGACAGGTGAAATACCATACAAGCCCCATAAGGCCTGGAGGAACTAGTCCTGCAGAATCAACTCCTTATGTGTAGATGACTGTTCTAAAACTGTGCTCCACGCATTCTTTCATTTGAGTTTGACAGCAAAGAAATGATACTCTGACCTTCAGTGCTAGCACTCTCTCAGAGAAAGACATGGGAACTCTTTGCTAAACAAATTATTCCAGTTTCCAAACTGACTATTTCTGCAACTCAAAGTGGTCTTTATTTCAGATCAGTTTACTTCAACATCAAGAACTAAATACTTTACATAAAAGGATTGACTAAGAAAGATGCACTTGTTTTGTTGGCTAATCATCACATCAGCCTAAAGTGGTTGTTCAACAATTAACCATTTACACAAGAGCTGTACAGGACAAAAATGTTTAGATCTTTTCCCAACTGACTTGGAGCCTGTGACAGATGACTTTAACTGTCACAACTTAAGGAACCATGAGCACGGGGTACAGAAAACAGCAGAGGGCTTGCTGTCCTAAAACAAGATGGTGCATCATTGCACAGTCTGCACTAGCTTGGAGCAATCTGTTTTGAACAAGACACTCTTTTTGCTTTTATACATGGCATTTGAGATGGTTAGTTCTTTGAAAAATAGCAAGCCGGATTCAATCTGAGACCAACTGTCAATGTTTCATTCCCCTCTAGGAATAACACTCAGTAGCAGCTACAGTCCATTTAGGGCTTGTCACAAGCAGTGGTTTAACTTGGATGAATTTTTCTTCTGCTCACAGAAGACTCTGGCTTCAGTTTCAACATTTCTGCATTGTTTGGTAATATTTTCCTCCCATTTCAGAGTTCCTCAGGGATGAGTGGCTCCTCGCCATAAATTTTCATTGATATATTGAGTGGCTGGAAAGCTGTCTGTCAGAGAAGGACCTGGGTGTGCTGGTTGATAGCCGGCTGAATATGAGCCAGCAGTGTGCTCAGGTGGCCAAGAAGGCCAACAGCATCCTGGCTTGTATCAGGAACAGTGTGGCCAGCAGGACTAGGGAAGTGACTGTCCCCCTGTACTCGGCTCTGGTGAGGCCGCACCTCGAGTCCTGTGTTCAGTTTTGGGCCCCTCAATACAGGAAGGACATGGAGGTGCTGGAGCGTGTCCAGAGAAGGGCAACGAAGCTGGTGAGGGGTCTGGAGAACAAGTCTTACGAGGAGCGGCTGAGGGAGCTGGGGTTGTTCAGCCTGGAGAAGAGGAGGCTCAGGCGACCTTATCGCTCTCTACAGGTACCTTAAAGGAGGCTGTAGCGAGGTGGGGGTTGGTCTCTTCTCCCAAGCACCAGGTGACAGGATGAGGGGGAATGGGCTAAAGTTGCGCCTGGGGAGATTTAGGTTGGATATTAGGAAAAATTTCTTCACTGAAAGGGTTGTGAGGCATTGGAACAGGCTGCCCAGGGAAGTGGTTGAGTCACCATCCCTGGAGGTATTCAAAAGACATTTAGATGTAGAGCTTAGCGATATGGTTTAGTGGAGGACTTGGTAGTGTTAGGTCATAGGTTGGACTGGATGATCTTGGAGGTCTCTTCCAACCTAAATGGTTCTGTATTTCTGTATATTTAACCATGTAGCTTCATTCACTTTTTAGTTCAAACATCACCTCTTTGATACAACCGTTCTTACTGCCACAATACAGTGGCAAATTTCAGCAGACCTCAGCAACTGACTTTGTTATTTCTCTGACGTACTCATCTTCCTTTGGGGCTTCAATCCCAAGAGGACATAGCGCACTCACAATCTTTATGCCAGCTTCTAAGTGCCTAGATTCCAGAATAAAATCATTAAGTCAAATCAGGATAAGAAACAGCTTGCCGAATTAGGATTCTCAATGGCAACATACTGAACAGACTGTAAATCAAACCAAAACGAAATTCTCTTTCTCTCTTGGACTTAAGTGAGCATCTGAAAGAACAAGTGAGATGAATACGTGAGTTGGGTATTCTTCCTTCAAACCCATATACATTTAACTCTCTATACTATTTGAGAACAGAGAACTGTGTTACTCTTTTCAAAGAAAAGGAAGGGTGGGCTGTTCATTTTTTTTTAACCTAATAAATCAATAGAACTTGCTTAGGAAGGGAAAACCTGGGTTTGTGCACACCTCAGTCTGACGACAGTCCTGTCCCACAACTCATGTGTTACACATAAAACCTATGCTGAAGCACAGGTAAAGCACTAAAGATCACTAAAGCAGCAAGGATCCCCCCTCCCAAATAATGAGTAGAGCTGCTGCTGCTGCATGATTTAAGACTTCCTAAGCACAACTAAAGAAAGTGTCTGGAAAGCTAAAGAAAACTTAACAGGGCAGGAAAAGCGGGGAAGTGGAAGTACAGCCATTCTTGAATAAAAAAACACGAAGAATTTTCAAGAGGTGACCAAAACAAGGAACCTGTGAATGCTCTGAATTTGTTAACATTGAATTCAGAGAAACTGTGCTGGTAAAAACCTCTGACATACACCATCTTCATGTTTCCCAGACTCCCTAGGCATCAGGTCAGCAGACTGGTGAAATCTTGTCAAAAAAGATGACATTTTTGATTGATTTCATGCATTTGTTTGATACACATGTGTGTGTGTTTTCGTGTGTATGCACACACATTCAACTTGTCTTTGTTGCTGACCACTCCACTACCCAGTACCCAGATTAACTACTTTGGCAACAGAGAATGGCATCGAAACAAATCTGCTCTATGGACCAATGTTCTAACTAACGTAATGAGAAGACTCCACTTCTCCACAAGTTATTTTTTAGTCGAAGTGCCCAGGGCAATTGTGCTTTATGCTGAACTCAGTGTTATCAGTGTACACTGAGCAGATGCTGAGCAGGCCAGGCTCTTCAGGGAAAAAAAAAAAAAAANCCACTTTGTGAATCTCAAGTGGTACCTGATGTCAGATACTAAGGAGGACCATCTCTCCACACACACATGGATGGCACTAAGCTTGTACAGTAGCAAAACTGTAGGAAATAAAGCAAGTCTGTTAGCAAAAATATTGATGACTACAGAGCCAGTATTTAAATAGGTAGATTTTCCGTCTGTGCCACTTTTTGAATGGTGTTTCTTAATTCCAACTGTCATTGCATAGTCCAGTTCCCATTTTTTTTTTCCTGGATTTGCCTTTGAAACTCTCAAAGTAGCAAAATCTTTTCTGAAGTAAAATCTTCACAAGATATGATTTCTATGGCCTTGAAGCTTTACATTTCTACATCCTTTTAGTCTATAGATACTACTTTTATCATCCACTCAGACCAACACAACTAGCAGGAAATCAGATGAAACTTGTAACCGGAGAGATCAAAACGAAATGGAAATATTTTTTAATCTATTGCCTAGTTTACTTGTGGATTCTCTGACACAGGTCACCAAGGATGCCTATGGATTGAACAGATAAATGGAATAAAAAGCTATTTTAATATATTTTTTAAAGGTAACAAACTACAAGAGCTCAGAGTACAAAGGGAAAGTATCCTACTATGTTTGTTTCTTTAGTATTACCTTGGTATCCATTATTTGCAACTCCTAGAAACAATACCGGGCTAGGCAAACTTTTGATCTGATCCAGTATATTCTCAAGTTTCCTCCTAGATTCAGCTGAAAGTGATATTCAGGGTTCAGGCACAGTGCTTCTGTATTTTCTTGGAAAAACAGTTTCATGTTCTTAGAAGAAAACAAAAATGCTCTAATTCTTTAGGATCCCTAAATAAAACTCAAATCTGAATTGCATTCTTGGCCCTATGTGGTTTTAGGTTGGTATTTTAAGTACCTCTGACAGTGAAACAACAGTGTTACACAGCTACTTAGTGGAGACAGATCAACACAAAAAGGCCATAGAATGAAAATGGCCTTCCTCAGGCAAACATGATGCTAAAGATCAACATAGAAATTACAGGAATCATTATGGAGGGGCAACATTTACCACTTCAAATTCCTGATCAACCAGAAATTAGAGTGAAAACACATTACCCCCCATACTGTTTTATCACAGGATTCTTTTAACAGTTTACCGGATTAGTGCAATTTCAGCATGGGAATCTAAGAAATAGTGACTAACAAGTCCCTTTTTCCAGTTTCCCAATGCTCTAATATTTCTTAAAAACAACAGGCAGACTCAGAAATCAGAACAATATCCTTTCACTACAAACCATTATTTCACTTCTTTAGTTCAACTGGGAGTTGCATTAACAAAACAAAAAAAAACACAAAATGGTAAAATACATTTACTCTACTTGGTAAATTGCACTAATCATCACCTTACACACCACAGGGTCATGGGCTTTCCTACCTGTAAGAATTACCAAGAATTTCACAACTTCCTTGAAGTACCAACAGCTTCCTAGGTTTCCAAAAGATCTCAATGAGTACAACCATTTGTCTGAGATGCTTCCTCATCACACCCTGGACTAAGAGCTGATTGGAATCGCCTCAGAAGGAGGAACTCATGAACATGGTGGACAGAACTTTAGATTACTTTAGAGATTCACTGGCAACACTCCCGAGGCCCCTGCCACAACACAGTGCATAACCCACCCTGCCAGAAGGCTGTCAGTCTCTAAGCCAGCACAGAAAAGCCTTAGAGCAGACCTCAACCCTACTCTGCGCAGCGTCAGCACTGCTTTCAAGTTTTGGCATTCAAACCGACCCACCTGCACTTACAAGAATGACTCTGTAAGGTACCTGAGCAGTGTGAACTGAATCATCTGTTTTTCAGGATTATCTTCTTTCATAGATCAAGAAGCTGAAAAGGTCTTTATGAATTCAAGCAAACCAAACAAGGAGGTAACAACTGATAATTTCCTTGTGTTGGGATTCGGTTGAAGTGTTTACAGATAGCTGGGAACGGAGAGCAAAACCAACACAAAAGAGTTAACCACAACAGGACTAAACTTTATTTATGCCAGCAACGAAGTTTTGAACCACCAGCTTCAGCACTATTAAATAGGAAGAATACCTGAAGCTTTGAGATAGGAAATGAATTAAAAAAATAAACAAAATACAATTTACTTTCCCCAAATGCTAACACTGAAATTCAGAGGTTATGGTCTGCTCAGGCACTTGTGGCAAAGAATATAGAAGACACAGCAATTATTTCTATTGCTATACCAAATTAAAAGTATCTCTCAGATGAATTTAATGGTCACAGATTCCTTAACTACGGTAGCAGCAGCCCTTGAGCTAGCTTTGAGAAGACGAGCAACAGGAACGGGAGTCATCATCACTGCCCAGAATTTAAAGCTGTTCTACATACTCACCTCTCTTCCACCGAAGAGCGAGAAAGAAGGGTTTCCTAATTCTCATTCCCATCTTATGAGCACCAGCTACTCCACATGAAATACAGAAGCAGAGGGACCACAGACATGAGAAGCCTTCCTCCCTAAAAACATCTGTGTCTCCAATTAAAATGCTGTCTGGTTTCCACAACAGAGCAGAAAGCTGCTCTCAGGGAGAAGCACTACACGAATTTGACTCTCAAAAAAAAGAAACTTCCACAATTATACTACATGAACCGTGTTTGGGAATTCCTCACCTGTTCCTCATGCTTTTTTGCATCCACTTAGATTTGCTCACTTTACTTTCAACATTCTTTACAACTACATGGCCACTCTCATTTCTATTTGCTTCCAATTTTTCCTCCTTTTGCTACGCTTAGGTAACACATGGCACTATCACCAAATTAATCTACATTGTATTCTTGGGGGAGGGTTTCAACATTTGGGTATTTAGCTCCCTTGCTACATCTATACCAGGCAAACACACTCCTAAGAGCCAACAGAAATCTCAAAGATAATAACATATACCTTTAATTAAAGCAGAAGGATGTTCGATGAAAAAAATTCATTCTTCATAAAGTAAACAATAGCTACTAGATTAAATGGGGAAAGCACATGGCAGGGTCAGGTAAGTTATTGTTTTCCTACTTGTCCTGAACAACTGATTTATTAAAAAGTCTGTGTAATCATATTATTTTTTCCTATGTACTTGAAACCAGTTTTTGTACATGACTCATTCTTTTCTTTTTTTTATCTCTCTAGTAGCTGAAAGGGATGGTAGCAAGATTGCAAATTTGCCATGCAGCTTCTTTAAAACGGACATCCAGGTCAAGGGATGAGAACAGACTAATCAAACTCAGCACCTGCTTGCGAGACTGGCTGCATCAGACCCGGCTATGACTAAGTAAGACTACGCGCATGCTATCCAGAAAGACGGATTGGTGATACATTTGAAATGCCAATTGCTGAATAACACATTGAAGACACGTACACTGTGCACAGAAATACACACACAGTTTACTACATTGGCTTGAAATATGCTTTTTTTTTGCATTTTACTATTACAGTTTTACTTTTAAAATGATGTATCTTCGAGTAGTTAAACATCAGCAAGTCACAAGGCAGGTGTCTGCACTGAGCCTCCACTAACACTGTCCTACCAATGACCTCCAGTCTGACAGCTTGGGATTATTTACTAACAGGGATTTGGTACACTGTCCAGTGGAAGAATTGGACAGAGAGAAAGACAATTACCGTGGGGATGGGTAGCAACTACACGCTCGAGACAAGATGGCAAAGAAAGAATTTGTCGAGATTTGGATTTCTGTGTTAAATGTCATGAACCTCAGTGAAATGGAACTATTCCAGAAATGAATTTTAACTATAAGCTTTTTTCATTAGGTGCTGTTGTTGCCCTGATGGAACTGTTTTAAACAGTTGCCTAATTACTGTTAAATGTAAGAGGTTACAGTTAAAATTCAGCTCGTGTAACTGCAATCCACTGGTTTTGCTTCTTTGGATCACACTATCAAATTTGAGATTGGACCTGGACTTTAAATCAAGATGCATAATAAACACCAACTCTTCTTTTCATGAAGAAAATCTCTCATTAACACAAATGGGAGTATTCGCAGGCCTGTCCTCCTGAAGACTGACATTAATTTTAAAGCATCAGGAATAATGGAACATTGCAGCACGCCACACGGATTTTCTACCCCAAAAAATAATCGCGTGGCTGCGATATCATCTTTCTCTGCGTTCTCAGGATTTCAAGCCTCCCATCAGGGGCTTGTTGCTCGGTACCACGGGTCGAGCCAACGCTAGCGACGTAGCCAAACACACCGGCATCAGACGGGGAAGGGGCGCAGCGGCACCGGCGAGCACGTTTGTCCCCCGGTGTTTGTAAGCACAGGCTTCACTCGTCGAGCAC
>VXAA01007291.1:49572-223809 GCA_013399115.1 Anseranas semipalmata
AGCCTCCCCCCCCCCGCTGTGGCGCAGCTCCCCCTGCCCGCCTTCCCCGTGAGGCGGCGGCTGCGCGGCGCCCTGCCGGGAGGTGCCTGGCGGAATCCCGCCGCCCCGTCCCCGGGGAAGGCCGAGGCCGCGGCGGCGCTCGCGAAGGGCTCGGTGTGGGCCGGCCCCGGGCCCCGGCTGCTGTAAAGTGCAGCTGTGAGGTGTGGGGAGAGCCCGAGGTGCTTTCCTCGCTGAGCTCTGTAGGAGCAGCTGGCGCGCACCTGTGCCGAGCCAGTCACGGCGTGTGTGGGCCCTTCTCCAGCTCTGCCCCCTCGCAGCTCGCGGCAGAGCAACGGCGGTACCGTGCCGTGTGGCTACCGGGAAGCTGGGAGGAAGGAAAGGCCGGTGACGGGGGAAGGAAGACAGGGGGTGCGGGGATCCTTGTATAGGAAAGCAGGCGTTAATGTGGTGTGGGAATGTAGGGGACGTGAATAAGACGTGTCCTTAGGAACCAGGCCTTGTTAGTTGTGCTACTAACAGAAAACTTTTCTGTTACTGAGTTACCTGTTCTGATTCTGTTGTATGCAGTTTGCTTTATAAACAGAAAATGGCCCCAGTCCTACAAATCCATGTAGATAGAACTGCTAGGAGTCCCCGCTGATACTGGGCAAGACTCCAGTTTGCCTACAAGCTCACCAGTCTACTCACATGGATTCAGTTTCAGGCACGACTCTCCCTGTAAAGGAAGTCCTTATCTAACCTTCTTTTCTCCACCTGCATTGTCAGAACAGAGAAACAGTTGTCCTGTGCTGTGGGGGAAAAGTTATGATTTCAAGTATTTTCCTGCTCTGCGCTGTGTGAGGGAACCAAGACCTTTATGACTGGCCGGGCTTTTCCCCATAGCCAATTCATACTGATCAAGGTATCCAGATAGGATAAGGAGAAGTCAAGTTCAGGTCTGCCAAAGTCTGTTGACTGTCAGTTATTTTAGCCAGGGTGTGGTTTCTTCATTTCACTTAGAAAAATATATAAAGAAAACCTCCCAGCACCTTCATGAGAGAAAAAAAAAAAAAAAATTTGGTTTTCACTCAGAATTTTAATGAAACCCATATTCAAAATGTGGGTGTTCCCTGCCAGATGGAAGTGCTAAGTAGAGTTCTGACCAGCTTTAACCTCTCAAATTCTAGAGACGTTGTGGCTGGCTGTTTTCTGTCTAGTTTTGATCAGAGATTATATTATTTACCTGAAACAACATTTTTGAAAGATACTCTGTTCCGATCAGATATGTTATCTAAAGTATATCCATTTCAGTGGGCCAGTGTTTTCCACCTTTGCTGAGAAATGCCTCTACCAATCTCAGTCCTTGCCAGTCTAGAGCAAACCAACTGTTACAAGTACTGTGTGATTGGATGTGTGCATTATTGTTTCCTTCCAGAGCTATTTCTCCAGGGGGCAGTTGTGGAGCAGAAAGGCAGAAAGACAAGTGGAATAGGGATTAATTTAGGTTAGCAAGAACAGCTTTAAAATGGTTAGTCAATGATTATATTTTATTTTTAAATAGAAGCTGGCATATAAGCAAATTATAAGAGGAACCAACAATTATTTAGAGAGGCATGTGGGGACAACTATTTCGTTCTGTGAAGTAAAGCTAGGGTAAGAGTTAACAGTGAAAAAGGCTGAAGTAAACATGCAATACTTTCAGCAAAGATTGCACGCAATTAGTTAAAATAAGGAAAATGGAAAGGAATTGCTGTTAAAGAGAGGATAAAATTATGAAAGTTTAGGTAAAGGGACAAATATTGACAGAGTAAGTGATTTTCTTCTGTCTTGTAAAGCCCTCATTTTGCAATGCATCTGTACCAGCAGGCTCCTAAGCTGACATAGAAACATCTGAGGTTATAGTAGTCAGATTGGGAAGCGGGTCATATGCTTACTCATTGTGTAAATATTTACAGGGTGAAGCCTGGCTCAAAGCATTCTGACTTCAGTAAAATAATTCTTGCTATCTTCACCAAGTTTGGAAGCAAATCTGGGGCTGAGGAGAGAGGCACCATATGTACAGGCGTCACTTCAACGGGACTGTGGTCTTAGCTGGAGCATCCCAATGAGGTGTTATTGGTAAGCAGCTTGTACATATAAATCCCACTCTCTGAGTCAAAATCTGCTCCAACTAACGAAAAAAAAGGAGTAATTTTGATCACTTCAGCACAAAGGAATTTCAGGTGAAATATGAGAGGCTCTGTGTCATGCTGCTTGCAGCCTAATAGGGGAGACATGACCTAGCAGTGGTTGCAGATGCTGTGACCTCTGAAGGCTGTTGTCCTCATTATAGAACAACTCTGGGCCTCCTCGTGTCAGGAAAGGCATGTAGAGCCACCAGCTGAAGATCTGTCCTCATGGGGATACTTCTGTGGGCTCCTTCTACTCTCGTGTATTTCCCGGAGTTACTTGATTGGTCTTGGGCCATCATAATACATATAAATACAAGGGCCAACAGGGACTCAATCTGTCACTATGCCACAGAAAGGGGAATGGGGAAAACTTAACACCGGCTATTCCATTGCTTGCCATTGTGCTGGTCTGTAGTTAGCTATGTTTGAGCAGAAAAGCACTGGCAACTACTTGATCCTGCCAGAGCCATGTTGATCATCTAGTAGAAGAAGGCTCACCATCCTCATACTACCTCCAGAGACAGAGGCTAAGTAAGGTGAAGCTGACAACCAGTTACTCCTCTCCGATTTTACGTAGCAGATGCTGGCCTGCAGCTTCTGTAGCTCATACTCTGTGGCACAAGTCCCTGGTAGACCAATAACCAACAGAGAACAGCTGCAACGTGACAGATAATGGACTTTTTCCTTGTCATGGAAGCACCTTGTCATGTCAGGCACCTTGTCATGGCGCACAGGCGCTCAGCAGCATCAGGCGGGGAGCTGAGGGCCCCGCAGGGCCGCGCTCCCCATCCGCCCGGCCGCATCTCTGCTGCACTGCGGGCGCTGCCCGCTCCCTGCCTGCCCCCCGGCGCAGCCGAGCGCCGGGCCGGCCCCGCGCTGCCCGCTGCTGACACCGCGTGGAGCCGGGCCGGGGCTGCAGGCAGCTCGCTGCGGCGTCTCTGGGGTCGTTCCGCGGGGTCGCGTTGAGCAGCACCCGTGAAAACCCCGCCGTTCCCCGGCCGGTGGGTAATCGGGCGGAGGAAAAGCTGAGTACGTGCTCATCGGCAATTTCCTACGTCTCTCGCAGTGTAGAGGTAATCATGAATGGCAGAGACGCATTTCACAACTCCTGCAATGCTGTAGTAACGCAGCCTACTGGAGTGATGCCTTAAATATTGACTTGTAAAAGCTGCAGGATTATTGCAGTAGTTTCCTGACCAAGCACTATTGTTTCATGGTAACCGGTGAAAAACGCTATTGTAAAATCTAATCTGCAGCATTTAGTTCTAGCACTAATGTATTACATAAGGCCTATTGCTACGTACACATACGTCTTGAACATGATGCCAATTTTCTCTAGCTCTTAAAACACAATGCAGTCAGATATTTTTAGAAGGAATATATGTTTTATTATAATCATAATTAATCAGTTCTGCGAAGCAGAGCTACTCTTGCTCTTTCAAGAGTGAAATAAGCTAGGAAAAATTTCTAGGCAGGGATGGAAATCCCTGTCTCTCTTGCATGGTTTTTAAAAGATCACAGAAAAAAGAAACCTCTGCAGGATAATCTACAGTAGCAAGCAATCTTTCCTTTCCTTTCCTTTCCTTTCCTTTCCTTTCCTTTCCTTTCCTTTCCTTTCCTTTCCTTTCCTTTCCTTTCCTTTCCTTTCCTTTCCTTTCCTTCCTGAGCATGTTACTAGGAACAGTTCTTAAAGACTAAAACAGCATAAGATCAAAACTCACAGCAGTCTACATTTGGGCCTGGCATTAGGGGAATTGCCTGTGGGGCTCTGGACAGAAGGCACTCTCAAGTCAATAACAAAGATCTGGCTGAAAAATGGTGGGAAGTAAAACAATTATGAAAAAACAAATAAACCTGGTAAGGCTGTTGGGAAGAACCAGAGCTGACAGCTCTGGGCATTTTGCTAATGATGGAGAAACATGTCTCATAGGTTACTACTGCAGTCCACAAGACCAGTGGTTGAAGGGAAAGATGTCACCCACCGGTGGATATTTCTCCTGTGTCTTCAACTAGCCCAGCCAAGAAGAACAAAAATGCTGGCACGTGAGCCTGTTCTGATGGCTTTATTATCCTAACTTTACTCCTCAGTAGTCAGTCTGAAGTTTTGCTACAGTAGCTAGAGTGGACCGATACATCAAACCTATTTTGCACAAAGGGTGGATTTATTCAGGAGTCTAAAGATCCCTCAGTCCTCTCTTCCCCTTGCTCATTACCACTGACTGGTGCAACACTTATCTGGTGCCGATTATGTGGTTACAGCTGAATGGTGAAGAGTCCTCCTCCACTCATACAGCAGGGCTGCATCTGCCTTTGAAACTGGGAAGACTACGTAAAAATAAATTTTGGCTAATTTTGTGCTGAAGTACTCTAGGACATTGCAGTAGTAGAACTTATTTTAGATGAAAATTGCACATCTGCAAAGATTTCTGCATCATCCTGATAGTGTTCTGGCATCTCCTTTTTAGCAGTTCCCTCAATGCAAAATGGGTTTTGTGAAGAGCAAATATACATGAGTGGATTGCCACCTGCAGCCTAGTTTTCCATGGATCTGAAACCATGACTCAGTACTCAAAGATATTGTTAGATAATAATATACTATCTATATATAGATATAATAAAATGGATGCCTTTATGCTGATGACCTGTTTTAGTCTTTCTAGGCTCAGATTCCCTTATTGACTGTAAGTTCTGCATCTCCACTCCAAAGATAAGATGAGATGGAGTCCTTGATTTCAGTTGCTATGTTTCTTTGTCATTCCCAACTGAGCTTGGAGCTTTGCTGGACACAAACACTCCATTTATGGAGTTTTGCCAAAAGCAGGTGCCTGCTACAACATGGGATGGCCTGTTCAAATCAACAAAGCCACTTGCTGTTGGGCGACTGGGAGAAAAAAAAGAAAAACAAACAAAACCCACAAACGCTAGGTAGGCAATTGGGATCACAGTAACATAAAGAAGCCTAAAGCTGTGTCTCTCACCTAACTCCCCAGCTTCTCCGTATTCAGAAAGGTGGATCTCTCTTTGCAGTGACCAAGAAGATAGACTCCCTGCTGACTGCTGTGCTTTGCAGGCCCTTGTCAGTCTGTACACAGGTTAGGTAGGAGGGTTCTTACCCTCTGAAGTGTTAGTTCTCTGCTGTAAACTCTTGGTGGTCTGTATTTGTGTTAAGGTAGGGGAAGGATTATTCTGTTACTAGGTCAGTCACTCCCAATTCTTAGTTTCCTCCTTGTCCTCAGAATTGTTTGAGATCTCAATTATATGGAAATCCATAAATTGTACTTCCTCTTAGAGCTGCCAAGTTTTTTTTTTTTTTTTTTTCATGGTGATCAGAGATCTAATGAGTGCTGTTGAAAGCATTTAAACAGGCTTACATATTCTCTTCTCTCTGCACAGATAGCAAGACTTTATTGTGGGGGTTCTTCTCCTATAAAGCCGTAGAAGAGCTCAGCTTTTCAGTGATTGAAATTAGTGGATACCTTTGTTCTCTCAGCAAGTGTCATATCCAGAAAATCAAGTTGCAGAGATTCTATTACAACTTCCAATTAACAGTCAGGAAGGATCCTGAGGTAGTTTGGAAGACAGGGGTGTATTCTGGCATATTTTTGCATGATATGCCTTGTGGTACCTCCAGGAGTGCAAGTTTTGAAAAATGCCATTGACATCAGTGAAGTAGATGCAGTGAATTCAGTGAATGTTGACACAGGCGATGCAATTGGAACCAGAAATGAAGGATTGAATTGATTTCTCCTAATTTAGATACCTACAGCTGAGCTAGCCTTGAATGTACCTGTCTCCACTGAGTATAAAGAGACCCTAGGGTGACTAGCTCATGTGTAATGGTCTGCACTCTGGAATGTTTAATATTAACTAAGATGAATCTTACTCATAAAAGTCAATCTCATATTCATCTCACCTTTCTGCCATGCATCACAGTCTTCTTACATGGGGTCATATTATGGACTACAGGGTCAGAACCTGTCTATGTCTTACTAACAAAAGATACAGGAAAAGAAAGGGATAGGGAGAAAAGAAACAATTAGACAAGGAAAACAATGTCTTTCCTACTAATCCAAGTGTCACATGTAATGGTTGCCTGGGAAATGTGCTGTAGGAGAAATTAATGATTCTGAAATGAGGAAAACTTGGTAAGACAAAGTCTTCAAACCCAGCTCTGGACAGTCCTGTGAATCCTGCAAATCTCAGTGCATCAGAAGTGCAGTAAGGGGAACAGGGGCCACTTTATCCTTTGACTTTTCTGGGCTACTGGGAAACCCACTGACAGCTCCTGAGAAGGCAGCCTCTTGAATTGTTCTACCCTGCTCTGGCTCTCAGCCCAGTGCGGAGTCCCAGAGAGAGACAGAATTACCACAACACGTCAGGAAGGGATAAACAAGTAGAAGGTGGATGTTAACACGGGGAAAAGAGGACAGCATGTCAGCAGGTTGAAATAGCATGAACATTACAACTGGCCTAGTGGTTACTACTACAAGAAAAGAAAAATCTTGTGCCAGGGCTAGAGACAGGAGAAGATCTGGAGGATGCTTGTGAGCTAGAGGAAGAGATTGATCAATACTTTTTTTTTTTTTTTTGCATGTAGGCAGAGGCCTCTGCAGACTCTCGGAGAGAATTTCAGTTGCTCCAGATAATGAGATGGATAGGGAAAATGGTACTTTCATTGAGGAAACATTGGATTCCTACCCTTTTTGCAAGATTCCTGTCTTACTTTCTCTGGATGCAAATTTGCCAAAAGAGAAAGGAAGACAGAAGTGCCAGGCTGTGTCCTCATAGTAGAGGAGGTTTTCAAAAGTTCCAGTGATTCAAGTAATATTACAGGTGCGTGCTCAAATCGCACTCATGAATTCCAGGCAGTTTAATGAGGCTGCATGCTGCACAAATCATACAGCTACAATGCACAGGAACAGGTCTAAAACAGATCACAGGAGTTTTATTGTTTAAAAAGGTTGAATTTTGGCTATGACTGTTCTCTTAATTTTTTTCCTGGAATGCAAATTCTTTAGACATGCATGAAACTAAATTAAATTTGGCTGGGAGCTTCATTCTCTTGTTAGAGACCTAAGTAAGACTAAGAGGAGGACTGTGAAAAATCTTTCCACCCATACCAGTGATGAACTCCTCTGACTTATGTATTAATAAAGAGTACTAGAATGCTGCCATTAATTACCAAAACTCTTTTTTTTTCCTACCGCTCTGTCCTAGCAGGAAAGAGGATGTGAATAATATGGAGTGACTGCTGATTTTCTGTGCTCAAATAAAGGTAAAAATTGTCTTTCAGAAATGCTGAGCACCTAGAACCCCAGCTGATTTTAAGTACGTGGAAAGTTTGGGATAAAAGGTAGTATCTCCAATCACAATTATAGCCAAGGGCAAGTCAGTTAGGCTGGGTATGCTGGTTTCCTGCCTGAGAAAGGCATTGTACAAGGTATTTCCTCTGATGTTTGTAGCTTATTAAAGATTTATTCATGTTTTGCACTCCTAACTCAAATCCCCGTGTAAAAACACTATAAATGGGAGCAGCAAATGTTTGAAATCAGACCCAGTCTTTGTGAACTCGGCATTCAGAAAAATTGACACACTTTAAAGAGAAAATAGATCTTTTTACATGTGGACCATAAAACAGACGCAAAATCTTAACTTTCTGAACTGACCACTCTGTGGTCATTTTCCACATAAATAAATGATTAGAAAATATGCTAGAAAATGCACAGGTTGTATAGTTCTTCTCTTACCTGAGTGTTTCTTAGATAGCCAACTGATAATGCTTCAAGTGCAGGCATGCTTTTAAGGGAAGACCGGAAAAGATCATCCAAAAGATTGCTCACTCTGGGTAATCTCAGACAATTTTTTCCTGAAACGACAAACAAAATAAGGTGAAGGCAATAGACCAGCAAGTCAGGCTGGCTGTTGCTAAGACAGAAAAGAGTTTCCAAGAGAATGCCATGTGGCACGTGCATCAACACAGCGTAAGGCTTGCCCGTAAACCCCGCTTTAAAAGCATCAGAGCTTAACCCACGCTACTCTGCCACATCGGGTGCTCAGAGCTGGGAAAAGAGTGTGCGTCCCCAGCTGATCCCTGCTTCTTCCACATACTTCTGGCCTACCATGGATGGGATATTTCCTAAAGAGATTCAGAACAATTTCTTTGTGCTGGAGTTTTGGAAATTGCACTGTTGGGGTGAGAAGAAATTTATATTTTTGGCCGTGGGTCCAGAGGTGCTGGTTTCCAAAGGTAAAGTCTTGCTTTGTTCCCATCTTCCTCCTTCCTTTGTCCCTTTCCCCACATGCACATGTGTGAACACACGCGGAAACGGTACATGGTGCAAGGAGGAGATGGGGCTTGTGCCTGTCCTTCCAATACAGGTAGTGAGAGCTGTCAGTCGGGGAGCAGAGTGCATGCTGCATCTTGGTGTGGGCATGCCAGCTGGGGTCTCTGAAAGCTGCAGCAACCCATCCACAATCCTTGGGACCCCTGGTGTAAGACAGTGCCTTGCACCATCCCCCAGTGCAGTGCCTGGGCTTAAAGCCATCCTTTATCTTGAACAGCCTGAAGCATATGTGAGCCTCATTTTTGCCAAAGCCAACCCTTCTTTTCTGTATGAGTGCAACAAGCGGCAAATGCAGGTGGGATGCTCTGCCCACAGTGTGAGAAGATCCTGTGGATTCCTGTGCCTCTGCTCCTGTGCCTCAGCTGAGCGTCGTGTGTGTGAAATCTCTGCTGGTTGGACAGTAAAACTGGAAGCACGGAGAAGCGATAAGGAACAATGCAAGCGGATTCAAAAGGGATTTGGATCATTTAGCTGATGAGCCAGCAGATGGCAAATGCTGCTTGGTACAGAAAATGAAAAGTGATTAGTCTGGGAACAAAGAGCAAACGTAGGGAATGGGTGTTACATCCGGCACGCTGATCAGAGAGAGAAAGGGGTTACTGTGGAAAAAAATCATAGAAACCATCACTTCAGTGCACAGCTGCAATAAAAAAGGCAAACAAGACACTAGACTGATGGAACAATGAGCTATAATGCACCAGGAAAGAGGCAATACAGTCCTCTGGAAGATGGTTATTAGGCCTCGCTAGAGTACTGCAAGGAGCATGGGTCACCGTCTCAGGAAGGTTATGTTTGGAGAAAGGTGCATTATGAAGCAACTAATCTGTGATGGTTTCAATGATTTCAGTTCTGTGGCAAAGTTAAGAGGCTCATTTTGAGGGGTCAAAGAGACCTCAAAGAGATTTTAAAATCACAATAATGATCAGTACAGTTAGCAGACAATTCTTATAGTGCTATGAGATTATAAAAATTAAGGAAGTGGTACTGAGCAGAGAGCAGAAACTTCACAAACTGCTGCAGAAAAAGAAAAGACCATTGCCTTCTGACTTCACCGAGTTAGCTGAGGGTGTATACAGCTTCGGGAACACTTAACTCAGGCCAGTGAGTACATGGAACTGTCCTGTGGAACAAACAGAAGGGCGGGAAAGGCCCAGAAAAAATAGCAAAATGGTTTAAGGGAACAATCTGCCCCGCAGTGTTTTAGGGTTTGTTTGGTTTCAGCTTGTACAGGTTCCTAAACTGTACCTGTCTGCTAATGGGAAGATCATCCTTTGTGCACCAGCCATAATGAATGTGGACTGGAGCAAAGAGGAAAAAAAAGGCAGGGGGAAGGTAAATGTTGCCTCTTAAAAAGCTTGGGATCATGCTGGTTGTGAATAAGCTAGCTTCAGGTTTTGTTAAGGCAGAGAAAAGTTGTTGGGCTGCTGCTTGAGAGAACTTGGGACAGCGAGAGGCTGAACTGGAGATCAACTGGTAGTTTCCAAGACTAGGAGGTAATTTACTTGAAGTAAATTTACTGACGTGTGCTGTGAAACTGCTGCTGCTGCAGCTGGGCTGAGCTGGACGGAGCCCAGCCCTGAGGTCTTGGAGCTGGTAGATACAGTTTTGAGCATATGGATTAACTATATGGACCTCAACAGGAGGCCTGGGCTCCCTTCATTTTTCTTCATGGCCAGAGAAGAAGGTATATCCACTTCTTTTAGAAAAGGTTAGTTCTTAGGAGTATATTGTCAGGAAATAGGAGGTCTGTATGCATGAGCCTCCAAACAGAGAGCTATTTGCTGTGGATTAAGCTTAGGTCATGATTAAGCTTTGCCCTTCCTGTTGGTGCTGGCAACTCTTTCAAAGGGGCTGCAAGACAGGAGCAGGCAAGACTGAGCTTGACTCTGTCGTGCAGTGAGGAAGGTATCAAACTCTCACACTCCATGTCTATGTGGCTATGCCTCCGCAGTCATAGCTACCCTGTGTTAAAGGAAATTGTGTTGTGATAAAAAGGCCTTGTGCTGATTTACTACAGGCGGTGCCATAACTGTGTCGCTAGTGGAAAAATGCAGATCTGAATTTGCTGACGTTGTTGCAGCTAGACAAAGCTTTTCAGTGCCTCTGAAGTTGGTGCATAGCTGGGAAAATAGAAATTGTGTAGTTTGTGTAGAATGATGATCTGGCCTTAAAGGGACCAGCATCAACTGCTTGCGAAGAAGACAGAAGGACCTCAGAGACAGATGTGGGATAATCTACCCCTATAGAAATCTAATTTTTATTCTCCCATAGTCAGATACTGGCTTAAACTCTGAAACCCTGTCTTTATACTTCTTCCAAAGTTTAGCATAATTATTCTGACTGGATATTCCTGTGATCCATGTAGCCATCCAATCCTTCTTTGAATCCTGCAAAGTTCTTGACCTCAGTGCTTTCCTGTGGTGATATCTTCCACTGTCCAATTACACATTATGTGACAGAGAATTTCCTTTCATCAGCTTTGAATGCATGAGCTCTTCATTTCATTGAACCTTCCTTTATTCTTGTGTTACATGGAAAGGTAAAGAGAAGTGTCTGATACATCTTCTCTTGGAGTATTTGGTGTTTTATCTTACCGTGTGCCTTCTTTTCTGTCTCCTTTCTGAGATAAACAAACCTCAGTCTTTTCAATCTCTTTCTGCCTCCACCCCCCCCATTTGCTTATTCTCACTCTTACTCTCTGACCTCCACTAGTTTCTGCAGGATCTTTTTGAGCTTGCAGAGGGGCTTGGACACTATGCCAAATGAGAATTCAGCACTGATTGGTATAAAGGGAGAGTATTTTCCACATTATTCACCATCTGATTCACTGAGTAGCCGAACATCTTGTTAGCTGTTTGGATTGCAGCTGTACCCTGAGCAGATGTCTTCAGTGAGCTGTCTGTAATGTTGTTTAGGCAGTTGGTGCTGAGCTCTTCACCTCAGACCTTGATTTCTGTAACCACCTTCCCTCTGGCATCTCTAACAGTCATGCTGTCTCACTTCATTTGGCAGGTATCTTGCTACCCAGAAAGTCTGCATTATCCAGCAACCTGACCTTATCTCACCTTCCTTTTTCTTTTTTTCTACCACGTCAAGAAGAAATTTTAAAAGGCCTCATTTTAGAAAGGCTTTTTAATGCTTCCTTTTGCTATCTGTCTGCTTTTATGCCATCCTCAAAGTATTCATGGCTTCCTTTTCATGTATTAGTAGTTCTGACATGCTTTTCCCACACTGCCCATGCAGTCTTCATGGTATGAGCTTTTCTGTGCTGACCTGTAAGGTTACTTACTACTACTTTGTAGTCATTCAGACCATCCTTAAAGTCTAGTTTTCTGGTTTCACCTCCAAGACACAGAGAAGGGTAGCAATGCAGGGTAATCTGGAATTCCACAGTATGTCCATTAGAGGTGCCCAGATGTGAAGGCATGTGCAGCACAATGAAGGTGGAGCTCCACTTGACATTTAGCAGGTGAACCCCTTCAAAGCCACTCTGCCCAGATTGATATATGCAGCAGTAACATGAGCAAAGCCAATTTGTGCCTACCGTATCAAGACAGTCACAACTACTTCAACATATATATGTTAGTCCATGCGTACTAAAAGCTCTGATGGTGAGGCATTGCCTTTTCTGACTATGCTTCCTTGCTCATGTGGAAAACTCCTTGGAAAGGCAAAAATAATTCATGTGGGATTAGACAGTGACCTTCAGGGCTGTTGGGGAGCCAGGCACTCAAATGCATCTCAGTCACATAGATTATCCCACTCCCCATCCCATTATGACAGTGCGGAAAGCTTTCTTGCAGTTTTGGAGTTGTGATGTCTCTCACATGCAGTTGCTGTGGACTGTGTTTTGTTTTTTTTTTTTTTTTTTTGTATAGGAACCCTGTTTGCAAAGTACCCTCTTCTTGAACTCAAAAACAGACATTCTTGAAGCAGAAAAAGAAATTTGCTTCCAAGTGTTTCTTGTTTTTTGAGCCTACTTCATACCACAGTGCTGTTTTGCTGTGTTGTCTAGATAAGCCAAGAAGAAGAATATCACCTGGGAAAGCACCACTGAGAGGATTTAATGCTGATGTCGTGACACATTGTGCTGAAATCCACAATGCATTTGCTTCTCCTGTCTTACCCAAAAAGGTGCAGTAGAGATGCTGGGAGAGACCTGTCTGGTTAATTGTAGAGAGTAACTAGGATGGTGAACAATTTGCAACATTGTTTAAAACCAGGAAGACACTGGTGAGTGGAAACTCTATTATTTTAATAAAGGCAATGTAATCTGAATGTCATCTTTTCATTATGTGCCAGTTGTGTCTGACACATGTTTTAAATTGGCACTTCTAAGGCAAATGGAAAGGTGAAGAGAATAGCTGAGCTGTAGAAGCAAAACCAGTTGGGTCATTTCTGTTTCTTTAGTGTAAAATTCTCAGAACATGCACACACAAAAAAGGTATAATCAAAGGTGAATTTTGGATTGCTTTCAGGGTTCCAACTGCCTTCCATCTTCTCAAAGCACCTATCTGTGCTTTGATAGGAGGTTTGTGAAGTGTATATCAATTTACCCCTTCTGTACGCTTGGAGACCGACAATATAGCTTCATCCTCTTCTTGTAGCTTTGTCTGGATGAGGATGAGGAATTTTGTGGGACTGTGACCTAAAGCAGTATGACAAGACAAAGTACTTTTTTTGTGTACACCTTGTTCATTGAGTTTAAATCCTCCACTCTTGCAGTGTTTTAACTCAACTTAGTACACAGCAAAGTCTACCATATATTATTTTGATTAGAAAATATAAGCTCAAGCTAGATAACAGGACCTAAGCCTAGGTCCTTAAATCCCTCCCTAGTCAAAATTTATGTTCTGATGAAATAAGAACAAAATATGTCTGCTCCATCTAAACCTTTTTGAAGCTTTTACTCCATGCAACATCATGATGAGAGCTATAAAAAGAATCCACTGAGTCCAGATTGGCCAGGTTGCAGCCACTTGCCAAAACAGATGATACCTTGTTTATTGTCTTTGAAGTTTAAATAACTTTCATCATTCTTAGTTTCCTCTCTTTTCAGTTTATTAGTGAGTCTGGGATGCCAGTAAGAACTACTCTACAGATTGCATCAAAGGACCATTTTGTGGCTGTTGCCAGTGTGGGATGTGCAAGAATGGACGTAAGGATGCTGGGGTGGAACATGTCCCCGGCCCTTGGCAGAGGGTGCCCTGTGGTTGGTACTTGGACTGTAGAGGCTGTCTTGGGAGCAGAGCAGAACCTGGACTTCTCCCAGCAGCTTTCCCTGACCAGTCAGGCTTGGAGTTGGACTCTCACTGGTTTTCTCTCTTTCTGTCCTTTTTAGTCCCGCATCCTGGACTGCTCAGCTTCAGTCAGAATGGTCACATCGCAAAGTGAATCTTGGAGTAGGGTCCTCTCCTGACAGAGGGCCTATTTATGTTAAGAACAGCTTGCTTCCCGGTTGTAGCAAATAACCTGCTACGTTTACCTGCAAACCAAAACCTACTAGCGCTATTGCCTGCTGGTTCAGTTGTTTCTTAAAAGGTTTGCTCAGTACCCTGAAGAGTGCCTGTGGGAGCATAGGTTGCCCCAGTCTGTCTGGGTGGAAGGGCTTGCTGGTGGCCCTGTATCAGGTGCTGACACTTTGGAAGGGATTGGAGTTTATTGTAGGCATTGCTACTTGCCTGGCTCCAGGATCTCTCTCCTGGAAGATTTTAAATTGTTCGTCCAAGTCATTCAGATCTCTTCGCATGCTGCAATACGTTGGCCTTGTACCTGGCACAGGGTTTTGTACTCTGGGTCCAGACACCTAAAATGATGTGTCTTGTTACAACGCCTAAACCCTTAACTGGTCATAGCTGCAAAACCTTGCTTTTAATACTTCTTGAGAAGCATGGTAACATGAGAGGGCTGAGGATATCTCTCAAGGCAATTTTTCAAAGATATGCACCCTTTCCCCAGCTGATTTTCAAACAGGATATACTCCTTGTGCCTAGTGTCCTCTCTCTGCTTTACCTGGGGGGATGTGCATATCATAAGCTGCCCACAGCACTGTGGGACCTTTCTGAGTAACAGGACAGGACAGGGAAGGGAAGGGAAGGGAAGGGAAGGGAAGGGAAGGGAAGGGAAGGAAAGGAAAGGAAAGGAAAGGAAAGGAAAGGAAAGGAAAGGAAAGGAAAGGAAAGGAAAGGAAAGGAAAGGAAAGGAAAGGAAAGGAAAGGAGAGAAAGAAAGAAAAAATCTGTGTCTCTAGGATTGTGTTGTCTATTGTTTTACACTACATGTAGGCATATGTGTTATCAAGTCAGAGTTCTTGACATATGTAACCTTAGCTTCTGATTTGTAATGCTGGTGTTTCAAAAATGACTACAGAAAATAAAATCAATAGAAACTCACAGTGTTGGGAGTTGCATAAATGGTCCTAGGAGACACTGTAACAGTACATCTCTACTGGTTTGTAATTCCTTATAGGACAGGAGATTTCAAACTAGTAACACCTATCCAGAGAGTTGGGCAGCTTGTGTTTCATTTTAAGAAACATCCACACATGCTGCTGGTTTCTGCTGGTTTATGTTCTTACTTTAAAGAAAACTAAGAGTCACATTATTGTAAATGTGAGCTTGATGCAAACGTGAAAGAACCACAACAGGGTCTGCATTTCAGCAGTACTGTTGCAATGTTCCCTTTTGTGTTTTGTCGTGGGCTTGCATGCCTAGTAAACAAAGTCACAGCCTATTCTATTTCTGAGTAGCAAATACTACTGTCTACACACACTTTCCTCAAATTAAGACCAGAAACTCCTCTGGAATGCAAAGTTTCCCTATAAATCGTTTTTTTTTTTTCTTTTTTTTTTTTTCCTTTCAGTGCACTTACTCCATCTTCAAGTTTTGAATTTTCCTTTTTTTGGTTTGGCTTTGCAATTAGCTTTGATATCATTCAAACTGAAGCCCTGGGGCAGTATTTTTAGCAAATAGCAGTCCAAGAGATGCGGTAAATTCTTCATTACTTTGCGTCTTTAAATCAAGATTGGGTGCCTTAATAAAAGGTTAGAATTCTCTTCATCAGGTTATTAGCTTTTGATTAAGGAATCCCTTGATGAAATGTTATGGCCTGTGTTTTCCTGGGAAGTAAGACTAGATCATCATAATGAGCCCTCCAGGTCTCCAGCTCGGTGGTGCCTGACTTCTTTCCTGACCTTGAATTAAGCTGAGAAGAGAAGGTTTTTGTGGAACAAGTCAGAAGTAAAATGCTGCAAGAACGCTTTGCAGGATTGCCAGCAAGCTGCTGAGGCGTGCAGGGGGAGAGGCAGCACTGAAGCACGCCGGCCTGCCCCAGCAGAAGCGATGGAGCTGCCTGCAGGGTGTAGGACGGAGCTGGCAGGGGTGCGGGAGGAGGCAGAAGCGGGCCCACCCTGAGCCCCTGTCAGACTTCCCCGCTGAGGTGCTGGTGAGGGCATCACGAGCCGCTGGGGAAGCTGTCTTGTCCCTTCGATGATGGCAGTGGCTGGGGAGAGCGCCCACTGCCCGTTCAGCCATCCCTTCTCCTGAACAGGAGTCTCCTGGCAGTGTGTGGCGACAGGGAGCAGCGGTGACTTGCCGTCAGCCATCTTGAGTCGCGGCATTTTGTAAGCCAGAGCTCGTGGCTAAAACGCATTCCCCGCCCTCGCTAGCAAAGGCTCCCCATTTGTGTGCTTCGATGTGTGATGGTTGCAGTACATTGAAAGCACATGTTCGTGGATGGTGGTGAGTCACAAAAGCAGAGACCATTTCTGGGGAAGCTCGTTCCTTCTCGCCTGCCCTTGAGACATCCAGCCAGTACCTGCCCTGCTGTCAGAGGCTGCTTGGGAAAATGTGATTTCCCCAGTAAGAAGAAGGAAACATCCAGCCCCCCTTCCACCTCCCCCGGGAATCGACCGAGCAGGGAAAACGGCTAGGAGGTACCACTCTGCAAAATGGTCGTGTTAAAACTGCAGCATTTTGGCTTTGGCCTCACATGTTGAAATAAGCAATTCTGAGAGAGAACAATCCTATGCGGGAAGAAGCTTTAGGCATCAGGAAATAATCAGTGAAAAAGACGTGCATGCGCATGTGTGTGTGGACAGGGAAGGCAGGGTGGAGAGTGACTTGGCACTTGTATTTCTTGTGTTTTTATCATAATACTGGCCTGTAAGAGGTGAGCTGCTGCTCTGCAACTGCAGAGGTCATGGCTCTCCTGGCATTACTCACAGACATCGGTCATCTCGAGGTACAGGAGCTTGCCTCCTAAATATAAATAACTAATGACAAGTTGGGGCTGGTTATTTGGTCATCCTATGCCTTATTGGAAAGCAGCAGTGACTCTTCTCCTTTCCCCGAAGAGCTGCCTCTTTTTATGTATTTGGTTCTGTTCGACACCCCAGCTAAATCTCTGCCTTGTTAATAAGGTCTGCGGCGATGTGTTTTCCCGTTTCCTGGTATGAAGGTTTCCAATGGCCTCACCCACGAAGGAAGTCTGGAGCAGGGCAGGTGGCTTAGGTTGGAGCACAGGCGGCTGCAATGGGACCCAGAAGCGATACCACAAAAATGGCCAATTTTTTCACTCCGAAGAAAGGTTTAAGAAAGAGACAGATGAGACGTACTTGAGACAGAAGGATGTTGATTTCATGGTTTATTGTCACATTAAAAAAGTAATCTTACTGATGAATTAATATTTGCTTTTTAATATAAAAGTGCTTATTCTTACAAATCCTTAAGGCTCATTCTGTTACATTACAGTAGGATTTTTCACCATCCCAGAAACTGTGCTACATGAGTTTTATATGAACTGTGGACATAGCAAAATCTCCAAACAGTGAAACAAGTAATTAATAATTTCATTGCCTTTGTACGCATGAACCTGTTTAGTTGTGTAACAAAGTTTAACATGAAGACAAACAAAAGTAAAATTTTCTTGTACTTTCTAGTTTGGCTTGGAACAGATCCCCCTAAGATTTCTGATTTGCTTGAGCGACTGGAACCAATACAATTGTTTCTGAATCTTAATTTTTTAGTTGTACAGCAAAAAGGAAGGAGTGAGACAGAGGAGTGTTACAGATGTAATATTTACCCTATGTTTCTTGCTAAAGAGAAAAAAAAGGAAGGACTACCAAGCACAAGTGCTGTTCATATGTGATATATTTGTTTTTGTAATGTCCCTATGTTGTACTTTTACCTAGGTAAAGCTCCCACTGAAGCCAACGTGAGTTTTGCCTGAGGGAGGAATAAGACTAGGGCTCTCACGGGGAACGTTTTAGATTAAGTGGTTTATTATGTTTTTGTCTCAGAATGGAAGAATGAAATAGGTGAAAGTTACTAAAGCTCTTGTTTCTATTGATCACAAGTGGAATATGATTTGTGGCATATACTATAATACACAGATAAGAATATATGATATTTATTTTTAATCATAATCAGAGCTATATTAGTTGGATGGGCGGTAAATTTGCTATTTCTACTTAATTTTTAGATACCTATTTACTGTAAAGACCATTTTTTTCAATGATTGGGTTAAAATGCAGTAACTAAAAAATTACCTAATGCAAAAGATAAAAATAATTTAAAGTATTCTGGAGCAAGGGGGGAAATGCTAACCAATCTAATAAATAAGGCAGTTTAAAGCATTTGTGACTGCTACAGTGATATATGTACATATCTTACAGCATAAATTACTGTACAGAATACTCCGTTTATTAACTTGTGTAAACAATATTGCCTGCTATGTAGGGACGTATTGTGGGATTACTCTCATTGGAAAGATAAACTGCTATAGCTTTGGCTGGGTGGGTGAGGCTTCAGACGGAACACCCTCGGAGAAGAACGTAAACAGTGTTTTATGAGATGCAAATAAAGCCATATTGTCTTGAATAATTTTACAAAAAAAAAAAAAAAAGCCAATGTTTTTTTGCTATAAATGAAATATGAAAATATACAAAATTAATTCTGGTCCTTATCTGACCCTTGAGTAGCTCAGCTGGACAGGTGCTCTCAGTTGGCTAAGTGAAAGGGGAGGTGAGGAAAAGCTGAAATGCACCCATGTGCTGTCTGCACTTCCAGCACGTTGACCAAGGGGACACGCAGTGGCTGGACCTCACACTGGGAGTGCTACGTCGCTGTTTCAACCACTGGTGCTACACTTAGCATAGGAAATGGGAAGGGAATTATGATTACCGTGATTATTGCTGCTGATTGGTAAGTAATGACAAATTTAAACATCCTGTTATTTTGGCTGCCCTGTACTCTCTTCCCCACCTGTTTTCCTCGCCCACCCGCAGTGTGGTTTGGTTTTACCTTCTGTACGATGGCAGCTCCTTGTAGAAAGTCTGTGGGTCACTCTCTGTAGGGCGCCCACCGCGACAGGGCCCTGTCAGCGGACATCGCTGCAGTCCACGTTTCAATTAATAATGCACACAGGAAGGCAGGGAGTGAAGCGTGCATGTTTGTACAGCCACGTGTTGTTACACTGGTTATTATCTCCATCCGTTGTGGTCTGTGCAGAGGCCCTGCGTAGAAAGGCCTGGCTTGGCCAAGACCAGCAGTTGGCCTTGGACTCTACACGGAGAGGAACCCTGATGCCTCTCAACTCTTCTGCCTCATCTCCTGGAGAAGCTGCTATGGGACTGGCAGTGTGCAGGCAGGCCATGAGCTTTAGGTGGCCTTATGTTGCCTGCAGATTATTCATTGTGGATAAAATGGCAATGTTCGAGTTCTTTCACAGTTTGTTGAATTTCCATACAAAGAGTAACGCTGGCCTCTTGTGGGCTCATGGCCAGTCGGATCTCTTTGACCACCTACAGAAACACTTTCTTCTGTTTAAAAAAAGCCAACTGTACTTTCAGACAACATATGAAAAATTGCCTTTGAGTGTTTAATAAACTGTAAAATATATTTTCTGGATATTTCAGTAATCTGAATAGAAGAAAGGTGTGCATTCAATTCTCAATACTTCTTTGGATTTGAGTCTAGTGAATTATAGAGTGGGCTAGGGATGGTCCGAGACTGAAGCATATGCTTTAAACATCTCAGAAATAAATTTATTTACCTCATACATATTTTCCTGCCTGTCTGCTCCCTCGTCCATATCCTCCCTCAGCCTACCCCATGACATTTTACCACTTTCAGCAGGCACTCTCAGTAGCAACAGGTGCAATCATAAATCTGGGGTGGGATTTGTATTGCCTCTGTATCTGAGCTCATCACCTAGACTCCCTCTGTAGCCAGTGGACAGAAACAAGCACTTCTAGGGTGTGATTCTTCTTGATTATTTTAGACTTTCAGCACAGGATGAGGTGAATCCCACCTTCTGTGTTTAAATCAGGACTTTTTTTCTCTTCCATTCCACCTTCCATTACTACTTATCCCCAGTGAATCATTACAAAGCCGACTGCATGGTCTCAATGACCTAGACAAGGTCTCGCACAGGTGTGAGGCTACCAGTTCCTGCTAGTTCTACTTCAGGGTCACTAAATGTCAGTGCTCATTCAAGCAAATCAATAACACCTGAGCCAAAGGCTGCTGGCCCTGGTGGCACTGCTGTAACCCCTCCAGCTGCACTGCTGTTGCACATGGGGTATTTGAGTCACCAGCGCTAAGGGCTTCGGGTCCCCAGATTAGTGGCCTCCCTCATCCATCTTCTCACCCAGAGAAGAAGAGTTGGTCAGAACTTGTGCATGGAATCATCAGCACTCACCAACTCTTCCTCAGGAGGGAACTGGTTTCTTGCTAGGAATAACGGGAAGAAGGTGGGCGCTAGTCCCACCAGTGGGGCAGGAATGAGAGGAAAGCAGAAAGGTCCTGAGCTGCTCAGAGCAGCTCTGCGCTGTCCTCCATGTGACACCTGAGATACTCCTGTGAGTAATGCCAGCTGTCCCTTGTCCTGTGCATCACCAGCCCAGCCGGGGAGATGGGGTTGGGGAAGAAAATGGGGGGGCAGGGGAAGCTGCAGGAAGAGCAGACTGTGTGACCAGGGAGGCAAAATGAAAGGCTGAGGAGACATAAGATGAATTCATGTATTGATGATGGCACTAATCAGCTATGTGAGATTTCCTGGGGAAAGCCAGAAGTCCCCGTGCTACCAGGCAGCACTTCATACAAGCAAATGGAAGATGGACTTGTTTGTCATGGGTGAAGGCAGACTCCAAAATCTCAATCACAGATTAAAATATCCTTTTAAAATACCAACATTTTTAGGCATAGAAGTGAGAAAAAAGACTAAGAAGGGCCCATACTTTGGTAAATCTTATCTATGTCTAGCTTGTCCCCACAGGAAATGTTTCCTTTCATGTCTGTGGATAGGGTGAGGAGTCCATATGTAAGAATGCGAAATGGGGAACAACAGGATAAGTAGTGCTAAGTAAGGAAGGATTTGTTTGTATTGCCTGAATAACGTGAACAGCAATAGAAACATTTTGTTGATTTGACTGGTGTTCAGTCCTTGGAGAAGTGCTTTACTGGTGACTTCCAGAGGTAATGTGTCAGAACAGAGCACAGAATTTAACACCATTATGCTGGCTAACAATGGCGTGATTTGGGAACGTAACATTGTGCTCCAACATATTTGTCTTCCCAGATCAGATACTGGTAATGTGCATCATTAGCAGACACAAATATTTTATGAGGTACTTTTTTTTTTTTCTTCTTCTGTTAAGTGACTCATCCTCTGTGCAATGCACCATTCTAAAAGACAATATCTATTGGTCTGGATTCATTTGAAGCCAGATTTGTAATAACAAATAAGTTGACCTTTTCTGAGGCTGTTCTGAAAAACACACTTGGTAAGACTGGGGAGGCAAATTTCTTTCATAGAAAGACAAAGTGGCTTACAGACAAAAGGAATTTGGAATTCTTAGGATGGCTCCCCACCACTTGGTTAGCCTACACTGTTTGTCCCAGAATCACTGTTGTGGTTCTTGCTTGCTACAAGGATCAAAGTTATAGATACTCTGGGAATGGCAATTTCACCTGGGCTGTGACTCTGTGACTCCCCTCAGTACTAAGCACAAGTTTTATATACTCTGGCACTTACATTGAGAGCTTAGATAATATTTAAGGAATTTGAGGGTCTTGTAGCTCTGGACCCAGGGGTGAAATTCATCCAGTGTGCTTAGCAGTTTTTTTCCATAGCTCCTCTACAGCACTTTCCTTCTGAGGATGCAATGTGATTTGCAAACACTAATTAATTCTCATAAAGCCCTATGAGGCAGATAAGTGTTAAGTATCCCTGTGTTAGTACATGAGAAACATGAGACCTGAGTGCCTAATGATCCATGCTGTTTTTTATATTCACTCCCCCAAAGGAATATGTGCCTTGGGACAGAGGAAATCCCCCATTTTTTGGCATTTTCCTTGGACACACTGAAGTCCTTTGAGGATAGCAGGGATGAGGTTGGGATTCAAGCTACAGTGTGCAAGATTCGAGCTACACAGATCAAGAAAGAGAGGAAACCTTGCCATATTTGCTGCTGGTTTTGTGGGGGAAAGCAAAGCTCTTTGTCCAACCTGTGGGTTACTTGCTCCATGCTCCAGCACCCTCTTTGAAAGGTAGCTTGGGCTGCCAAAGAAGAAAACACCCCCGAAAGGGCACTCGTACTTGAGGACTTCCAAGAGCAAAGGAGCCAGACAGCAAGCAGAGGCAAGGAACGACTTAAGAAACATCCCACTGAATCTCAGTGAGGAAAGCCATAGTCTTTTGAAAGAATGACAGAGCCTTGGATACTCCAAATCTCAGTGTTTTCCCTCTCTGTAGCTTCAGTGAGGTGAGGACAAACAGGGCCTACAGTAACTTTCCCACTTTGTTAACCAACCTTAAGAATAATTCACAGCAACCAGTAAAGCTGGAAATGGAGTCTTGGCCTTATAGAGGACAAATCACAGCTTTATGAGAGACATTAAACTAGCCAAAGTTTCATGCTAACAATATTGGGTGAGAGAAATTGCTCTCCAGTTTTCTACACAGGCTAGACATAATATCATCCAAATGATTTTCTAAATGAATTCTGACAAATTTATCTACAGTTACATGCCTTCCCAGCCCTTGGTGCGCAGCACATAAGCTAATGTAACAATTATAATTATGATACTGATCAGACCTATCGGGCCTTTTTAAGACATGAAAATCAGACTAATTCTCTAGTTTCAAACACAATGAGTTCAAATATGTGATGTAAATGCTAACAGAAAGATATCAAAATGAGAGGCATGTTAGGTCTGTGCCAGCAAACCTCTATCGTTATCTTAACAAGTTCATATTCTTCAGGCATTGTTTGTATTTCTATTGTGCCAAGAGATTTTATTCTTTAGTTTGAGGATTCTCCCTGGAGGGGAAGAGGGAAACGTTGCTATCATTGTGAAAAAGAAACATTTCTTTTTGATGTATTAAGCATTAAGCGGATTATGCAAAGGCAAGGCATATTGCAGAAGGAGATGTTCTTAATATAGTTTTGACATGAACCCTTGACCCTCCAGAAAATTTAGGAGAGTTAAAAAAATGTATTACTCTGACAATCTTTTCATTTGAAAAAAATCTTCTTGTAGAAATTCTTGGAATTCACCACTGTTATTTACATAAAATTCAACCTTTCCTGCTTAAAATCATGAATCATTTAATGTCACATCTGCAGTGTATCTGAGACAGATGCCATTAATCCAAGTCATTTTGCAAATTCCAATTTCATTCGGATTAAAACCTACAACTAAGTCAGTATATACTGTACATGCATTAAGGCTGGTGACTACTGAAGTCTCTCGGGTAGATAAACTAAGCACAGATTAGCCAGGTCTAAGTATGTGTCCTCATCTAGGGAAAAAAGATATCCTGGCGTTTCAGTGATGTAGATTTGAATCAGTAGCCATGAAAAATGGTTGAACATTTATATTACAAAAGAGGTACCATGGCACAGTCCCGAAGGTGCATTTCTTATAAATTAATTAGCTGCACAAATTATTTTGATAACAGTTACTGCAGTTCTGAGGTGATATGGCTGCTCAGTGATGAGTACTTGATGATCAATGGTAGGCACTAGTAATATCCTTCATGCTGAGTGACTTTTATTACTATTTAGATTTACAGTATATACATACGTGTTTGTATCTACACTTAGGGCTTGATCTTCTTAACCTCCTTTACCTAAGGTCCTCTGTTCACTGAAACCTCTTCCTTTGGAGCCCTGTGATATTTGGATAAAAGAAATAGGCAAGCAAGGAGCTGGGGTATCCTGCCATGCGACAGAGGGGACTATGCTTGGCTTTTAGCCACACTTGAACCTCTGCATATAATTTGTTCTTATCCGTCATTCATGCCACCATGGAATACTATAAATGATTAAGGCCAAGGGGTCTGTGTGATCTTGCTGTCTCTGAGGATCCCATAAGCTGTTCTGCATTTCTTGCATCCACCTGCAATGTATAGTTCCTTTGAATGCATTCCCATTGCTTTACCAGCCTCTCCCTCCAGGCATAATGCTTCTAGGTTTGTACAGATGGACTTCTTACTTTCACAAAATGAACCTGAAAATTGCTATGGTGTAAAGAAGCCTGCATGTTCCTGGACTTTAACAACAGACTGAAACAAGTAAGCATCTTTCATTGAACCCTAAAAAAGTCCTTGGTCTCCATTGGTCTCATCCAGAACACACAAGGCACCTTTGAGTCATGCTGGAACATCTAAAACTATTCAGGTTCTTAACGTGGAGCATATACTTAATTGGACCAGACCTAAAAGCCACATGCATTTTTCCAGATCAGGCCCTAAGAAGACAAATGAAGTATTTGTTGTCACCATGTCACATTCATCTCCAGTCATCTAAACTGCAGCAACCGTTATACAGCAAAATAGTCTGCACGGAAGAGTATTTTAAATAACCTCACCAAAATAGCTGTACAGCTGTAAGAAACCCTATGGAGAGGAGGCCACAACCTCTAATCCATTTATGTCTACTTGGTTTAAATGGTTGCTATTTCATCCTGTTACACCACTAGAGGTTAAGGCTTGGTATGCTCATCAGGCAACACGGATGATGCCAGCACAAAACCTAAAAAACAGTGTGTTTTTCCATGGAAGCAATGGGTATTTTAGCCGGAATAATTCAATATAAGAACAATGTACAAGAAAGGACAATCATCTGCAAGAGATCCTTAGTACTTGGAAACATGTTACAACAGGACAGCATTAATTCTTGCATTTCTTCGAAGTTGCTTGACATATTACATCCATACAAAGAGTTCATCATGATTAAGAAAAATATCCCGATCTTAGTAAAATAAACATGCTTCAAAGTTCCATACTTGAAACTCAAATGCCACATGTGCAATAAAACTAAACTCCATTTAAGGCAAGTAATATATGTCACGTCTAAAATTTCTCAACATTAAATAGCAACAAGGGCTCCCAAACCCCCAAACTTATCTGAAGATAAACATCATAGGCACCATCAAAGAAAACAGAAGCAAATCTAATCGGAATTTCACTTTCCTGATCTGAGGAGAAATCCCACAGTACCTTCATATGGTATTGAAGCAGCTGACAGAATCTTCTGCTGCTAGTCTAGTACATCATGGCAGACTTCCACAGCTGGAGATCAGGCAAGTAATAAACAGAAAGGCACTGATCAAGTTCTCCACGATACTCGGGACCAAACAACTTGTGTTCCTCCTAGGGCGGGTAACAGCTCGAATTAAGAGTGACTGGAGGACTCGGAGGATGTGTATTTTGTCATTTAAAGGCAGGTCCGTGTTCACTCTTAAAGCCAGCCACGCTATAACACTCAAGTCTGTGTTAAGAGGTTACTGCAGCCTGAGCTCAGGATTTCTCCTGGGGAGGAAGGACCTGAGCACTGATCGGCACATGAAATTGGCCTGGGATGGCTTGGGGCTGAGCAGTCCCTTGGAAGTTACCCTGCTGAGCTGCTTCGAAGAACAGAGTGATGTGCTGAGTCTGAGCAATAGCCAGAGTTAGGGTAAGCAGCCTAGACAAAAAAAATGCAGCTATGTGGGACTCTGCGTGCTCTCAAGCCTGCTCTTTACCACGGGGTAAATACAGCCTTTGTTTCCAGAGATGTTCTACTGAGAAAACATGCCACTTAGCTTGGTAACTTTTTTTTTTTTTTTTAAATGCATCTCTTCAAAAATCAGGGAGGGAAAAAAAGGCAGCAAGGACCAATCAATCAACCAACCATCAATATCAGTGGCTACTTCTACTTGTATCTTCTATTGAAAGAGGTTTTTACACTCACATTCCTTAACATATTTGTAAATTAGATTAGGAAACAACAATTGAAGGGTCCAGTCAGTGACTTGGAAAAGAATAGTCCATTGAAGTCACCAGAGCTGCTGACTTGAGTAAGGGCTGCAAATCTGATTGCAAAGCAAGCAAACAAAAAATATTTCTGATACAGAAGACAAAAACTAAATGTGTCAAAACCACTGAAAATGAACACAAATGCACTAAATGCAAACACAGTTGGTATGAACTGGCCTTGACCTCAGCTGACCCAAATTAAACTCCAATCATTGTGGAATTAATTCTTCTGGCATGAAAAACATAGCCTGTCAACAGGAACTGAAAACATCCCATAAATCAAGAAACATTAAAGCCTAGTTGAGGATTATGCATGAAGAGTGAGAGGATTATGATAGGAAACAGTTCTTAGCCTGATGAGCAGCAAACTCAGCTTCCCAGATAAAGGAAATTGCATGTAACATTCTCATATGGCCTAGAAGAATAGGCTGCAAGCTTCTGCTAGATGAAAAAGATAGGAAAATCAAAATCTGTAAGATGAAGCCTTCCCATGCAAAGCCAACAAATGTTACAGATATGTCTCTCTGTCTGTACGCAGATGAAATTAACACATTTTCTTTACTAAGTGGATTGCAGGTTGCCATATTTTTTCCATTTATCTATTTGCTGTCAGTAACAGAATGCAACTTTCCACCATCTCTTTTAAAGTTCTTGCTATCAGCATATCTGTTTTCAGGTTTTTTGCCTGACACTGTAGGTTATACTGTTGGTGCAGAGCTGAACAAGAGGTAAAGTTATTTAAAAAAACAGGAGATAAAGAAATGCATGCAATTTGTTGAAACTTATTGCACATGAAGGAATGCCATCTTTCTCCAACTTAATGCAGACTACACAACTCCTCTGTGTGCCACAGTGGGGAAGTTACAGGGAGATGGAACATTCATGTTGGAACTTCTGTGAAGTGTCCATGCTCGCAGTTAAAAGTTCTCCATGGCAAAGATTTGCCGTTGTTCATTCCAGGTCAGGAAAGCCCTTGTATATGTGCTTAAGCTCTACTGAAGTCAATGGGATTTCAGTATAAGCTTAAAGGTAAGAGTCTATTGAGAGCTTTCCTGAATAGGGATTTGTGCTTATTGCACTTGGTTCAACCAACCCAGGAGATTTTGGTTTCTGTGTTTTTCAGCACATGAATAGAAACAGTATGTTTTGTGCATTAAGATCAGTTCTTTCTAGTATTTCTGGTGTACGAAAATGTTTGGAGAGTGGTACAGAACAATTAATTCTGAAAAGACATCATTGTATATTGTACATATGCACAGATACATGTCTACACTCATAAAAATTTTGCTCAACATTGAAGAAATATTCACCTTTGTTTGGATCAATGCTGTGGTTGACTATTTCTGTAGCACAGTGTCCAGAATAACTGAATTATCCATGAAAGGTATACAGTCCATGTGAATGGCACACAGTCATTATGACAAGTGAGCGCTATTCCGCACCCAGTGAAGTCCTTGTTGAGTGTACTGAACTAAATGCTCCATACTGCTGTGCAAGGTGATAGGTCCCATCAATGCATCCAAGTCATTAAAAAAATCTACAGGGGAAAAAAAAAAAGATTCAGCATCAGAAGAGTGAAGCTGTATTTGCTACTTGTCAACCTTTAATAGATTTTATTCTCTTGCAAATTGAGTCAAGCTGAACATTTCATGGGAATGCAAGTTTAGTGCTGGTGAGATTAATTTTAAAGCCCTGTGGTTCGTGATGTTACAGGCTGATGCACAACAATTATCTTTTGAAAGAACAAAACAGTGAGTTCTTCGGCTTTGCCTTTCATTAATTTCCATTGTCTTGATAAAGCAAACAGATGCTGGGCAAGATTTATTTTGAGATTAAGGACAACTAAATCTAAAAGTCTACATGCAAGTGTCTGTCTATACATATGCTAGATATCTAAACTACCTTGATAGACAAATAGAGGCCTATACAACATTGTCATCCCAACCTAAAGAGGAATTTGCCTAGCTAGCCACTGGGGACTTCATTGAGCTGCCTACTTAGAGGCATATAATGCCCATTTGAGATGTCCTCAGGCAGTTGATACATACATTCTGGATTGGCAGATCTAACATGGGACATACAGGAGACTTCTGGAGCAGCAGTGTAGGAAAGGACACCTCAAAGGACATTTGGCAGCTATGGTTTGGTAACTGAACTGTATCCCTGTATCGTCTTCAGGGTGAACTGAGCAGCTCTCTGAGCTCTGCTGTTTATATTGAAAAAAGCTCTATCAACTGTAAGGGGAGATTAGCCCCCCAGCTCACACACAGACACCTATGCTTAGGTGTCCTCATTTTGATTTGAATCCTGCCCACGTCCCTGCCTTAAATACATAATTACATAGCCTGAAAAACAACAAATACTTTATCACCATCAGATGCTGAGGCACCCACTCGGGGAAAGCAGTTCAACTGAGATAATTTCTCTTTGAAGAGGGAGTGAGGGCATCTCATTCCCATCTGTGTCTGCTTGGAGGTTGGAAGGATTGGAGGGGTGTTCATTTCTTCTGCAGAAGGGAAGGGTGCTCCTGTTTTTTGACATGGTCTGGCTGGATGCATCCCATCCAGCTCTATGACTTTGGGGGACAGAAAGCTGCCTTGCCTCTCTCAAAGCTTTCTTTCCAGAATGACACGGATGGCAGTGAATACTACATGCAGCTATGTCTGTGACCTGTGACCTGTCTGCCACCAGTCCTGACCAGCCACAGAAAGAAAAAAATTAGTGATATAAAGATGCTTCTGAGTGAGACAGCTGTCAAAATTGCATTTTTGGGCAATTTTGGGACCGACTAGGAAAAGACTGAAGAAAAAAATCACCTCTGCAGTCCTACTTTGCAGACAGGTTTCCTATCAAAACAGTTATTTTTTTGATCAAAATCATGTCACATTCTTCTACAGTAGTCCTTTGCCTTGAATCACTCACCTCTGTTTTCCTTGGCCAGGTTGTCAGCCATCTCCCAGTAGTCATAGCTGTGCAGGATGCTGTTGGTGATGCTGACGTGGTTGGCGGCCATCTGATGAATGCGCTGTGGGATGCTGATTATAGGAGATGGGGAAGGGGCCCCTGTGCTCCCCTGGGATCCTACAGAGCTGACTGGAGAAGGGCTAGGGGACATGGGTGATGGAGTTCCTGTGCTCCTGAAATCAGATGTTAACACCGTTAATTGAAAGCGTGTTTGGTTTAAAAACATGAGAGTATCAGAACATACTGCAGGTAAGAAAATATAATATCTGACAGCCAATCTGATATAAGTTTCTGTGTAACGTGAACTTACTTTCCACTGGTACCCCAGGGAGATGGGTTCTGGGCAGCTTTTGATGAATTCTGTGAAGGAAAAATAATTCATAATGCATATAACGTATGTAAAGCTATGAAATGAAGAACAGTAAGCAGTATAAAAGTAAAGAAATGTAAAGAAAAAATGGTGCAGATAGATATATTTAAGTCTCACAATGCAATAAACCCACTGAGCATGATTTGGTGTTGTGATGAAGCAGTGCTGTAGCACAGACTCAAATTATATTCTATTAAATACCCTGGAATGGGGGCTTGTTAGGAAAATGTGCTAGTTGATACTGAACCTTTTCACAGAAATCCTGGGAGTTCAGAAGAAAATGCTGATAGGACTCTTTGTGAGGTTTAGGCTTGAATTTCTTGGGATAGAGAAAGCCCGAAAACCAAAAGGTCAGGAGCAATCCCACAGGACACTCAATCTGCAATGTCCCTTTCCCATTCAGTCATGGAATTTCTACCGGAAACTTTTTTTTTCTTAAAAAATAGGATAGCTAGTCATATAGAAATCCTAAGACACAATTTAAGCTCCTTGCTCTCCTGTGTCCTGTTCTACTGTTTAGCAGGCCTCTGAGTTAGGAAAACAGATTCTGTTTCAGGATTTCAAGGCTGAATTTTCTTAACTTCAGTGCTAGCTTTGGGGTTTTGTTGGTCCAGCGCCAGAAAACTCCATGTCACCTGGCATTATCAGGGATGTTTCTATATACACAACGATCACATCCTCTCTTAACGTGTTCTGCAGTGAGATGGACACACCACCTGAGCCTCTTTTCAAAAAGCTTGTTTACTCAGTTTTGATGCATCCTCTGAATTCCCTCTTGTGTTCCCACATCTTTCATGCACACATGAAAACTGGCTATGGTATTTTAGCAGTGATCACATCAGTGTGGTGTGTGCCCTGGCATCCTTCCTGCATTTTGACCTTCTATATCACAGGTAACTAGTATGAAAAATTAGTTTGGAGTGCTCCACAGTGGGCTCTTCCTTCACTGTTTTTTTTTTGTCTGTTTTGGAACTACTGGCCTTCATCTTTCTAGTGTAACAGAAACTGAGTACATGCTATTTACTTACAGAGTTGGAGGCAGGAAAATGAGAAAATCGAAGTGGAGTCAAGGATACTTCCACTGTAAATTTAACTATCCTCTGCCTTATTGTACAACTTCTCACACTTTTTTTTTTTTCTCATGTTTTAGGTGTATTTCCCCAGCCTTTTCTCAGTTCTGCACAAGAAGGGTGGGGGTCAGGATTTTGAAGAGAGTGTAACGTTATAAGACACCATCTCTTATCCCACTTTGCTTGCTGCTACCCATTCTCCTGGTTTCTTTATGCTCTCAGATGTGTCTAGCCCCTGAATATCTGTGGCTTCTTTTTAACCCTCTGCTGCATTTTTTTTAATATAATGGAAATAAAATACTTGAGAGTAGATTTAAATATTTTTTTCTTTTCTAAAATAAAAGTATGTCTAATTTTCCCTGAAAATATGTGTGACATGGTTTAAAATCTTTCTTTGATTGATAATATATGTGGAAGTTCTTAATGCAGTCAGCATTTCATGTCACTTGGTTTTGAAAGCTTTTAGATATCAAATATGAAATGAGTGGAGAATTGGCTTGTTTTCCACTGAAAATTATAGCAAATGGATTTTTTTTCCAATTTTTACTTTCAAAGGTGAAAATACTTTCTAATGTGAAACTACACTATCATTACATCAGCAGGAGCTCTGCAAAAAACAAGCTTATCTTGGCTATAACGGAGTGTAAGTCCATTTTATGTTTGCTGTGAAACAGTTTCTGTCTGCAAGTAGGAGACATTTTACATGGTTGAGAGCCTGACCATCCTGTTCTTAATGCAGGCATTCTCTGAATTGGTAAAGAAAAATAAAGTGTTATAATGGGCACATATTTCTTTCCTCTGAAATCAAGTCATTGTTAGAGAAACATTACGTTGAATTATATATTGCTAAATTTTTAGAAGCAATTACAGTGACTTCAATTTCAGTTTGACAATAACAGATCTGTCAATTTCCTTCACTGTCTTCTTGTGTTTAGAATCTGGTCATGAATGTTTGTTGTGCTTGTATTTGAAATTTTTTATTAATAAAATGTCAAACGATGGATGTTTTTCATTTCAAGGTACATTCTTCTGAAAAAAAATAGAGCCCTGTGTTTAAAGACAAATGGCTAGTCAGGTTCCTAAAACAGTTTGTATGTACAAAATGTATATACATTTGTCTGTACATATTTTTTTAATTACAAAGATAGAGGCTAATTTTCTGTTTGTAGATCAAATGCTGGATGGACTGACTGCTAGGAGGGCTCCATCAGAAAGGTTTTGTTCTTGAGATACTTTCAGAGAAAGGTTGTCTGTCAAATAAAATACATTGAAATACTTTGAATGACTTCCTGTCTTACTCAAAATAACCAGGCTGTGGACCTGGCAGAGAGTGGAGACGCGAAGTAGCAGCAGGCGAAGCAAAGCAGGAAGGGGAAGCCAGAGGTGCTGGCAAGTACAAGGCAGGCGGTTTGGTTGCCTTCTGATGCTTTTGTATGACTGAAGTCAGTGTGGGCTCTTTGCCAGTTCCTTGGGTGAGAACATGTCCCACTGCACTGTCTTACCTATGGATGCTGCTAAGTGGAAGCCCTGCAGCTGAGGATTGATCAAGATCAAAGTCTTCAGCTCAATGGAAGTCTAGTGGGAAGTGTAATCCTGGAGGGGATTCTTAGAGCAAAATCTCCAAAACCTACTCACAACAGAGCCGGGTAGCACTAGGTAATTGATTAATAATAATCTGAAAATGTCTGTTTGTTGGTACAATAAATTTCTTGTTCTTCATGAAGGGACGTGACTTGTATATTGCAAAGAGGGGCCCTTGTGAAGGCAACATAACTGACTAGAGACCAAGTGTTGCCATGGGAGTCTGTAATAAAACTCCTGCTGACTTCATGGGACAAGGACTTAGCCCAGCACAGCTATTGTTTTTAGTAAAATGCTGTATTTACTATGAAGACACACTGATTTTAAAACATGTCGTAAAAAAGTACCTTGAAATACTCAATAAGCGCTTTTGAATACTTGACAGCGTGGTCTCTCTTGAGTCGGAACATCCTCCAGTACAGAAGGGCCAGGCAGCGGTAACTAGAACAAAAAGGAGAACAGAAGATAAAGTGTGCCCCCGACCACTGATCCCAATGAATTGTCTTAAATTCCCAAACTAACACGCAGTGGAAGGCTGGCAGCCCCCTGATTACTGTTACCATCACCATTGTGTTTGTTACCGGTACTTCACACTTTGCCATGGATTCATGAGCAAGGCTAGGTACTGCAAACAGGGCAGGCCACACTCTGACAAATGCTACCAGTGAGCTACTAAACCAGATGTGCTCAGAAGGGCTTGCACAGTTGGGTTACCAGGCCTTGACCCTGACTTGAAGTCTGTATGCTTGGCCAAAGGCCTCACCCATGAAAAAGTCATTCCAAGCCTGGAACACAACATATTCTTTTTTTTTTTTTTTTTAATTTTTCTTTCTTGTTGCAAGTGCAAAGGCAGTCTTTTGTGGTGTCTTATCCTGGGACTACATTACAATAGCCTGGCACCTACGTAATGAACTAGAGTCACTCCGGGTCTATTTCGTGCACCCTGAGTAGCATCTTCCAGCAGATGGAGCCAGCTGGGAAACAGGCAAAGCCTCAGACCTGCCTGGATTTTGGGGGGCAAGCTCCATTGTGGGAGGCCAGACTGGAGACTGGGCCGGGGCCTCGGGGCCGTTCCTAGGCCTCCCGCCTGGTTTGTTCCCCGGGGGAAACCCGCAGCGGGCTGAGAACCTCAGTGTGCTGTTGTGACCTCTCTGCCCCATCTTCCTTGGTAGCCTGCAGTGTGCCACGCACCTTTCAGGCTACATAATTAAACGAGAGTAACAGCTATTAACTGCAATTATACATAATGATAACTGATAATCAGCATTCAGGACACACAAACTCACGTCTTCGCTACTGGACTTAGGTGTGCAGGTTTATTTTCCAAAACAAGGGTCACCACCAGCTCTTCCCAATAAGATTTTTAGATCAGGACGTGTGGGATCGCACCACAGTAACACGGCTTTTGAAACAGAAATCCGGTGTGTTGCGCTTTTCGTTTGCCAGCAGAGGCCCTGTTTGTAAAAGCAACACTGGGCCTCGCCGTGTCCAGAACCGCCGGGCGGCTTCAGCGGGGCAGTGCGGGGCTGTGCCCCGCTCGCCGCCCTCAGGAGCTGCCCAGGCCTCGCCAAACCGCCCCAAATGGCAAGCGGGTCTCGAAAAATCCCAGCCAGGCTCTCCCCGCCGTTCTCCCGCTTTGCCGACCGCAGCCGGTGACTTGCAGCCGCTCGCCGCTGGAGGACAGCCTCCGCTCAGCAGACGGGAGGCCTCCCGGCAGCGGCCTCCCTGTCCTTATAACTCTGCCACCGTCACAGGCGAAGGTGACACCTTGGCGACACGCGGGCGAACGGTGTCAGCCCGTCTGGGGGTGCCCGCCGGTGGGATAGGGGCCGCGGGGACCTCTCTGCTTAGACAGATGCAGAGGCCTCGTGGGTTTGGGTTTGGTTCGGTTCCGCACACCGCCATGCTTCAGCACATTGTAACAGGGCTTTATTTTCTTTCTTTTTTTCCTTCCTTCCTTTTTTTTTTTTTTTTTTAACCAGTTTTTAGTTGTTTCCCCACCTAAGCGTTTTTAAAGCAATTCCCGTTCATGTATTCTGTTCTCCTGATCGCGCAGCAGACCAGTGACAAAGGAAGGGCATTTAAAAGAAATGCGCTCCTCTGAATATTTTGTTCTTTTTTATGCATCTGATTAATTAGGACTCTTTATTTGTGGAGGCTAAAGATGCATTTAATTTGGATTTTTTAACAGATGGTTAATAGATGTTAAAAACACACTTGCTGATTGTAAATGTCCACTTACTGAGAATCAGTAACCATGTAATAGGTATTTTATGTATTAACTACATAGATATTAAATTAAAATTTGATTTTAATAACATTTTAGCATTTTACTAGCAATCAGCAACCACCCTATAGAATTTAAGGTGCATGCATATATCCAGAAATCTCAATTTAGAAGGTAATCCAAGAGGTTTAATTATCACCATCACCATATCTCTCTTCATGTAATGTAAATATAATTTACGATTATTGAGCCTAAAATGTCAGCCACAAAAGAAATTACCAAACGATTGGTACAAAAGTACATCACTCATAAAAACAACAAACCATCAGGCATTTAAAAATTAATTACGCTGACGTACCATAGCTGACCTGTCACAGTCAATAAGTAAGAATTGCTTATTTACAGAGACAGAATGCAGACCTGCTACAGTGATGCAAGGGATGGACCTTCCCGGAGCAGAAAGTACTCTTTATTTCAACAGACAACATAATCCTATCTGGCTGCGTCCAGCATCTGATTTTCAAGAACTGGCTCACTGCAGAAAAGCCTTTTGAGGAAATCTTGATCTACTAACCATAATGCTGCCAGCTGTTTGTCTTCTGGCGTGGCGCTGGGGCCTGAGTGGGTTTTTAGTCTCACTGCGTACCTTAAGCAAAAGAAAAGAAGCCAATGTGAGTTAACTGAGACAGCTTTATGTTACTGAGCAGCTCCTGATAGAGCTATGCTGACCGATGTCATTCGAGCTGCCCCGTTACACATATTTGCTGAAGTTACCAAACATACATGTCCTTTTCTGGTTGCATTTTGGAGCTGTTTTGCCATTAACAGTGCCTCCCTGCACGCCTTGTACAGCAGTAACTCCCCTGACCATCCATCAGTACAGAGGGGAGCCCAGCTGGCAAGTGTCACTTCCTGGCTCACTGTGCTGTCCTGCCACGATAACCTGCACTGCTGTGGAGGTCCAGTTGCACAGAGTTCATGCAGGAGGGTTTTCACAGGGTTTGAAGGCAGACGACAGCCTGCCTTGAAGCTGGTGCTGCCTTCACCCTGCCAATTCTGAACGTGCCTACCCAGATTTGCACCTCCAAGCAGAGCACAGCAGAGGGGAAACATGTGGCTCGGAGCTATTTTTGTTCATATGACATTACATTCAAATTCTATAAATATTAAACATCCACAGAGGTAGCACTGCTGTTTCAAGAGTGTATGTGCTATGCAATCATAAATTAGTTTCTGGAAATCTTGGCTTCCAGCTGAATACCTGAACAATGGACAAGGTTAGGACAACACACAGTGCTTCTGGGCTTGCTTCCAGAAAAATACCTGTTCCCCATAATTAGCTGCTTGTGGTTTTTCTTATCTTTGTTTTCAAACTTTAATCCATGATACCTGTGCAAAGATTCAGCATGAACATTTTGTTTTAACAGGCATACCTAGTAAACCTAGTATATTTTTTCTGAGCAGCACAGCAAGTGAGATCAAAAGCAATTCACACTACAACACAACCACAACTACACACATTATTGAAAACTATGGATCTGCAAGCAAAATTCATTTCCAGAGTTAGGACCATATATTTGCTATCATGAGAAAAGACAGGGCAGACAAAGAAAGAGCTCTCTGGCTGTGATGGCGTAAGTATTGAAAAAAGAAGGGAAGAAATGCAGAGATGCACTGTACTATTTTCCTACTGAAAAAAATATTTTGTTTTGTTTAATAACCTTCCAGTTAGAAAGCTGGCCTCAATCCACTGAAATGCATGAGAAGACAGCCCTAAGTGGAATAAAATGCCAATGGAATTGTTAACATATGTAAGAAAATCATCGCATCAACGCTAAGTCCAAAAGAATGCAATTGTTTTAGGAGCTTTGCTTCATTATGAATATGATTAAAAAATAAAATGTTTTAATTTCTATGGACCTAGTGCTGATGAGACCTGCATGGTTGACTGTCCTGAGGAATTATGCCACGGTCACTGAAAGTACAGCTGTCTCTGCTAGCGTGGCTGGACTATCTGTTGCAGAGAGAGTCACTCAGATGCTGCGATGATTTTGACCTTTATTTTCTCTACTGGTGCTGTCAATAATGTTAACTATTAGTACCAATTATAATGGAGGAAAGGACTTATGGGGCAGAAACTTTCCTCATAGGGACTGCAGGTGGGACTGAATTCTAGACTGTCCTGTTTGCAGCTGACTAAATGTACGGGCCTGCTTGACTGAGAGCTGGACTGCTGTGAGGACTCCACTGGCTACAGTAGGAGCACACACACCAAATGGACCTCAAATATCCATTTTTCTACCACTGTTCACATCTTCTTTCAGGTAACCATTAAACTGCAATCTTAAACATGTTTCAACATTTGGCAAATTACTACTCCACCAGAGGGTTTTGGTATTATGAAGCAGTTTTTTCCACTTTTGAGGAGCACAGGACTTATATCTTGAAACTCTTGCAACTCAAGTAATATGGAAAGCTTTGTTTATTTTGTATTCTACATGGTTTCCTAATTTAATTTCCATTGAAATCACAGATAATCCATACATGTTACATATGACTGACCAGGCACTTGGGAGGCCCTCAGTTCTCCCCTTTTACTCTATCTAGGGAATTATGTGATAACGTAGGTGAGCATGTTTGCACGAACAGAGTAACCCCTGCAGTCATCTCCTCCCTTCCTACCTGATGAGTTCAACTGTTTCTGAATACATTGTATAGGGGGATTTAGATTCCATTGGGCCTTGTTCCATTGCATTTCCACACTCAATAAACGATAGTGCTGCTTCTGCATAATTCAGTGCCTTTCCAAACTTTTCCACCTAGAGGGAAAAAATAAGGACACAGAGAAATAGTGTAATCATCAAGATATAGTTACATTTGATGGGATTTTCTCAACATGGGATTTTCTCAACATGAATTAGAAACTTGACACAAGTCAGTATATCTTCAGATTCATAAATTTTCCTATGAGAAAGCTAAAGCCCATCAAAACCTGTGCATCACTGAAAATCATAAGATACAGAAAGCAGAGCTGAAAAAGGCAACGAGATGCTATTTGGTCCACACTCTTGTGTCCAAAGAAGGATCAACTCTGCCTAAGACATTCCTGTCAGATGTTTGTCAAAGATCTTCCAGTGCTGGAAATTCCATGAACTCACCATTAGGCCTTTTGCCCCAGCTTTTCAAGCATCATTACCATGAAATACGGTTTCACACCTCTTTGCAAATGCAGTCTTTCATCAGTCAACAAAGAAAGGTAAGGAATATCCTCAACTAAGAGAATCAAAATTAAATAGTTAGACTACTAACTCTGATATTCAAAGGCTCATCTCTGTCCTCTTTTCTTCTTTATCCCTACTATTTTCAGCACTGCTTGACCTCTTGCCAGGATTTTGCTTTCTATATCCTCTTCCTCTTTCAGGGACTGCTCTGCTCCCTCAGCTTCTCCTGCCACCCTTCTTTCTTGCCCCGTTTCTTCTCCTGTTTTCCATACTTTGACTCTGTGTGTGTATTTGTGTGCTTACACAGATATATATACACATATATGACCTCGATCACAGTGTATATGCATATGTGCGCATAATGTTCATATGTGTTCACTTACATACCACTTATCTGCTCTCAAAATTTCATTTTTGATGTGGATAGAGATGAATCATACTATTACCTCTTTGTCCTGACTTGTCTTTCCTTCAGTCAGAACTCCTGCGGTACATAAAGCCCATTAATGGACTGGATGCATTTGGTTGAAATCTGATGCACACAGTGAAAGGTTAATGGACCTTATTCTTTTCTAAGGGATAAAGATTTTAAATAGTAAGTTTGGAATGGCACACTGGCTTCAATCTATTTTAGGTTCTTATATGACTCCCATTGCGATCATACCGGAGAACTTCACAAACTTTTTATTATATTTCTCTCCCTGACGCTCTTGTGAGGGTGGAAGTGCTATTATCCCAATTTCACAGATGGGGGACTAAGGAGCAGAGAGACTTAGAGTCATTTTCAGGCTGCTCACTCTAAGTGCCTATATTAGGTATTGCAGTGCCAAAATAGGAGGTATCGAGCCCAGCAAGGTGATTCAAAGTGCTGCCATTTTCCTCCAGGATCCCTACACAGTTAAGGAGGGAGAAGTACCTGCAAAGAGTGATTCAGAAGGTGTAAGTAAGGAGCAGGTCCACTGTGAAGGAAGGCTGAATGTGAAGGATATTTCAATCACCTAACACTGATGGGAAGCTATTTAAACTGTGCCTAAGTGACTTTCATGCTGCAAATTTGTGGCAGAGCAGAGAATAACGCTTGTACCTTCTATTTCTGGGAGTCTACCATAAAAACATTTCTCTTCAGGCTAAGCCAGAATTTCCTTTGCATATTAAGTGATTTTTTTCCATTCTGTTTAAAGCAACACACTAAAATGCACCATTTGTACTTCTCCACAATATTTTCTGATTTAAGACTCACTTTAAAGTAATATGGAACTGAATAAACCATGGAAATTTGTGCTAATAAACTCAGGTAAAGTGTAAAACTTTGTGTTAGTGTCCTAAATTAAGGGCCTACTTCTGCTTCCTTAGCCATTTTATACTCTGCACTGCTGAGAAAAAGAGGTGAAGAAACAGGGTCTGAGCTACCTTTCTTCTTTCCTGCTCCTGTGACCACAAAGTGTCTGTCTAACAGAGCAAGGCAGGACTGCAGCTACCCCTACCTGCAAGACAGCCATACTCATGCAGGGTCCCACCCTGTATATTGCATCTGTCATGACAGAAGCCAAAGTTCTTTAAAAAAAGGGCAAATTCCTCGGGCACCAGACCAAATTTGGGATGAAATTATAGGGCCTAGCCAGCTCGTTAAACTGAGAAGATAGGTATGTGGATACCTTACACAGTCTCCATTACCATAGTTACTAATTAAAGCAAAGGAATAAATGGAAAGTTTTATTTATCCAGGCCTTTATCTCAGTAAGTCATTATTTGTTAAGTCATAGTTTATTGGGCTATGAACATTTGATTATATAAACATTTCTTAATTTAACAAGCCTAGCCATCCTTATAATAGATTTTATAATTACCCCAGCAATACTGCACTGATGAAGAAACTGCATTACGAAAATAATTTGGAGCAACATAACTGGAAAGAAAATGTTCTCACCATTGCATCTGCTTTATGCTTCTTCCGTTTAGCTTCCTGCATAAAGTAATCTGCATTGCGTGGCCTACCAGGGGAAAATAAGAAGACACTTTATTATTTTCTGAAGTGCAGAATATTTTCAAGTTATTTTTCCCTTATTTTAAACCTGATTTGCAAACACTTTTTATGAAGAAAATACACTTATCATGTAACCATGCATCTTATATTTTCAAATTGCTGCCTGTGGAGACAATAGCATTTATGGCTGTTCTCATTCTTTAGAAGTCAGTGATTCAAAGCAGAAAAAGCTAATAAAATGCATTTTTATGGATTATATAAACCGCTTCCCAAATTAGTGCAGTTTTGATCTACCAAATGGATGCAAGCGTTAAGCGGAACGAGTTATTCAATCTTCTCCTCTCCCTTGTGTTTGCTTACCTCTTTTTCTACTCCTCTCTGTACACTGTCATATACCTTGGCTTCTCCCTCCTCACAAAACAAGTGTGTGTTTAATCTCTCCACTTCGAGAATACGCACTGAATCTGCTTGCCTTCACAGCTACCATCTCATCCCCCTTCTCCCTCTTATCTGTAAGCACGCTGAGAGTGCTGTTTGCTTTTGCTGCCTGGAGTTCATCTGCGACTCAGTGCTAGGCTGCCTGCTGCATGCCACTAGTGTTGCTTGTGCCAAATTCTCCATTGATTTCTCCTCAGACAGATCTCGGAGACTCCATCCCTTCCTCAACCTGCCTGACCTACTGACTGCAAGGCACAAATTCATCTGCTGCCTGTGTGCTGAAATTCACAAGTCCCTTTCTGATCCAGACTGATCCACTTCTGTTCAAATTGAAAACACAAACTGATGTCTCCTTGGCAATACCTCAGTGAGCTCCTCATGGATGAAGCAGATTTCTTCATCTCCTCCCACAAGCTCTCTCTATTGCACCTTTCTCAGTCACTGTGAGGAAAGCCATTTGCCATGTCATTTCAGTCCATAACCTAACATCTTCAATTCAAGCCTCTCATAAAAGTTTTCATGTTTCCTGATCTTGCAGATTTTCTGGTCTCATACATGTGGGACATGGCCTTCCTCGTAATACTCGGCCAAAACGTGCTCTGGTTCTTCTCAGCACTGTGGTTACTGCCATACCCTTGTCACTCTCAGAGGAGGCAAGTTTATCCTTGCAAGATCTTTTTCTTAGAAATGCTTAGAGAGTCATCCCTTTGCCCTTTTCTAGTGAAGATGAGATATTCCTGAGTATTCAGAGAATGAATAATGATGTTCTCGCCATTCATGATTTTAAGTGCTTGGTTTTGTAAAAAATACAGTATTATTGCCACTTAGCAATCCTAACCAGTCTTTCTTTAAATTGGGATTTCTCAGCATCTTCATTTAAAAAAATGTCTTTGTGTGAGTCAGAGAAGACACAGATATAAAAACTGAAGTCAACAGGATGTATGAGTCAAAAATTCTTGCTGACAGCAGTAAGAGCACTTTCAGATCCGTAACAGATTAGGGGGAACAAGGGAGAGCCTCTTGACAGAAGAGGACAGCCATATATACTTCCTTGAGACAATAAGGGTATTTGCCAGTGTGTCTACTTAGTTTCCTTCTACTTATGTGTAAACGGTTTCAAAGAGATTTAATTGTATCACAGAAGGTTAGTCATAACTCTATTTTGAAGAAAAGGAAGGCTAAATATGATTAGACATATTAGACATATTAGAAATAAAATTTGAAGTCTGTGTAATTTTGAATGACGTCTGCCCTAAAAAGCTTGACACAAAGAAAAATAGTTCCTTTGTTTCATCTTTCTTTAAAATGTTCTTCTCCCTCGAAGGGGAACTTCTCCCCAGCTTACTGTAGCCAGTAGGTCAGAAAGGGGACTAAAGACAGGTTTGTGCCCCAGTACCTCATAACCTACTGCAGCTGCAAATACTTTCTGTACCCAGAAAGATGCTAACATGATCTTAATAATACAAACCATCTGGATTTGGTTTTGGTCAATTATGAAACAATAGATATTGAAATAGTGTTAGCTTGATGTGGAAAAATAACTATGTTTTCAGAACCATTGAAAGAATTCTTAAAAAAACTATGTCCTGTCTCTCTTAGTCTTGTGCAATGACCTAGGTAAGATGGTTTACTATGAAGTGACAAAAAACAAAGCAAAACAGAGCAAATCAACAAAACAGTGGTCTCAGCTCTCTGCAATGATCAAATTGATGGACCTTTACATGATCCTTTCAAGCTCAGGTCATTAAAATATATCCTTTGCAATATCCTTTGCAATATCCTTTGCAATATATGATATGACACTCAGCACTATATGTATAATTTGCTTGTGTGAAGCATGGTAAGAGGCTGTAAAAACAAAGTGAGATAACACAATGTAATTATGGTCTATTTATAAGTAAGTTAATTGCAAAATGGTTTTCAACTTGTAGCAGGATTTATTCTCCAGCGTTATGCTTAGCAAGGAGGGCATTAGCAGGAGGCATGTGCAGTACTGAACCAAGAGGCCTGCGTTGAGAGCCCTGCTATGGGATAGCTAGCCATAATGCAATGTGCAAAAATTGAAGTCATCAGTTTGTATCAAAGCCAATTGTTCTAGGGGGAAGCCTAATATAAAAAAGAAACTATTAAAAGACCATTGTTAAGCAAAATGTATATATTCACAGCGTGAATGTTTAGATATTTTCATAGTAAAAATACAAGGCTGGTTTACAAATTAGTGGGTGCCTAACAGAAATTAAGATTCATTAGGAAAAATTGCATCGGGTATGTTTTCTTCTAGTTTCTTAAACAATGCTTGTTCAATAGTGCTAATAAACATGCTAAGTCAAATTCTGATCTGTTTATGCTATCTATGCAATTCTATTCTTCAATTGATCACTATATGTTAATAAACTTGCAATTCAGATTACAAATGTAGATGTGTGAAAATGGAAAGCTGAAATGTTCTATAGATTTAATGTATGTTTATATACATTGTATAGATTTCTTATATCATTTTAGAAACAAAATAAGGATGTGCTTGGATATAATTATTTTCTGTTTTTTTTTTTTTTGATGAGAAAGACAGGTTTCAAGTTCAGGTTTGTTTAGGTTCCCACTGTTGTACATGGAAGTCATTTGTCTTTTTAAATCCAGTATACTAGTTTAACTTATTATGTTGTGAAGTAAAGAAACAGAAAAAAAACTTCTTCTGTGGCCTCCTTGAAGACAGCAGGTTACCTCAGTTCGTGGACATATGAAGACACGAGAAAGCTGATGCATAAATTAATTACTCAGGATCGCTCTTTTGCATACTGCGTGTTTTGCATCTATGAAGTTCACAAAATACTCTATTAATCATAATCTGATTTTACAGACCCTTAAGTTATAGTGACTGAGAACCTGTATGTGTTTCAAACTTTAAAGTTCACCCAAATTTCCCCTGTAACTTGGCCTCTTTAGAGAACTTGGTGATAACCTCAGACTGAAGAATTTGCAGGTAAATCTCATTGCATGTTAATTTCAGATACTATTTGTTACTGCTGAGGGGTGTCTTGAGGAGAAGCAAATCTGTTTCCTCACACAAGAGATTCAGAAAGATCTGAGGATAAATCCCTTTTCAGATCTTTGGTCTAAGGTTTGCAATCCTTCCGCAGATCACAGCCTCACTACAGCCCAAGAAGGCAGGGAATAGAGAAAATTTCTGCAGGGTTAAATTGGTACTAGGCTACTGGTTGAACAGGAGTGGATGTGAGTGGCAGAAGAAGCACTGGACTCTCTTTGTTAGGCTAAAAAGGTTGCTGGTCATGAATATAAACTGAAGTCTGATGGGAAGATATTCTCTGACTTCTGGTTTTCAGGCAATTGAGTCTGATTCTCCTCTGAAGTTATTTACAACTGTCTGTATCTGTTGGTGTCAGCACTGTCACTCCAGATTTACAAACAGAATTCAGGCCTCTATTAAAAAAAAAATATTTTTAAAGAAGTCTGACTTGAAATTAACAGGTACAAACAAGTGTTTTATCTCTATTAATAATATTGACTGCACAAGAAACTCTTTTGTTTCTGAATATCTGATTGTTGGTACTTGTAGAAATACAGTCCTCTTCAACAAAGCCAAAAAGGAGTTCTAATACACTGCTCTAATGCATCTCATATATCTCTCTGAAAGGCAAGAGAAAGAGCGTAAAGCATCAGTGCCAACTAAGTCAGGCTGCTGGTGAATTCTCCCTGGGATCAAGTGTCATTATGTGAAACTGGCTGCTTTCGAGGAGAATTTACCCTACTATGTTGATTGGGGAAAGCAATCAAGTACTGTTGGAACCAGTTCAACGCATTCTCAGTCAATGCTAGCCAGTCACCTAGGCACTGCAACAGAATCCAGCCTTTTACAGAATAACCCCCCCATGGCTAGATCTGATAGTACAAACAAGGCCAGGCTTCCTTTTCAACAGTGGTATTCAAACCGTTTATGACTTTGACAAGGGCAGCCTCAGTAGCACGTCTGTGGCTGAATCCAGGACGAGATTTATCAAACAATCTGCTACTGTCCAGAATTTCTCTCACTTGCGTTGCCACCACTTTCTCTGGGAGCTTGTTGAAAACCAGCAGGAAATACAGCATTTCCATCGCTTGTTATGTTGCACAGGATCCCAGCGTGAGGTGAGATGGCTGCGGGCATGGTAATTACTCCCCTTCCAGAAGCAGCCTTTGAGAATTTCCGGACTGTTGAGCTCCTGAGAGTGGTGTTACTATTACCCAGGTAAAATGCTTGTGTGTGTGTGTTTCTCCCTCCACATCCTATTTAGCTGTATGCCATTACAGTGCATCTCTGCCACCTTTGTCTTTTGCTACCTTCTGTGAATTTAATTTACTCCAGTTTAGCAGATAATTGCAAAAAGGTAAACTCATGCAGTAAAAAAAAGGGAAGAGAATCAAACAAAGTGAATCAATAAAAGCCTTACTTTGTACAGTAATTTATCAGCATCTACTGCAACATAATCTTGGAACTCAGCACAACTGCTGGTATTTACAGAGTACAGTATAGCTTAGCCTCAAATATACAATTTTAATTATAACTTCATTCAAAAGCACATTTTTCATCTAATTTTTATATTTTATATGAACTAAATACTAAACTATAGCATTTTCTGCTTCATTTACATAATCTTCCACTTGAACATTATTTCTTACTGTGGTATGGTGCTTTATGAGGATACATTAAAAAAAACTAATAAAAGTTCAATTAAACATCATAAATGTAGCCAAGTGCATATTTTAATACTCTTCAGAGATAATGCTGCTGAAGTGTTATAAAAAACAAACTAGTGCTTCCTTAGTGTACAACGATTGCATGTAATAAAAGCAGCTGAAATCATAATTCTAAACATAGGACCAGTTTCACAACTTTAGTAATCTAGACCCTAAAAAAGCGTGTGTGCTGGAAGGGAGCAGAAGAGCAATATGAGCGACCTTAGAATTTGATCAGAGCTAGAGGCAAACCAGAAGATACTGGCATAGCCAGGGTCAGCCCACGTCCAGTTTTGAAGTTGTGCCAGTAGGCCCTGAACTTTCAGTCCAAGAAGAGAAGAAAATCCTGTAAGGGCAAGACAACAACATAAAGTAAAATGTGGGCGTATGCTGTCCTGCCTATTTGCTGTTTCATGTGGGGCTATACTGGGAGATTTGTCAGGATCGTGTCCGACACATTGGGTCATAGAGAAGGACGGTCATCCTGGGGGTAAAGAATGGGGCTCAAGCTGGGAAGCAGGTATGACTGTACAAAATAGTGTTCTCCCCTGATGCATCATGGCCTCCTGCCCATTCCCCAACTGAAAATAAATGCTGCTGCTTAACTGCTGTGCCTGGGACATGGCACACAGGATGGAGGAGATCCCATGGCACTGTATGAGGCAGGTACCCAGTTATGGGACTCTCATGCTCACTATGGTAGACCCAGCAGGTCTGGAAAGTTCAGCAGAGGTGCATAATAGAGAAGGCAGAGAAAGTATTGGTGACCCATTTATATGATAGTGCTATAGGCATTTCAGAAACACAGGAACAAAGGATCTGATTGGAGTCAGGCCAAATGTAAGAAAAATTTTACTCAATCACACAACTACACAACTGCTGTCTTGATGGGCTTAGTATAACAAGGTCAATAGCTTAGATTAGATGAATAGATGAATAGTTCAGATACCTAGAAAGGGAGTTGCAAAAAATAGCAACCAAAATTAAAGCACGGCATCTAATTTAAATGAAATGCAGAAAGATAAAATAATTGGGGATTCCTATTTTGGCAAGAAAGCAAAATTCCCGAGGGTAACTATGTCAATGTGGTGAAATACAACAGACTGAGAGGAAGACTCAAAATCCACTACAAATTTCCGGGCATGACCCAGATTCATGACTTAAAGATATTCATGTGAAATCAATACCCGGAGTAAAACATGCAAGGGCAAAGTGTGCATGTGAAGTGGGAAGAATGAAAGAAGAATTAACAATAGGCACTTGAGCTCCTGTATTAAAAGCAGAGGGAAAAAATCTTACAGCCTTGCAGATAAACTACAGTTGTATCTCTTTTCTTGTATGTTAGATAAATATTCTGAAACCAATTAATTTCAGTAGAAGCTGGGGAAAGCCTTTACAGTCAGACCTAGGGAGAGAGGGCAGGACCACAGCCGTCCAGACTCACATTGTTTTAAAATGCCATGGAATCACACCCTGAGTTCCCAAGAGGCAATTGAAAACCAAAGGCAGAAAGATACTTCTGTGAGGTGGAGTACCTGGCAGCCAGCTCTGATGATCCCAGCACTGATGAGTGAGAAGCCAAGGTGTGGGTGAAACTGCTGAGTGAAACTGCACACGTGAACCCTTGGCTGTGTCTGTGCTAGTGAACTAAGTAGAGCAAGGATACCAGCTCTATCATTTCATCATCCATGCTGTTTAATTGCTAATACTCTCCCTGGTATAGTCTTGAGCTTTCTCCCAGACAATGTCTGGGCACAGCTGGGGAACAGCACAGGCCAGGGACTGTTCTCAGGAGGCAGTGAGTGTTCTTTGTTTTGGGGAGTGAAGACAGTTTAATCATATAACCATAAGCAGTGCTGGACCATTTGCCCATAGGGACAGAGGAGCGGCACGGATGTAGCCTGTAAGTTCAAACGAGGTCCACAGCCCCGGTTTTTCTTTGACAATGGGGAATAATGGCTATAAATCCTTTACCCCATGAGAATCTCCTGCTGGAGCTGATTAAGCATCTATTTCCCACCAAACCAAGCTCTTACAAAGTATCCCTATAAAGAAAGGGGGTAAGTGGTCGTGCAGAGAACAGGCAGTTTAATTATTTAATCACCGAGGCAGTGTCTGCTATCTAAGAGCTTAATGTTTTTTTTTTTCCATGAACAGTGTACACGTAAGAAAATTCAGTGCCACAAGTTAAAAGGGAAAGAGAGAAAGAATGGAATGGTCAGATGAAGTCTTGAAATCCCCCAAGGCCAAGAAATTGGGAACACTTCAAAGTAAGCATATGAATTTGTGAAGAACTTAGTACAGTAGATGTTGATCTATCTGACCAGTCATTTTTTAGATTGCTGACAAGAAGAAAGAAGAACGAATCTCTTTTCCTTAACTGTGCTCCTGAGGATGTGCTCAGCACTCCAGAAATCTCTCTAAATACTTCAGAAGACCAGGAGTCCTTGAGGAATTTTGGGCAAGGTAAAGCGAGCTGGCTTCCAGGGTTTGTGTGGGAGTCACAACTCAAGAGCACCTTTTCCTTTCCACTCTGAGGCAGAAGAACAAGGAAAATGAGGTGGAAAATGAGAGACTTGGAGTCCAAGCCAAAACTAAGAGATGTGGTAAGAAGCTCTCTTCAGCTTTTTATGATCTTTTGCATAACACCTTTACAGCTGAAATATTTCTTGGACATATTATTTACCTACAGAAAACAAACACGGGAATACTATCTCCCAGCAGGATATGTCCTTGAAGCTGGGACAATATTAAGCTGTTTGGTGTATGTAGCACCCAGATCCATAAAGGTAGAAAAAACATTCAACAAAAGATAAACAAAAAACTTGGAAAAAATGCTGAAGGTTTATTACCTTGCTCCTATAAGGCCAGAAAAAAAGAGAAAATAAATGGAAGTGAAAAAAACCCACTCCAAGTTTGAAAGGGTAAACCACAATGAAAGTAAGAAACTAATCCTGAGGAACAAGTTCTGCTTTAGCCACGAGGAGAACTGGGAAGCTGGGTATGCTCTGCTCTTTTCATACCACACATGCAGTATTTGGAGGAGGGTGTGGGACTGTGCCCTCGGGCACCCACAGCATGTCTGTGCTTATCACTTCAAGGACAACAGACTTCGTTCCTAAATGCAGTTATTGGGAATTCTATCATTCAGTGAAATTACAGCAGGACTGAATTTGGCTTGAAGCATTATTATGTAGCCTTTAAAATGTTCTCTTTATAGAGTCAGAAATGGCCAAAAATCCAGGAAATCTTGTTAAGAATTAATACTGGAAACAGCATTGATGTCACTTATACATGTGCCATGCTGGGTACCTTGAAGCATATTCAGAGCAGACAGTAAACAATGGCAAACCAGATAAAGTAGATTTTGCCTGCCTTTTGAAGACTGTTAGCTATATTTACTTTTATATTTTGATGCATGTGTATACAGGACTCTGCCAAGCAAGATCTACTTTTTATTGACCTACTTGTGTTCCAATTTATTGCCAGTAACAGCTGTTGTCTATGATCTGGAGAAAATAAATTGAGAATAAAGCAAAGAGACACCGATTGGTCAAAAAATTAGTTGTTGTTTTAAATCAAATACAAGAGATTTAGTCTCTTCAAACTATAGAGGCTGATTAAAATGAACACTTTAAAGCCATGGCTGGATTACAGTAATTCAGAACTTCATGGATTATGAGATGAAATACTTCATAGGCATCATTTTGGACAAAATGCTGCCATTGGGATTACTACATAATTTTAGATACACTGTATTGCATTTCTTCAAATCTTCTGCTGTGGTACCATAAGTATTTGAAAGACACTGGCAGCCATGTTTAAATTGATCCTTCTAACATGTGAGTCAAATTTGTTGACATTTAACATTTGCAGCCAGTCCAATCTGCTACATTTCAGTGACTTGTCTACATGGAAATTTCAGAATCAAGGTCTAGTATAGCTGGTATTCTGGTGGTGTTTCCTAGATGCAGCTTGTAGGACATGAAAATGTCCTGCAGTTGTAGGACATGAAAATCTCCCTCCTCTAGTTAGCACAACAGGCATTTAACCATTTCTGTTTTTTAAGGGCAAATTAAGACATATTTGACTTCTGTGTTTTATTTTATTTGGCTTTTCAGATTGCTTCTTTTTGTGGGCTGCAAATTGCTTGGGGACATTCTACATGGAAGGCACTATACACCAACAGTTTTATTGTATCTCTCTCCGAAAAGGTGAAACACTTTTGTTGAAGATGCCTGCCAGAGAAATCACTTGTATCACTAATGGAGAAAGCAAGTGATAAAAGCCTCTTAGATGATAGAGACAGTGAGAAAAAGCAGTTTTCCTATGACAGTATTCTAGGGGAAAAAAATGCCAAAATGGTCCCACGTTTTTTTTGTCAGCATCTTGAGGGAGAATCAGACAAAGATACAATAGTTCTGTTGTAGGTGTTTCTGATTGTATTTTTTTCTAATCCAAACAGATGAGCACATCCTACATTTTGACTTTTATCAGGTACGCTGATACCTTTTTGCCTTGTATGTACATGTTTAAAGTGCAGGAAAAATTGAACAGTTGCAAGTAAATTATAGATGATAAAGTATTTCAAGAGATATGAAGAGTTAGGTAGTACTTCTAAACAGTTTCAGGTTTCCTCAATGGAAAATGTTGAATAAATGTGTTGGAAAAGTTGAAAAATAGCATGGAGGGAAGTGGTGGAGAAGGAGGGAAAATGAGGATATATACACAGGGGAGAGTTTTCTCCAAAAGGGGCAGAAAGAATGATTACATTTATTGAATTTACATCTCTTCATGAATTCCATGAATGTATGCAGAAATTAATCTCACCAGCCTTCTTTTCTTGACATACAATACAGTCACATCCTTTTGAAGTCTATGGGAATTATTTATACCTTACAGTAAGAAACCTGGATTCTCCTTATAAGATGCTGTCATCGCTCAGTTGTCTCTGAGACTAGGTCGTGTGAACGAACCTTACAGTTATTACAATTCTTATTAGTAGTATTTATTAAAAATCCTTGTTCTGGTAGAAAACAGTTCATGAGGAAACAGGGCTGTTTTCCCAGGGTTTTCTTAGGTATATAAGAGTGAGTGATGTTGTGGGTGAAACTGCGGGAGTACAAAAGGTGCGTCAAGGTCACACAGCTTATGGAGCTGTATTTGCTCCAGGCAGTCTGAGACATAGCTTGAACAGAATTTCTTCTACACTAGCCAGAAAAATCAGTATTTTCAGGCCAGAACATTACTAGGCAAAAAAATAAAAAATCTGTGTTTTCTAGATATTAGGATTCCAACCTTCAGTTTCACCTTTATCTAAATAATACAATATCCTAAATGACCTTGGGAAGTGAACCAGCAGTTTTAATTTACCAAAAAGAAAATAAAGACAATTACAAGCTGAAATTATTTTCAGAGGAGGAGAGCAGGGATGTTTGAAGGATTCAATGGAGGTGAGGAGCGGCAGGTATCCCTCCAGATACTCACGCCAGCCACTGCTTCTTCCTACTCACCCTGCCTTTATGATACCATTTTCTGAGCAGCAGTAGCAATAACAGAAGCAGCTGCCAAGGCCCTAGGATACGAGGCTCCCATCTGTCCTCTCCCCTGCTCCAAAGGGCAGGAGCAAGAAGGGATCTCCTCTCACCCTGCCTTGATATGAATGTATATGTGTTAGTCTGAGGTGTGCAGAATTAACGTTGGAGCCCTGAGAGCACTAATAAGCCTTAATGGCCCTGACCTGCCTCACGTGGGCCTTTCTCTTCCGCTCATGAGCCAGAAAAGTCCATTTAAGCTCTATTGGACCTTCACTCCCTACCAAAGCTCATTGTAGGTGTGCCTGTGTCTTCAGCGCTGTTGCAGCCATGCTTGTGCCTGGCCATGGCCTTCACTGATCTGGACCACAACCTTGGGACTGTCTTTCTGGTTTGACCTCAGACCTGCCTCATCACTATGCACACCTGGCAGTCCCTGGACTGTGTCTGACCCTGCTTATCCTCACTGGACCTGATTCTGACCTAACTTCCTGGCTTGGTCTTGGACCTTGCTCATCACCATTGACCTGCCCGAGGATCTGGGCTCTTGGCTAAACCTAACTGCCACCCCTGGGCCTGCCCTGCTCACCTTGCTTGGGTACTGTGTGACTGAAACCACTTAGGGAACAGCCAGTCCTCACTGCTTCCTGATGGTCAGAGGCTTAATTTATGATAATAAATTAAAGACTTTATACGGTATGTCTCATTCATTGCTCTATGTACAGTATTACTATAATACTACTGGACATGTCTCAGCTTCTGTTGAACAAATTGCATTTTTCTCTTTAAATGCAGAAAACTACATTGTTTACCTTATTTTAAAGTCACCTGTACTTACATATCATCAAAGATAAGCTTTGTCCTTCTGCAGTCCCTGGGTGTGCTGGACAGAGGTGACCAAGGCTCTGTTTGGGACTGTGGCTTATTGCAGAGAAGAACGTTTTCTGAATTGATGTGAATTGCTTTCTAGACAACAAACAGCATAGAAGACATTGAGGAATTGGCTACTAACTTCAAAAAAGCAAGTAATAAACATCAGAGTGTCTTTGCATTGTGTTGTAAATTGCGAGTTAGTTTTCCTACTATTTCAGCAGCGAGTATGTATAACTATCCTGTCACTGATAGCCACAAATTCACAGACATCGCTCAGAGCACTTTGTAAAGAGCTCAAGTTTCAATGTGGTATACAGATGAAATGGAGCTGAACTATTGGTAACTATCAAAACGTTCTGTAACACAGTCAGTGAAATTATTAAAGAATAGACCTGTTGTGGTCATTTAGAATAGATCTAGTTACACCTCTAGTCTTTAGCTTCCAAATTAGCATTGTACCTTTCCCCAGGAGAGCAAGGCTCACTTGTTTGACTCCTTTCACACCGCACTGCTAATGTGCCTGTGTGGTATGAATTTGTCACCCAAGGTCTGTGTTTCTTTCTGCTTTGGATCCCTGATGAGCTTGAAAGATCACTGCTCTGTACACAGCTGAAGCACATGTCTTTTGGCAGGGTCTCACGCATTCTATCAGCTGCAGCCCTGTTCTTCATGTGGCCTCACGAGCCCTTCCTATCACCAAGGGATCAGCTGTGTAGGCAACCACGCACTGGTACAGTGCAGAGAAGAGAGCCTCAGGTTGTTCTTGGTTTATAACCACTGCCAAGCAACACTATTGGTTCTCCTTCAGGTGGAAGATGGAAACTTAACAGGGAATTGGCAAAAAGTTAAAATAGATAAAAAATACTCCCTGCCTTCTGGTCTCCAACAGAAATTCAAGGGACCACTTGGGCATGTCAGCTAGATACCCCACGGGAAGATGGGATAAAACAAAGCTAAGTTTAACATTTATAGTTCTTGAGCTTTCATATTCTATATTGCACATCCAGATCAGTTCAGCAGGCTAAAGTTTTCAGATGAATAATCAGATACATAAGAATTTTATTGCAAAGGTTGTTAAAATGTTGACCAAATGGTGCATTGCTAGGCTATGCAGAAAATCTCAGTGAAATGCATTTGCTAAGGGTGTGGATCATAAAGCAATCACCTTCTACTTTTGATTTCCAGCACATTTGCCTGTGAAAGAATTTAAATTGTTTTCAAGATATCCAGTGAAGACTCATATCGTTATAATTCTGAATGGGTTATAAACCTCTAAACTTATGTTTTAGAAGTTTAAATGTTTAAAAATTTACATTTAATCCATGAAAAGATAAATTTATCACTACTGTATGTTAAAATGTCTTTTTATTGGCATATTTTTATGTACTTAATTTTATGTCAATTTACCAAAACCATCTGTGAGATATTCTTGAAACATACAACTTATGATAACTTACTTCTTTTTAAATGTCTAAAATTAATATTATATTTACTACTTCCCCCTTCACTCCCCCCCAAAAAAATAAAATTAAGTATACACATACGACTTTATGGGCCAGTTATCCCCACATGTCAATTATCCCCATAGCAAAAGTGGCTGGAAGAGACCACTGCTGCAGCTCAGGTATTTTTTTTCCCTCAAAGTTGCTTAGGCACTAATACTTAGGCTTTTGAAGCCTCTTATGTTTCAAACAACATATAATTTAAAAACAGATACACATTGGATAAAATATATGAACAGCTTCTGTAGCAAGGAGAGGAGCATAGGCTTTTCTAGCAGCAGCAGAGTGCCTTAGCAACTTGACTAGATGCTCCAGCAGTGGACATCAATAGGATGGTACCCAAATTGCTCCTTGCTGCAAGGGGAGGACACGGCAATATTCTGTCCGTAATCTTCTAACCACAGTGTCCTGCAGGCTGGATGGTAGGGTACTGTTTTGAGAGGTGAGAGGGAGATACAAATGCCCTCAATGAGAAGTGGTAACTTTACTCCAGCATCTTAATCACAGAGCTCATGCATAAACAGGGAAGAGCATCTAGTTCCACTCTCTCTGTGCTCTGAAGGCAGTGGCTAGCATCTGGTTTAGTAATAAGCCCTAACCTGGAGGGGGGCTCTGGTGTGTGTGATCAAGACTCTCTAATGGGATACGTATCCGAATGCCTGGGCTCTGATGGAGCTGAGTTGTGAGGCTGGTGCTAAGCTATTCACTGGTGTCAGCAGTAAGCAGAAGCATCTGAGAAAGTTGGTTGGAAGACATGCAGGATTACTTAACTGCAGGCACACTCATGGTTAGGCAGTGGCTGAGTAGAGGCCTTGTACAGTAGAGGTCTTATGCACCACACTTTTGGATGTAGGGGCCTTGCATTATGCTCAAGCAATACTCTGGAGGCCTAAATCCATTTATTTTGGGCCACTAGTTTTTACCTTTTGCTTATGTAGCCTTTGTTATTTGTCTAATTTACAGCCTGCCTTCTTGTCTTTCTTCTGTGCCATGCTAAACTCCAAAACAGAAAAACTGAACTTACAGTACAACATTCATTATTACAATATTTTTTTGCGTAACATTCTGCAAAGCTATCATGGACTGCAATACAAAGTGAAAAATATACAGCTAGGTTTTATATTGTGAACAACAGCATAAACTTACATTGAAGTCTCCGGGATGTGGCTGAGACTGGATTTCACCCTTATGTTTTTTGCTGGAGGAAATGGAAGGTAATAGACTGCTGCCATTAGGTCTGCTGGAGGAAGTTAAATCATCGTTGGAGTATTTGTGTTTTGATGCATCAGAGAGGGGAGAGACAGGTGACCGAAGCATTTTCTCATTTTTATTTATTGGTATTGCCAAGCTGGAAATGGAAATTACAGTAATGGAGTGTCACAAAGCTGGCTTTGAGAAAGGTAAATGTTTTATATATTACCAAAACTTTGAATTTAAAACCTGCTGGCAGGATAAAGTCTATTGGTATCTGGAAACAAGCTTACAGTATTGGGACCAAGAGTTCATTTACAAATTTGTATCATGTTTCTCCTCTTTCCCTTCAAGGCAAATTGTAATTCTGGAGTTAATATAAAGTCTGTATCAGAGTACTTGAAAAAAATACAGAGATAAATGACCACTTGCTCACCATCTCTTAAGGGATAGCTGGAGATGAAGATTAGGCTCTGAAGTGTAAGTTTAGGTTATGGAGCCCTATTTCACCATTACAGGTGACAATTTATAAGCCATGGCAATAAAGGCACATGTGAACTAAACCAGGAAATGTGTTTAAAGATGACTGGGTTGTCTTTGTGCTCAATGACCAGCCTTTGGTAGCGCTGTTTATACTAATCTAACACAGATTTTGAAGACAAAGAAAGATAGGCTGGTACTGCAGACAAAAGGAAACATATGCGAACAGTAGACACAGAGAAATGTGAGCTGCTCCATCTTCTAAAGCAGAAAGCTACACAGTATTTTCAGCTTTCATTTATTTGAGAGAAGCTTTCGATGAGAAGTCAAACAAACCATAAAAATATCCCAAAAATAAGCTTTAGATGCACTAATTTGAAGAAAATATTTATCTGAAAATTTTAAAGCAACACACACAAAATAAGTATTTTTTTATGGAAATGGTTTGCATTAAGACTACAACTGTGATTAAGGTCAGACAGACTATTTTAACATAATACCTTCCCCTGTCACATTCCCCTTTATTCAGCCTATTACTTTTTATGGACAATTCTCAATTCTTTATAGTTACTGTATCAGACAGTATACACTTAATGGAATCGCAAAAAGGAATATGGTACAAAATATACTTTATTTCTGCACATCATTTCAGGGAACAGAGCTAATTAAATGTGCTCTTATCATACATTTGTCCATTTATCTGGCATGTCTTTAAAAACTAGCTGTGAGAGAAGCCATAAATCATAATTCAGAACCTTTCCTGTTTCCCACAGTCTAGTACTTTTAAAATACAACATGAACTGTTTTACTTTAATGACCAATGCTGTTTATGAATGCAAGAATCAGGGTGTGTAAAATGGACAACTGTGTTCTTCTTTCCCTCTAAGAAAAACAAGATCTTTAGCACTAGTTTGAAAGTGCAGGCTGATGCTGTTATTTCTTTTCCCTTTTTCAAACATAAAACCATGCCTTGGCTAGCCATGTTTATACATCACTGTCAAAGTGCAGGGCTACAGCATCCAAGAGAAGCCATCACTCCTTGGAAGCCATTGCTCCTTGGAGGGCTCCTACCCAAGCCTCAAAAGCTTGGCCCAGGACTTGTGAGGAGTAGCTGCAATTTCTAGTTGTGTGGCATGTCCTCTGGCACTTTGCTTAGGGCCCACTGAAGCATACTGTGAGCCTTCAAACTGCAGCAGCACAACCTTATTACACTGGGAAGCTGTGCAAAACAACCTGCAAGGAGCTCTGGTCTGCTGGGACTTGGAAGAGTGGCACCCAATGTAGGTGCAAGACATTTAGGGTATCTCTGCCAGACGCTGCAGCCTTTGCGTCAAACAGGGCCTTCCTCAGTCTGCACATCAGGCTGTAGTTCTGCAATATAAAATGCTCACGTCTGAAGGTGTTTTTGCTCCCCTCTTTGCTACCAACCCTCAGCTGTGCTGACACAACTGCCTGTGTGGCTCTGCTGGGAACTGAATAGCCTGGCCTTTATGAAACATGTGACTTAATGTCAGGACAAAGAAATTGAATGCATACTTCTGAATACGCAGTATATATATCAGTTTTCACGATGATTTTTTCCAGTGTTAATGACAAGTATTGCTCAAACTCATCAGTGATGTGTACAATAGAAAAGCTCACTACAAGAAATACAAATATTCTCTAATTTTAGCAGTTCCACCCCAGGAGATACCCTGATACTGCCAGAAAATGATTGTTTTTTGAAATACTGATGACCAGTGTGCACTAAACAGCATGCAGCTGAACTCTGAAAAGATGTCTGACTGCTAGAATCCTCCAGAAAGATTCAGGATGATTGATCTGACATTGATAGGGGTCTGTGTGCACAAACCATGCCAGCATATAGCTAAATATTCATTACCTTCTTCATGCCCTGCATCCTTTGAAAATCTAATTGTTTTTAAAGTCTGAGTCCCTTGTCCTAAAATACTTAGTAATTACACAGAACAGATTGCTTGTAATCTTGAAAATATTGGATCTCATGTATATTCTGGAACCGAGTATTGCAGGCATTGTTGTGGATATTTTTCTCAATCTAAACAGAGTTTATAGACAATTGTATTTAAACCCAGACATACAAACTTTAAGTTTGAAACTTGTAACACTAAGGAAAGAAAAGATGGCTGCACATGTGAATTGGAGCCTACAAGACAGTGTTTGAGAATATGTCTCAGACAATCGTGCTATTCTAGCCATAATTACTCCTTCCATGAGCCTCACACTTGAACTCACAACTTTGCGCAATACAACACAAATGCGAGTATATAAATGTGTCAGGAGCTGCTAACTTGTTTATTAAACCAGAAGAAAGCAGAATGCACTGAGCAATTTTTCAACATAAAATGTGATAATTAGAAAATAAATCCTATTAAAGGCAAAAATAACACATGACATAAAACTGCAACTAGTTGTATGACTCAGTGGTAAATAAGGATGAAAATGCTTACCTATTTTCATTCATATTGCAGTGATTTGCTGTTGTGATGTTATGGGCAGAGGCAGCTAATCGTGAAGAACTCTCTCTCTCTAAATGAGTCTTCTTGATGTCTCTGTATTCTTCCTCATTCTCACACTGAGTAAAGAGAAAAATAATAATCTTGTAGGTTTTGGATTTACGATAGATCTGAAAATATTTTGACAAATCAGAGGCTGGTATTTTCTGTCATTTTGATACTTTCTTCAAGCATATACGTAACAGGGATCAGCGAAGATTGGTTCATGTCTTGAAAAACTAAAATCTAAAGAGGCAGTGTGTAAACAAAAGAGTGAAATATAAAACTTGAATTGTTTCAACCACATTCCCACTTGCACATCAGGATATTGTTTTCTTTATATTGTCCTCTTTGTCCATCTCCTGTGCACTTTTCTCTTGCCTAGTCCTCAACCTCTTTCCTCTTGTCTCTAGCCTTCTTTTCTTGGCATCAGTGACTATGCCTGCGCTAGTAAATACAACTGATCAGCAACCAGCCCTGAGGCCAGCCAGCATAGCGCAGCTTGCCTCCGTGCACTCAACTTGCTTCTCCTTCAAACCAGGCTATACCACATTTGGAAGTGACCTTAGTAGGTGTGGTCCCCAGCCAGGATCAGACACTGTCTGGAAGAGCAGAAGTTGTCCCAGGCCAAAACCATGTCAGCAAGCATGCTAACAATTAAACAAAGCAGATGATTGTGTGCCACCATTTGGTGCTGCATCCTGGCCTTATCTGGCCTGCTAGTATGAATGCAGCCAAAGTTTCCTGCTACTATTTAACTTCGGTTGAATTCCTTAGGTCCTACCATTGGTTGCCAGTGACCCTGTTTTCCCAGCCTTCTATGAAGTCCACACCCCTTTCCACATCTAACACTTATCCAATTTCCATTGGTGACTGCGTTTTACTTGTGATCTCTTGATTCTGCTGTATTTATTGCTTTGCTGCATGGCAACAACGTTTTCTGTATTATCCACTGCCACTGTGGCTGCTGCTATGGGGTTAACATAGCTCACACCCCACAGGAGTGAAGATCTTCTTACACCTTAGTGCGTAACCATCCTCTTCCATCTCTACTTTGCCCATCATCTTGAGATCATGACAGACATGGAAGTGATAAGGACCTCTTTTTAATTTTGTAGTTATGCCTGATAATCCATTCTTATTACTCTTATTCTTATTTTGAGAAGGGGCATCACGTATTGTGTGTTTGCATAGCAGTTATCACAGTGAGGGTCTTACTCCAGGCGGAGGGGCAATTTGGTACTCCAGCAATGCCTTGTATTTATTGTAACACAAAAACTAACAACAACAGCAATGCTTTAAGACAGAAGAGTAAAAGATAATTTGTGCCACGGAAAGTCAAATTAAGCATTTCTAGAATGACTTCATTTATTTTGCTCTTCTATCATATCCTCCTGTTTCCTTCTGGGTGTACCAGCTGGCAACATCAAAAAAACATTTCCTATGGCACGAAATGTAAATCTTTTGCTTCTGCCACTCTTTGACCTGGTCCCCATTATTTTGTATTGTGCAATTACTTCTTTGCTACTTCGTAAAGAAAATGCAGACAAATACATCTCGAAGCTTAGCAGGGCTCTCTGTTATGACTCTACCAGCAACTAGAATAGTTCAGATACTAAACAAATAATTTCAGATACTAAAAAAAAAAAAAAAAGAAGAGAGAAAAAAAGGAAAGACCACTTTGGATAAATGGTCCCATGAAACATACAGATCAGTCTGCACACATATGGTAGCTCGGAGGGTGACAGACAGACAGTCCTGAGGTAACAGGGGACTGCAGGGGTGCCAGTGAGGCTAGCTGCAGAGCCAGGCAGGTCCCTGCTAAGCTGGGGCTGCCTGCAGGGACTGAAGGACTCTCCTCTTGTTGTCAGTATGAGGGGAAAAAGGATGCTTCCTCTCCTTTTTCCAAATACGCGGTGATACCATGCAGACTGCGCCAAGACAGCCGCTTATGTTCCCTTTGCCAAATTAAGCACTGCCTCCAAATGCTCTGGTTTTGCAAGAAGCCTCAGGAGGAAAAGCTATCTGACTTCACTTTGACCAGGGTACAAAAAGCCATGTGCCAGCAGCCAACGCCATCTCCAAGGGGCCAGGAGCTTCATCACCCCTGGGGCTTTGCCAGCTCCATCATGGTGAACGGGGATGAAGCCTGGCGAGGAAACCACTGTTGAGTGCCGGATGCAGGCGCAAGAGATGTTCACTGACGATGGCTGGGGCTGTGCCCCCCTCCCTGCCCCGAGCGGCCACCCCCATACCCCCGGAGCTCACCTTTCGTTTCCTTCTAGATTTCGGTAAACCCTTCTCTGCGGGGGGGTCAGCACTACTACCCTGCGGGAGGCTGGCCGCCTGGTTTGCTCCGGCGCTCATTGCCAGTGGCTCTTCGGGCAAACGCTCTGGAATCCTGGACAAAAGAGCCAAGTCAATGTTGACCCACAGTGACTTTACCTCATCACTGTCTTTCAGAGGAGACAGGAGCTCATTCCTACCGAAAGGAACCAGGGTGTAAAACTGTTCCTCCAGCTCCTTTGCTATTTCACTACTAGTCCTGGCATTAATGGAGCCAAAGGCACTGCAGCCGCCGTGGGGTTTGCTGGCGGCACTGGTCCCTGCGTCCTTGGCGCGCGGCTCGGCCCCGGCTGCCGCCTGCGCCTTGGGCACCGGGCGCTCCTCCCGCTCTGACTCAGAGCCCGAGTCGGAGGAGGATGATGAGGACGAGGACTCGGTCTCGATGAACTCCTTGGATTTGGGCGCCGTTTTGCTTGGCCCCCGGGCCCGGCGCTTCTCGCCGGCTGCGGCCGAGCGGGGCTCCCGGCGGTGCCCTGCTCTGCAGCCTCCACCACTGCCGCCGCCAACGGGCCGGGCCCTCGGCACCTCGCCAGCAGTGCTCTCCAGAAAGCCGTGGCTCCCAGCGGGCTCCTCTGCCCCGCGGCAGTGGGAGCCGTCCCCGGCTGAGGTCCTCTCAGCCCGCCGCGGCGCCTTCTTCCCCGCAGCCCTCCTTGGAGGCCCACTGTCAGCGGCGGGGGGAGACTTCTGCCGGCCACCCTTGCTGCCTGGCGCTTTGTTGGCGGTCCTGGGCCGTGGCCCGTCCCCGACAGTGGCGGCGGTGGTGACGGTGGCGGTGCGGCCTTCCCCGCTGCGGTGCTCGGTCGGGCCAGCGGCTGGGGTCTTCTCGACTTCCTGCAGCTCCGCCTTCACGTGGCCATAGTAGGGATGGGCCTCCAGTGCTGGGCCGTCATGGTGTGTCAGGATGGGTGCTTTGTGCGGGGTGACTTTGTTCAGCCACTTGTCCAGCTGCCACTTGTTGGATGAGGGTGGCTCGGGCTGAAAGGGAAACAGACAGCAATGAGCTTAGTGCCGAGCCCCCCTGCTCTTACCTGCAGGGTCCCCTCAGGGACACCAAAACACCGGTACTGCAGAGATTTTACCCTGGGTGAGGGGCCACCCCGAGCCTCATGGCACCCCATGGCCCTGGCAGTGGGTGGGAAAGGCGAGGTGGTGAGGCCAGCGGCTGGGAAGGATGCACCACGCTGCCCCAGTGGATGCCCTGGCCTGGCAGTACGGCTGGGAAACAGGGGGCATGCCCCATGAGCCGGGATGTTTTCAGTTTCTGGATGAGGTTGGGAAGGAGGACAGCTTCTGTGAGTCATAATTTCTAAGGATGATTCACACAGTGCTACTGGTGTTTACTGGGAAATGCTCCCGAGTTTCCAAACAGAGAAAAATATAATGGTGATAGGAAGGGCGGAAAACAAGGCAGGGGTATGGCTGAGGATAAACTAGGATAGCTAGGAGGAAAGTTAGGGCTATATAGTTTTGTGCACCATCACCTAAAATACTAAAAGTATTTAAACAGCATATAAAGAGGCATATAGTCTCTCCTGGGAGAGGGAGGGCTAACCAGGCTGTGCATATAATCTGTCTGGTATTGATGTTATAATCCTGAGAGATCACACAAACATTTGCTGTATGGTGGTATTGTCAAGTGCTCATTTGGTAAGTATTGTGCGGCTGTTAGTTTTTCTCTTTGTTCCTGTCACAACATGATCAAGTTATAAGAGAGCATCTAAAATATAATGGTGTTTGGACAGTGAAGTAGTGGGATAATTATGATTTCAAATGTAACCACAGCTCAGAAAATGTTATTTCAGAACAATGTGCAAGTGTTTTCTAATGCTTCTTGCAATCAGTAATTTGAATGTAATAAAATGAAGAGGAAAGGGGAAAAAAAAAGATGGAGTGGATGGCCAGCCATATTCTAAACCAGCAGAAGCCAATGTAAAAAGTCTCTTAATTTCCTGAACTGGAGCCAAAATTTGATCAGCTGGGCTATTGCACATGAAAACTATCAATGCTCTGGAAGAAAGTTTGCTCAAGAGAGAATACCCACATTCCCTAACTTAAGTCAGTCTCCAACACAAAGGATCCTCTATTAAAAGGAGGTGCCTGAAGGCAACACAGGCTTCCTGTATAGCCAAGGGTGTCTTCAGAGTCACCCATGGAGGGTTGTATTCACTCTACACGGAGCAAAGGCTCCTAAAATAAGCAGAACAGTTAGACATTGGAATTCGTATGATAAAAATATTCCTCCTTCTGAAGTGTCTAATTTACTCATTATCCAGCTAGCCAATACCTACGGGAAGCTTGCTGGATTGCCTTAAGTTTATTTTTTCTTAATCATACTCCCTAATATCTTACATGATGAATTTCTTTCCAGACCTGTAAATCTTGAAAATGGATGGGCAGCATTTCTCTTGGATGAAGATGTATTTTTAAGACTCTTAACTCTTTATGTAAAATAAACAGCATTTTTTGTGACTGCTGCTGAGAGTAGAGTTGGAGGCATTTGGTGCCATTCATTATGTACATACTGAACTTATTATATATCTAATAAAAGGTTCACTATATATGAAGGTCTTTGCAGTGTTCAGGAGTTATATTTAACAAAAGGACATATCAAAAACATGTGCAGAAAAAATACATCTCTGCCCATAAGTATAGGCCAGAGTGAGGGCAGCTTGAAAGTTCAAAAAAATCTTCCAGGTTTTCTGTTACATCCCATTCTGTCTCTTTATGTACCTTGTCATTCTCAAAAACGGTGGTTCACAAAATATGGATTTCAAGGGATAATAGTAAACCAGCAGAAAACAGTGATAAACTGCTACAGCGTCATAACTTGGCAACATGGTACTTTCCTACAGTGATATGTCTGCTATTTAGGTGGAATAGCTACACTCCCACCAACCTGTAAGCCAACTGAGAAGTCTAATAAAAAGTGTCAGCAATATTGCCAGCTTTGCTAATTTTGTCAGGAGTTTCAGGACACCCGAAGGTTTATTTAAAGAAAAATTCAAGTCCATGTGGCTGCTGAAAGAAACTTTAAGATATATCTACCCCCCCCAAAAACCAAATCAAACCAAAAACAAACAAATAAACAAACAAATCCACAAACTTCTTCAAGATGCATCTGCTAAAAGTAAAAGGCCTGCAGCCCATAACATAAATTTAAAGAATACGGATTCTGAAAAATCAGAATTTTTACACTTTTCTCATTATTTTCGTGGCCCTGTTACAGTTCTGGAATATTTAAGATCGTCAATGTACATGAGTGATGCCAATTCTCTTTTGGAAGTAATGTACTCAATTGATCGCTCTAACTGAAAAGTACTGTATTTTGAAATCACTTTCAAAACCAGCGTAACTTGCAAGAGAACAGCCAAGAGAGAATAACAGATGTGGTAAAAAAAAGGATTGGGAAGATTCACTTGAAAGTTTTTACCAGTCCACTTCACACACCCAACTGCAATTATTTGTGGGAGGAACAGAAAATCCCTAATTCTCCAGTCCACACCACCTCCCTGAGCAGGTCACATACCACATTCTATGGAACAAAAGTTGGGTTGCTTGAAGTGAGATATTTTCAGCAGCATGTAAGGATGGAAATGTGCTGAGATCCAGAGGGATCAAGTAGCAAAATGGTCTTATGTCATGGAAATATACTGCCCTCAAGGCCTTGAAGAGAACTGGGCAGTTTTTAATTGGGGTAAAGCTGGTGGTGGCCAGATAGGCAGCAGCAGTAGGAACAATGGTCTGTAGTGAAGCTGTCTTGTGATGAACTATGGATTTGGCACAAAAACCCAAACAAGGAAACTCTTCCAGAGAAGGATGGTTCCAGGGACCAATGCACCACAGATGTACATGTGCCACGCTTCATCGAGAAACAAAAGGGTGTGATACACTTGTTTAAAAATTGTGGGCGTATTCATCTGCACAGTATAGACAACTATATCTGAGCTAGTCAACAAGGTCCTTCTCCAATCAGTGGACTGCTCTTCTAGGGTGTGAAACATTTAATCTTGAAATAGGCATCCAAAATAGGCCAGATGAGCTGGACCCTAAAAATGTCCATTTCTCTCCCCTAACTGTAAAGGGAAGGCTGAGGTGATGAGTAGGTGCAGGTATCTACAGTACAAGTGTCCAAATTTGGGTGGGATGACTCACATGCAGCCTGTCTGTATTTCTCAGTCTTATTAAAGGTCTGCAAGATAGGTCAATGGAACAAAGAACAAACAAATGAAATTCTTAGCTTTTGAAATGTAGTTCTTCTGTGGACTTGAGACCCACATTTTTTTCTACCATCTAAAATAATTGGAAGGATGTCACCGCTTTCCAGAGTCCTCATTTATGACATTAATTAAGGTCATGCAAAGAATTCATGGCCTCAGCAAAGAAACAGGAGATAGAAGTCTCAGTCCCTCGTTCATAATTTCAGGTTTGGCAGTCCACAAAACTGTAACTACTCACATTACTGTCTGAGGCACCTTAATTTGTCCACATCATTGAAACCAGTCTGAAAGTTGTCTCCTGTTCTAGCTCAGCCATTACTCTTAGTTTACTGCAGACATAAAGTGTAGACAGCTGAGCTAGTCGCTACAGGCTCTAAATAGTCACTGGAAAGAAACGGACACTTTTAGGGTGCAATTCATCTAATCTATTTTATATGTATGCTTTACAATGAGCTGCTTTTACACTCTAGGCAACTGCATTTAGACACCTGAAAACAACTCAAAGATCTCAAAATGAGATGAGGAAAAAATACAGAAGAAATGAAACAGCAGCTGAATTTCTATATAACCTAGAATGCAGAAGATAGCCTGTCCTAGAAATAAAAATCTTTTGAGTATACGCATATCATATTTCTAATTATGGAAAAACAAAGAATGAAGGGCTCATAATGGCCTGCAGATTTCCAGATGAAGTTCCTCCCAACCTGGAGATATGGATTTCCTGCTCACCATTGTGTTGGAGTACTCAGGTACATTGTACCTGAATTATACCTTTATTAGTTTATGTTTATGCAATTCTGTTTTATCCAATACATGAAATTCATCTTAAGACTGTGAGTGGAACTGAGTCCACTAATTAAATTCAGGTGGACAGGACCTCCCTTTAAAGTCTTCCCAAGGTTTTGTCTCCATTTATGGGATAAGAACATGGCGTGTACTTTAGGAAGATGGCTTCACTGGGTTCCTAAATGTAAGTTAAAGCATTAATGCAAGGCAGACAGGACTTGTGCTCAGAGATGCCACATAAACATGTTTTGAACTGGTGCCTTCAGTCATATGATGGGCTTGGGAAAGCACTGGCCCTCGGGGAAAGCACAGATATCCTACTTCCCTGGGACACCCCAACCCTATCCAGCTGAATGTCATGGCCTCTCCCATATGCCAAGGAAGAAGTTATGAAAACCACTGCAGCCATCACATTTTTGAGTCCTTTACATTTTCATATAAGACTGTTTTATACAGCATGTCCTAGAAGGCAAACCACACAAATATAATGCAAAGAGACAAGCAATCTGTTGGAGCAGGGCAGCTGTTTCGTGACAATGATCACTGATAACTCAGACTCTACACAAAAGTGGTTGCACAGATCTCAAGAGAATATGTATAAAATGCTTAAAAGGAGGCACTTCCTCCACATTTCCATGGCTCTCAGTCCCTTGCTTGACTTTACGAAACCCGTGACCTGCCTCACTTCCTGCATTCCCTGAGGAATTGCTGCTCTCGTGTCCAAGCAGCACAGGTATCTGCCCAGATGCTCTTTTATCTTAGTATACACTCCTCTCTTCCTGGGTACTATGCTTCTCCCCCTTTTATCTTGTATTTCCTTCCCCCTACCATGGTTCCTTCTCTTTCTTCTCTTCATCCCTTTTCTTCCACCTTCTAAAATTCCCACAGGGAGAGGAGACAGAGTGTGAGACCTCTGCACTGAACCCAGCTGGGAAGGAGACAGAGCAAGGTCTTAATGGGTCAGATGAGAGAATTCGGGATGGGAGATCAGAAATGGGATAGGACAGGGAGGGCAACAGGGAAAGAGAGACTGGAAGGAAGAAAAAGAAAGGAAGGAGAGAACCAGACAGAGAGACTTAGGAAAGGGAAAAAGTGAGAGGAAAATTAACTGGAAATGGATCTTAAAGCACTGTGGAAGAAAGAGAGAAAGGAAGGTAAGTGTTAAACAAGGAACAAAACCTGAGAAAAATACAGAAATGATGTTTCTGTGAGTGCTGCATTTTCCCTGATAGGAAACGTGGCCCCAGATACTGAGCAAAATATGACGAAAGGCTTGCTGGTTATTCAGTATAATTTTCCAGGAGAAAATCTGTGAGAGAATCTGTGAGGCTTAGTTGTCAGGGGAGGAGTCTGGTGAGGGGATGCTTTATGTGGAGCAGGAAAATACACTGACTGTATTTCATGTGTATTTACAATCTTGCTGCTAGATTTTTGAATATTTTTACATACATTAATGTGTGTGATGTGGCTGTGGAGTTCATGGTTTTATACTAAAGGAGTACATTGACCAAAACACATAAAAATGTCAAGCCTGGTAGAAAAGCAGAGTGGGGAAAGCAACCCTATAGTGTCTGCTGAGCACACTGCAGAGGTGAAAGCAGAAGGTAGCACAGCACTGGCAGCTTAATTGTACTTTGGCTAGGGCTTGTCTACATGTGGAAATTTTCAGTGCTAGCTTCCCAGATGACAAGTTTGGGCTTAATGTTTTGCACCATGAGTAATTCAGTTTAGTCCATGCTGGAGATGGATTAAAATAAATCACACAAAGGCAGCAGTAGCAGAGAATAATTCACTTGGGGAGTGAGGTGAGGGAAGTACGTGAGTGAAAAACAACTGTTTTGCTTTAAAAATCCACCCTCAAACTGATTTCATAATAGCTTCCCTGCATAGAGAAGCCTTTAGTTCCCTCGCAGTGCCGGGAGCCCACATCAGGACTTACGCACTAAGCAAGCCATCACTATGGAGGCAGAGTTGCACAAAACCTCAAGCAAGCTGTGAGCCTTGTGAGGAGCTCCAGTTTGAGGAAAATATCACAGGGTCACTTTCCTTCTTCATTTTTGTTTCAAATGCTTTAATCTGCCCCAGCATCCCCTGCCACTTGCATTTCGCAGGGTGCCAGGAGCAAGATCCCCGTGCTTTTCTCTTCCATTTTTTTCGTGCATCTCCCCCCAGCCTCCTCATGTCGCCTTGGCTGGAAAAAAGGTCTGAATGGGTGTAATAACGGATTGCCACCCCAAATCACAACGAGCAGAAGCCCTTACCTCTGGGCTGGAGTAATGTGAGGGCTTGCTGCCGTCACTCTCGCTGGAGCTGCTTTCGCTCTCTGAGTCAGACTCCGAGCTGGTCTCGGATTCACTGGAGCTGCTGCTGCTTGACCCCTTGCTGGAGAGTCCTGGGGCTCGGGTGCTGGACTGTGGCACCACCAGGCTGCCGGCCCCACGTGCAGCCCACGGGGGGAGAAGGGGAGAGGAGAAAACAAGAACACACATACACAAAGAAAAACATGTAAAAACCACAGTGTTTTAGGGAGCATACCTATCCGTGAGCTTGCCTCTGCTGCTAACAAATGGTTAAGGGAGTTCAAGTTCAACATTATATTATCATAATTGGAGGGATAGATATAGGGTTAGCTGAATGTTCATTTAAATCCACAGCCTTTGCCATCCCTTCTTCACATGAGGGAGGGTCAGGCTTTCACTTCAGCTTTTCTCTTTTCTCAGTCAACAGAAATTTTAGGATATGTTAAAAATATCAAAAATGGTAAAAACGGAGTAGAGGAACAGTGTCTAATGAACACTGTGCAGAGGTGAAAGCTGGAGATGGAAAAGGTGAATGAACAGTCAAGAAACTGAGTTGAATTCCATTGTACCAGCCATTTACAAGCAGTAATAGACTAACAATAGTAATAACAATAATAATACATCCTCACTGGAGCTTCCTACCCCCAACTTTTGTTCCTGCACACTTCTTCACCTACCCATAAGTGATGTGGTTGCTTGATATTGACAACTGCAAGATCTAAGACTCTGATCCTGCAGAAACGTGAAGAGCTCAGGCTCGTGTTTTTGCACATCAGCAGCACAGTGCTGTCAACAGAGCTGCTTGCCATCTTAAAAGTTATGTTTGCATGCAAGTGTTTGTATTATCAGGCCTGACAGCACAAGAAATGTATACTTTCCTGAAATAGTTGACCATGCATATTAAAATATCACAGTCATAAAGGCTTGAGTGTGAAATGTCCTATTAAGTCATCCAGCTTATTCCCTGGGCAATGGAAGATTGTTCCCCATAGCAGGGTGCATTTTCTAGTGAGTTGTCCAATTTGATTTTAAATGACTTGAACGCAGCTTTTACTTTTACCCCTGGGAAACTTCTCTGCAAACTAACCCAAATTCCACTGTCAGAAATTTCTCCCTACATTCAACCTGAAGTTGCCCTTTTAAAATTTATTGTTGTTACTTATTATTTCATCCTATTGCTAATAGTTACTATGATAAATTATCCTCCTCCCTTTTTCCTTTCACATATTTGCAGACTGTTTTCCTGCCCTACTTCAGTCATCTTTCAGACAAGGCCTTACACATTTACTTCTTCTGATCTTTCTTCATAAGTCATTATCTCCAGGGATATGGGATCATTTTTATGGCTCTTTTCTGAACTCATTCCAATTTGTCTATATCTCTCTGATAACAGGATGCCCAAAATGGAGTGCTGCATTATAGATGGTTCTCACTAGAGCCCTACAATGAAGGGCTATTACCTTCCTGCTCCTTGATGCGTTGCTTCTGTAAACATATACCAGACCTGTGATGGAATATATAGTCCATTAACACTCCTACATCTCTTTCAACACCTCTTTCTCCAGAATTCCTCCACTGATAGCTACACTTTAGATTATTTGCTTCCAGAGAGATTAGCTTTTTTTTTTTTCATGCCAGATCTCATTTTCTTCTTTACCGCACATGCTTCTAGCTCCTTTTGATTTATTTCTCTGCCCTCGGAGGTGTCTGCAGCAACTTCTAATTTAGTATCAAATGCAAAGTTAATTAAATGGTTATTCACTTCCTTTTCCAGATCATTAATAAGACTGTTAAATAAACCCCACATGAAACACGCTGGTACCCTAATAACTATCTCTTCCCAACTCCATTCACCAGTGTTTATCATTACCCTTGTTTATGCTCCATCAGTCCAATATTGTGGCTAATGCAATGTGAACTTTGGAGATGCATTTTGTGAGAACTAATATCTAATAATTAATTACAGTTCAGCTATGTTGCACCTAATGAATTGTCTTTACCTACTAATGGTGCATTTCATTCTGGAGAACTAGTATCTGACACCTGACACAAGCCACATATGACAGGCAAGTTCTGGGGCTGGAAAAGAGGCCAGGCCAGCAGAGATGTGGTTTCAACTCTGTGATTCCCCAAAATGCACACTTTCCAGCCCCATCCCTGCCTCCCCTAACATATGCGAACCTTTCCCCACTGGACTATCCATCCCATCCAAGCCAGCCCTCCCACCACATCGCCTTCTCTCACAGCTATCCCCCCTCCCTTTTTGCTAGGGAGAAGTTGGCAGAAGTGCCTGTGTGTACCCTTGGGAGGCAAGAGGTCTGTCACGATACACGGGCATTAAATGTACCAATTACAACGTGTGCCTTTAAAAACTTGCCTTCTGCTGTTTTTGCTGTTATTCACCATGTCTCTTTGTCTGGCCAGGTAGGTGTGCAAAATGCAAGCTTTTCAGGCAGCCATTTGTATAACAGCATAAAGGCACATAGGTGCCTGAAACAGTAACAGCTAATAAGCTTGTAAAAATTTTCCTTCACGGAGAAGGAAAATTGATGCTTTGTGCACTGCTTTGGGACAATGTACTTTTCCACTTGTACAGGTTGCCCAGTAAACTCCAGATCTAAGTTGCTCACTTATATTAACAGATTATAGTCAATCCCTTGCTAATAAAATAGTGAGAGCTATATAGAGGCCATTGTGAATAGGTTTTCTGGTTTTGATTTTTTTTTTTTTTCTTAAGGGAATATGAAAAGGTAAGTGCCTTTTCTGACAGTGTAGCTTAGGGAATGCTTTTGACAGTGTCCGACTCTGATGGATTCCCCGTCCTCTCCACAGCAGCATTGTGACTGCTGCCTGAAAAGTTCTCCAACATCACAGAACATCTGCACATTTATGTCCTGCCCCTAGTGATTGTGGTTTTAATTTTTAAACCATCATTTTTGTTTGGCATTGACTGAAGTATTCAGAATTGCTATACAGGGGATGAGGGAGAAAAAGCCCCCACAGTAATATTTCTTTCCTGTTGTGACATGAAATGTTTTTCTAGGCTGCTGAATAGAAATTGTTACTACAGCCATAGATATAAAATATAACTGTTGGACTCTTCACAAACATCTGGAAATCTATGTTTGCTGCTCTAATGGTAGCCAATATACTAAGGAAACTTAACAACATTACAATATTTTCCCATTTATGCTGATACTGTTGAAGTCTCCTGTCCCCCTTCTACCTTTTCCATTTTTAAATATAGTGTATTTTTATAAGGCCCCTCATTATATATTATGGTGACCAGGGTGAAAACACCTATACATTTCTTCACGCTTTCTTAGGAAAAATGACCATTATTTTAAATCTGGGACTTCCATTTTGGACTATTTTCTCTGAAGTATGTAAGCAAGATCATGCAGTCAAAATAAAACACCGATTTGCATTTTAATGACTGTGGCACATAACATTCATGCATATTTTGCTACTGGCTTATGCCCCAGAATTAATTACTGCATCATAGAAGTGATATTTTTATTTTAAGCAATTAAACAACAATTTGGGTAAGAACCACTCTTCTTTAAAGCCCTTGAATGGAACATGCAACCTCTGACTTAAGAGAGAGAGTAAATACACTGTAAAGGTACTAGAAACTCAGTAAAGCACTTCGTAACCAACAAAACACTTGAAGTTTCTGACCATAGTCCTGTCATCCTGGCTACATGGGACTTGGGCACTCCAATTCCATGCAAGTCCCCAGAAACATATTTTCCTGCATTGCCTAGTGAACAAATCACCTTCTCTGATAAACTGCTGGACACCTTGTAGTGTCAAAGTTTCTCAGATGTGGATGCTCAGAAATACCTTGATTTGGGGAGATTAAGACTTTTTCCCCACTCAAACCAATTTGTGATCGAAGTTGAGAGGGGGAGTCACCTCAGTCCCTGGAAGAGCCTGAGATGTTAGGTATGGTGGGACCAGTTATTAGCTCCGTCAGGCTGCATGGCCATAGCCAGCCTTTGAACAGCACCAAGGTGGTCTAAACACTTGCGCAGGAAGGTGCAGGCATTTGCTACTCAGTCAGCGGAGAAAGATTCCTAAATCAGATTGCCACAGTTGACCTCGGGAGACCTCTTGAGGTTAGTTAGACCGGATCTGGGCCTTACTTCATGCTTCATATTAAGCTATTGCTTATAGCTATGCTACTTTTCCTGACAATAAATCATGGTGTTGAATACTGGGCACCAGAAATTCCTGGGTAGCTAAGTGTACAATGCATTGCAGGAATTCAGTCTCAATATTTCAAAGGCAGACAACTTGGATGCCTGATCAAGGTACACATAAAACAGATGCAGTTCTTTACCAAAATTCAAGTATTTGGTAACAATATTAGATTGATTCAAAAGAGAGAAAACCCTCCTCTCCCGAAGAATTTGTTACCCCAGTTCTTCATTGCATTAGAACGTGATTGGACTTTATACCTACTTCACACAGGTATGAAAGATTATCAAGAATGCATGGCAAAGGAGAATCATGCCTTGAAGAAAAGCCTGTGCCAAGAAAATATATTGGAGTGACACTCTGAAATAGTTTTCTAGCCACATCAAAGGCTATGAACATTCTCATGATTCATATTTTGGGGTCCAGTCAGTCTGTGTAATTTCATTTAGCAGCAATTGTATCCAGAGCCTTCTTATCAAAAAGCTCAGTAACACAACCAGACACTATCTGCTGTATTTGTTTCTGTGTCTGGAGTTGCGACAATAGTTAGCCAGTGTCTTTGGCATCACTGTAATCATCTAAACTATTTTTCTTCTAAATCTCACCCTGCAGTGAGACCATCCACCAAGTATTGTCCCACTACCAAGAGGTTCAGGCTCCCAATAGGAAAGAGCAGTGCTACAATTAGTATAAAAAGCTGACTTGAATAAACCAATGACACTCTTAGGGATCATGTTGTCAATGTTGAGAGGTAAACGTGGAGAAGGTAATCTGAATTTGCAGATGTCACAACTATAGGAGAAAATCCTAAGAAAGGCTGTATGAATGCTTCAAGTATTTGAAATACCAAGGAAATCTATCAGTGTCTTGAAGAACAGGAACGACTGTGGGAAAACAATACTCTGAAACAGACAGCCAGTCCCTTGGCTGGCATAAACTGTCACAGCTCCATTGACTTCAATTAGGCCACACTGTTTTAAATCAAACCATAAATCTGACCAAGACTCTGAAATGTTATTTCAAACTCAGTGACGAAAACACATTCCACAGTTTAAAGGAGATCTATTAGCAGAGTCCCTATTTTTATTCTAGATTAAAGTATCTGAAACACCATGTCCTTCTTCCCTTGATGCCAACCTAAAACCTAGTGAAGGTCTTTTATGGAAAACATTTTATCCCTTTGTTGTGAGAAGCAAATTCCACATGGTACTTCCTCAAAGCACAAACTGAGAACATCGTGCCAAGATCTGTGTAATTATCTCTGCTGCCTGGCACTGAAGATACCGCAAGCCTTCCATGCACACAGTAGGGAATTCCTGTGTTGGTAATTGTGAATGAATCACAGAGGCAATGGAAATGCCCACTTCTTGCTGCTGCCCCCGAGTATTTTTCAAATTCTCTTTCAGCGAGGACATTTGAAGCATGCTTACCACAGGGGTCTATTCTGGACTTGCCGATCAGGCCATCCCAATGTTATAACAGAACATATGGGGATATTTTCTGAGGCAACTGTAGAATGCCAAGAAATAGCCCCATAAGGATAGCCTAAAAGAATGAATATGGATGTCATCCATTCATTTCAGTCCAAAATCATGCTGTGAAAAGGGAGATGATACCATAAACTCTAGAATTCACATCTGCTTGAGGACAGCCAGGTATCTCTAGGGTTTAAAATACAAAGGCTGGTTCTGCACTTAACATAGAAATGTGAGTATAGGGAGCCTCTGCTCTAGTTTTAGGTCTGCCAGGTGGTGTCTGAATGACCACATCAGTCAACCCTTCCTGGGCTCTGTCTTCCTTATCTGGTCACCATCATAGTCATAAATGGGGATGACCGAACTTGCCTGCCTTTAAGATTCTGGGAGATGTCCTTTGTAACTGTTTAAAAAGCACTTGGATATCCTCACTGCAAACACAGTATGGAAGTGACACAAATTTATGCTTTTGTACCTTTGCTAACTGAGAGCACGAAACCAATTAGCTGTCTGAGTTCTTTACAGTTACCCATTGTGAAAACCTATTGTTCACTAACAAAAAAAAGCAGCTAGCCCTGCCATGGTCGGCAAAAAATGAGGCTGGGCACTTCCCTTTCTCCAGGTAAATGATTTCCCAGGAGTCTGTTAATATCTTTCGGAAACAGAGAAATGTTTTCATACCTCATTCCTATAACGGATGAGGTATGAAATGGGAGTCATGATGAGTGAGAGTCCTGGAGGTTGTTTGGCTTGTCACAATATATAATGCTTCTGTGAAAGTGCTGCATTACCTTAGCTGCACCACCTTTGCACAGCACAACTAATAAAGCACAGCTGCCAAGAACAGAGTTCATAGGCTCCACCTATATTTTAACACTGTCCTTGGGAGTTGCTTAAATAGTTTGTGCTGACAAGACTGCAAGTATCATCTGATAATGCAAACCTAAGGTAAACCAGGTCTTTTCAGAGAGTAAGGTGTATCCTGTGTGACTGCAGCTTAATTGCCAGAACAGTCACCAAAGAAAAACAAATTGATAGGAAGAGATGTTTAGAAAAGCAAGCTATGAAGCTCATGCTCACGCACGCACACACAACCCTCAAGAAATTTGAGTCTGGCTGGGGGGTATCTATTTAAGGCCTGGTTGACAGTGGAAGCATCAGGATCACAGCTCCCACCTTGGATGTCTATGGTAGGAAAGAGAAAAAAAATCACTGAAAAAAACTTGGCCAAAATCCCCTCCTAAAACAAAATGCTACACAGCAATTAATAGTGACATCTTTGTATAAATAGCTCTATCAGAAGGAGCGTGTGCCAGGGTATCTGAGATGAAAGGGTCCAATAGACCTGGAGCAGCATTAGCGTGGGGATGAAGTGATTAGTCAGCAGGCTGACAGCTGTGCTAGGAGCCCAGTGCCAGATCCCAATGTATGCTTTCCACTGCTGCCAAATGTTTGCTTGTCGCTCCAGATAAATGGAGCATCAGCAGTGTTTTATTTGACCTGCTCACAAGAAAAATAAAGCAACTCTGACTTCCTCGGTGTGTTTGTCGTTGACCTTGCATCAGCTGAATATGAGTGGAGAGGTTCCCTGGTACAGGAGAATTAACTCTTTAGTAGAAGGGGTTCCCAGGAATCTTTTTACCTTGGTAGCATAATTAGTCTCTTAATGTTTCAAAGTATGGTGGCTTAAAAAGAAAAAGTGTCAGCCACTGCCTACATGCCCTATGCCGTCCTTGAAACACGCCCTTGGACCAATGGCCTGGAGAATGATGAACAGCTTTGAGAATAGCCTATAAACAGCCACCCTCCTGTCCCCAGTGTGAAATCAGGAAACCATTCCCAGAGAGACTTTTCAGGGTGGGGGTGGAGATGGAAATAAGTTGCAAGTGGAAGAAGTTGTGGAGAAGATCCAGTCAGCACTGTGCTTTTCATTTCACCCTGTGACCGAGGGCAATGACTTTGTGTGTTTTCCTTCATATGTACCCCCAAAGTTTTGTTTTTCTCTCTTTTCTTCATCAGTTTGGTCATCGTGGGAACTTTCTATTTGAGATCCTGTCTGTTGTCTGGTCAAGGCCAGCTTCTGCTGCTTGGTGGAAATCAGACACAGTGTTTTTGGAATTACACATCTGAAAAAGAATGCAGAACACAAGCTTTTTCGGATCTGTAATGCCCTCTATTTGTGGGGGTTCTCCTTCACGGTGCTGCAGAGAGATGACCACACTCCGGAAGCAGTGTTACTCAAAGGACTGTCTTGGGAGATATACCCTTTCCTATTCTCCCATAAGCAGATGAGAAGGGATGCCCTGGCTGAGATCAGCTGTGTTTCTCCCCTCTCTTACTGCAGAATGGCAACATATACTGAACAGAAGAGAAATGCGGAAGGGACTGCACTCAATGACCACTCTAGACTTTTTTTTCCCATGTTCTGAAGGCAGGAGAGAAAGAGAATAGGGAGGGTAAGCAAATCAATTAACCTTCTAGAACATTTAAACTATACATTTTTTTTTTTTCATTTTGGGATCTAGTTCTCACATTAATTTTTTTTTTTTTAATTATTCCAAAAGGGCAAGGGAAGACATGAGAAACCTAGACAGACTATGCAAGAAGGAAAAAGGACTCTTTTGAGCACCTGTATATGGTACTAGTAGCTGAGACTGTGGTCGGGAAGAGTTTTTCCATATCTGATAAAACTGAAGCTTTGAATATCTTTCTGGCACTCAATGGTTCCTCATAATAACCAAGTGCATTCTTCTGGACAGTGTTACTTTCCATTTTTTCTTCTTTCCCACATGTCTCTCCTCCCCACTGTGCTTTGACAAAATTCCTTTCCTGGCAGCATCAGGAATTGCTGCATGCAATTGCCAACTGTCTCCAGAGAGCATGAATTCATTTGCCCAGGTGAGATCAGATTACTGAGCTCAGGGCTCAGCTGTCAGAAAGTCTCATTAATGTGGGCTAATGTGAAAATCGTGAGGCTCTGCATAAGTTCTTTTGGTCATGGGGAAGCACTTGAGATGCTGAACCCTACCATCTGAAGAATGACTTCTGGACCAAAGGTCCTTCAAGAGAGGGAGAGCTTCAAAGGGGTCTCTTGTTCACAAAATGTTGATGTCACATATGACAGTAGGAGGGGACATCCTTGTGCTTCAGCAAAATAAGAAATTAGGGAGCTCCAGCTAAAGTCAATGAAAATAGGAAGAAAGGCTCAATGTGGTAAGGGGTGAATGGAAATACAGAGTGTAAAGAGTGGCAAAGACTCAGGACTGTTTATAAGTCAGCTGGCAGGAGGTCACCTGCAGATCTGAACCAAGGCAGTTTGCTGACTTTGTGAATAAATAAGGCATGTGACTTGTACAGTCAGAACTTTACCTATTGTGCAAGGCTTGAAAAAATAACTGAAAAAGAATGTAACTTAGTTAAGGTGGAATTGGACCCTCAGCCAGACCTTGATAAAGCTGGCCAGTGAGGTATAGGATGGTGGGTTTGCATGCATACAATGTTTTCTGCCTTTTACTTACAAGGGACCTAACTACTACCTACTTTAAGCACTCAAAAGTGCCTTCTGGAGATTCCTGCCTCTCTTGATTCACTAGAGGTAATCTAGGGTGCTAAGGGTTGCTTAAACAGTATGCATGGTATGCCCAACACCATATCCATTGTGACTCGGATGGGAAGCAAGGGAGGTTTGTTTCAGACTCTTCTTCATAATTTCCCTTTCAGTGTTCATTCAGCTCCCTTCCACTTGTCCTAAAGATTGGGGGTGGCATGCAATATGAAGTCCTATATCCATTCCCAACTTGGTACTGCACTGTTTCGTTAGACCACTATTAAAAGCTGATCTCCCTTCAGACTCAATGATATGAGTACTCCTCATCTCAGTAATACATCCTCCAATAACATTTTGGAGGTGGCCCCAGCAGCTTGGTCTTTGGTGGAATAGGCTTCAACCCACTGGGAGAGATGTTTAAAAGATAATTAAGCACTGGACCAGATCATCAGTGAAAATGTCGACTATCCATCACAGAAGTGTCAGAAACTAGGTTAGGCAAAGACCTTCCTGGAAAGGTTTAGGCAGGATTAATCTTGTCTAGTTATATGAAAAAGGATTAGATGAGCTTGAATTTCTGTGGGTAAATATACACATGAGGTTGTTAAGGAGCATACATTCTGTGCTTACAGGTCAAATGACAAGGAGAAAATGCAGAAAAAGATATAAAGTAGATAGATATCGGAATAGTCATAGCAAGGAGCAATGCAAACTGTTCTGTGGAAAATGTAGAGTGGCATTAATCCACCATCTTTGAAATGTCTCATCAGGAGAATTTTATACCACTTCTCTGGAAATCAGCCTGGTGGTTGCTTTGCTTGTCTCATCTATTTCTTAAAACATGAGGCATAAATGCACTTCTAACCAAAAAAAAAAAACCCAAAACCCAGCAATTCTTGCTTCTGAGTGACAGCTTCATTAAGCCACAGAGGACAACCACTGCACTGCAGACTAGGAGAATTCTTGTCTGCTTTGGCCTACCATCACCTTATTTCAGAGTTACTGTTAACATAACTCCTGTCATCACTGCCCATCTAAACAGGCAGCCTTTTATGATTTTCCTACACAATTGCACCTCGCTTCAGCACGGCAGTCTTTTGCCTCAGTCAGCAGGGCCCTGGGTACGGTTTTGTCTTGCAAGACCTCTCGCTAAGCTCTAAGAGTCCAAATACAGATGAACTTGTGCAGATAAAATTACTAACTACCATAATGGCTGTCCAAATGGGTGCAATAAATTTCAGCGTGAGACAAACTCTCTCAGGTTTTACTGACTCTTAATGTTGCTGCTGCCAGCTTTAGTGTTACTCTTTGACTCGAGCCATATTCTGTTGTCTCCCAAAGGTCTTTTCGGCCCGTCAGCTCTAATCAATATGCTGCCTTGAGAAGGAGCTTGTTTTAAGTAGGTTTGCTCACCATAAAGAACCATATAAAGAAAATTTGACTTCTACTCCTTGTCAGCATATATCACTTCCTATGCAGAGCAGCATTTAGATGGTCTGTTAGTTGAATCCAAGTGCTCTCTTTTATATGTTTCAAGAAATGACAAATGCCTGGGAAAAATGCATAGTTGTTCTACAGAAGACATTAGGCAGACTCAGGAATGGCAAGCAGAACAGCTAATAAAGCCCAGAATTGTAGCAGAGAGGATGTTAAAAGCTAATTACTTTGAGCTTATTTGGAGACTTGTAAAAGGTTCCTCTATTCTCCATTCTGATGTAAGTACAGCGTGTTTTCCAGCAACATTCAAAACTATTTCAACATGTTTTTAGAAAGAGTTGCTGAGGAAATTCTGTTTACCTATTATTGACATAGTAGCTCAAAATAAAGGATGTTTAAAACCAATTTTCACCTGTTGAGTATTTGCCCATGGTGTAGCCTTAGGTTTTCAGGGGTCTGAGCCAGTGAGAAAAAAACTTCTCCCATTCTGACAAGGCTCAGTTCTTGACCCCGTACTCTGGCTTAGTAGCACCATACTTTACAGCTTGGATTGGAGTGTGCAGAGGTGCTCATGAAGGCCAGGAATGGTCTGCCTATTGAGGGTATCAGGATCTGGCTCACTGAAACACAGCATAACTGTGTGCTGATACAGGACGAGGGATTTTAAAATAGACAGAAGCCCCTAATAGGAGCTTTTGCTGTACCTTCCTCAATTATAGTGTATAAAGGTGGCCTGTGAAAAACAATGGAAAAGTATGATAAGCACAAATATACAAATCTATGTTAAGAAAGAGTTATGTAAATTGCCCTTTACAATTCAAAGGAAAAATCAAATGTGAATTGCATCCTTTTGTTAGATGCCATCCTTGGAAAGCAAACTTGAGGTTTGTTTATGCACACACAGAATATGAGGAGAGGCAGCAATAAATTACAAAGCAAATATAATTTTATTTGCTTTATTAATCTAGAATGTGGTACCAATGTGTCTGGACTCAGTGGCTCCCCAGCTGCACCCTCCTGCAGGATGTTATCAATCCTTTATTTCTGTAAAATGTGCTACCAACTAGTAGGAAGAACACCAGAATGGTATGACATTTTAATAAAAAAAATCAGTCTTACACCATGCTGCGTCCTGATGTAGTTATTCTTATATCCTCCAATATATCTTTCAATCCATATCTCATATGTTTTGCTGTTCTTTAACTGCTATGCATCTTTTTAGATTTCTTATGATATTACAATATCACCAAGGCATGCATAGATGCCTTCGCATATTCCTCAATGTAGCTTTTGTTCTCTCTGCCTCTCCTGAAGCGGCAGAAAGGAAATGCACACACGACAGTGGGGAGAGGGCAGGGGAGCAGGGAGAACATTGCTCATCAGCGCTGCTTCTCCCTTCCCATGCCACAGCAAGCTGCTGCCGCCTCCTTCCTCTCTCTCCCCCCGGGGTAACAAGCCCCTGATGGCACTCTGGTCTCCTCGCAGTATCTCAAACACTCGTCTGTCCCCTGCCTGCCTGAGGTCCTGCGTGCTCCAGGATGTGCTGTGTGAAGTAGTGGGCCTCTTCAGAGCACGAGCGTACCTTTAGAGGTGTGATCCAGCAGGGAGACTGTTAAAGGTGTAGGAGTCGACGTGCGCTGCTGCTAGGAGTTCAGTGCCCAGCTGTGAGCATATGCATTCAGGGCTTCTTTAAACGTGTATGGGGTCACCTGCCTGCCGCTGGGAAGCAGCTGGGGGAAAGCGTAAAATTCTGCACGAGAGCTTTGCAGAGAAGATGAGACAGACAGATAGGTTTCAGGACAGCATGGGTTTCCACAGTCAGTGCAGCAAGAAAATAACTCTTTGGGATTTTTTACCATCTCGACATGACTCTAACCCCTGCTAGACAAGCTGCAGCCTGGGGAGAAAGATCAAGTGTTGGGTCTTTGCCATTAGCTTAGACACTAGGGGAAAGGGCTAGATGACTTTTTTTGATAACTAGCATGAAGACCCCAGCAGGCTTTCAGACAGTTTTATTTATCATAAAAGTCATTAAAAATAGCCAGTTCCTCAGGGGCAAAGAAAAAACAAAACCTCAGAAGAATGAATCAGGGCAGGCATCTCCCATTCCTAAGAGCATTCTGTTCACATTCTGCGCTCAGAACTGAAAGGGAATAGTTAACAGTGAAACTCCCAAATAATATAAGCAAATGCTTTCTCAGGAAAGGGGCAAGAACTTTCTTATGGACTTGTATTGCAACAGGGAAAGATATTGATGGGTTTTGTGTACAGCTCAGAGACACTGAACTTTTGGACAGCTGACTCAGAGGCTTGCATGTCACGCCCAGAATCAGCAAGACAATTTTTCCATTTGCCTTTGTGCTTGCCTTTCCCCTTTTGCTTTTTTGCTTTCCCCTTGCCTGTCCCTTTTCCCCTTGCTTTCCCTACTCCCCTTGTCTTGCCACTTTTTTTTTTTTTTTTTCCAATGGACAGAGATTACATTTAGGTGCCTCTATGCCACTGTCCAGTGCCTGTGCTCTCTCTCAGCACATTTTAGCTGCCTTTGCAATATGAATGCCAGGCCCATAAAGATATCTCACCTATCTTAGGGCTTCTCAAGTGATTTTAGATGCCTGTGTTAAGGTACCTGGATCCCATCATCTTAACTTTCTCATCCCACAGTTGTGAAGAAATCCTTCCAAATAAGCCCAAATGTAAAACAAAGCATGACTGTCTCTCTGGGTCTGCAGACAACCAGAAACAAAAAAAGGTATAAACTTTCCCATCAAAATTAGCTTTATAAGGTTGTTGACTGCAAAATGCAATGGTAGTTTAAATATAAGCATTCATTTCTCTTATTTTAACTGGAAGAGTTTCAGTGGTGAAATAGCTGTGGATTAAGAACTGGGACATGAGGCAAGCAAAAAAGAGGCTGGAGAAGAATCGTAGGCAGTGGGAGGGAATCTTGCAGAGCCATTTGTCTGTGTCCTGTGGGGCTAGTGACAGAAACATGTACAGTAGGGGGGTGATGCAGACCTTCTGTCCAGCAAGGTACCTCCCTGCAACACTAGACATCATTTTTGGACTGCTGTGGCCTGGGCTTGGGCAGACTCGTGTCAGACCCCATGCACCAGTATAAGCAAAGGGAATCAACTTTCTGGAAAGCAGCTTTGTGGAGAAGGCTGTGGGGATCCTGATGGAAACCATAAGCCATCAACGCTCCCTTACAGCAAAGGCGGCCAACAGCACCCAAGGCTGCATTAGGAAAAGCGTTGCCAGCACATCGAGTGAGGTGATCCTCTCTACTCAGTCCTGGTGAGACACAGATCGAGTACGAGGTCCAGGTCTGGGCTCTCTGGAACAAGAGAGACAAGAATTGAGTCCAGCAAAGTGCCATGAAGATGATTAAGGGATTGGAGCATCTTTTATATGAGGAGAGACTGAGACAGCTGGGAGGGATACCTGATGGAAAGGAGTAAAGAAGATTGAGCCAGGCTCTCTTGGTGGTGTTCAGTGACAGGACAAGATGCAACGGGCACAAAGTGAAATACAGTAAGTTTCATTTGAACATAACCCCCCCCCCCCGCCAGCCTCCGCGCCTCGCCNNNNTCACTGTGAGGGTGGTCAAATCAGTCTGCCCAGAGAGGCTGTGAAGTCTCCATCCTGGGAGATATTCAAGACCCGACTGGACATGGCCCTGAGCAACGTGCTGTAGCTGACCCTGCTTGAGCAGAGGTTGTACTGGATGACCCCCAGAGGCAGCTTCCAACCTCAGCCATCCTGTGACCCTGTGTCTAGATCAGATATCACATGCTACGATGCTCTGTGGGAACACAAAGCTTAGTGGAGGTATGACGCTCACCCAAGAAGCTGGATAAATACATAGGAAGTGAAAAATGGAGCTGAGCTCCATTTGGCTGTGAGTGTTCCCCCCTTGTGTGTTTAAAGCTCACTGAGATGGCTGCATAGGTCATGACTTGACTGAAGTGTAGGCATGGCCTCAGGCACCAGCACTACAGCTGAAACCATGTGCCATCCGGACATTGCATGTTGGCAGCTTCACCCACTGCTCCGTGCTTTAGCAGACTACTCCTTGCTTGTTGGAGTAAAACAGGCTCTGGGGGTGTAAAGAGATTCATTTGCTGTGTTTGGTGCAATTTACAGCAGGTGGAAGGTGCAGCAGCAGCAGGCTGGAAAACTTCTTTCTCCTTCATACATTTCTGGGTCCGTTTCTGAATGTGGTCAGCAGTGTCTGAGGCAGCCCATCAGGTCATGCTTTATTTATTTCACTGTACTTTATAGCACCTCCTCCTTCTATAAGACCTTGCTGTTAGGAGACTGCTTTCCTTTATTATTTTTTTTTTTTCTGGACTCTCTCTCAAGTGTAGCTGTCTAGCGTCACTGCCCAGAGCAGCTGCTGACAATGCCAATGCACTGAGAGCTGCAAAATCCTTCCTTTCTGAAATCAAGAGTAGAAAAGATCATCATGAAATAATGGACTAATGTGGCCATTCTATCTGTACTGCTCATAAATTAGATTTTGAACCTGGCAATTGCAGGGTAATTAGGAGGAGAGTAGCTTTCCTGCAGGAACATATATTTCCTATTCTGCCTGCCTGCCACACTCCAGTTTAATTTTTCCTTTGTTCACTCAGCTCAGAGAACTGCAATTACCAAAGGTGATAGCCTAGTGGCAATTTTCGAATCATGAAGAGACTTAGCACAGAAATGAAAAAATAAAAAAATAAAAGGACAGGTATCACTAGTAATTAAAATAATTTTGAATTAGAGAGACTATTCCAATAATTGCTTTTGTATGATAATCGTCACCACATAACCTATCCTTATGAATTACTAATACAGTGAAATAACATTCCTGTGGAGCGTGAGCTGAAAAAGACAGCTCTCCTAAACACGTAAGCTCCTGAATGACAGACAAGTGACGTCTGGGCAGCCGTTTCTGAATGGTAGGTGATAGCCCGGCACTGATCACTAACAGCCACGCGGTTTTTAAGCCCTCCTTCCCCCTTTGGCCCTGTCAGAGAGGCACAGGAAACAGAGCAGGAATTCCCATCTCGGGTGGCCAGAAGAAGGTTTCACATTATTGAAATAGATGATTTCCTTCATCCAAGAGCCTCTGAGGAGCATAAATTGTGAACAACATCAAAGCAAGTGAAAAGTTTTAGAGCAGACTGTCAAAGAGACTGCTGGGGTTTCCTTGGTAGATTTCCATTTTTAAGGGGTCTCAGCAATTTACTTTCCTTCTCAAAACAATTCCATATGTCTGTGGATTATTTAAGGTTGTTTTGATTTTTGTTTTAAAGAAACAATATCACAATTATTTAACATAGGGAAATAAAGTTAGACAGACAGCGCCTGGAGTTACAAATTACTGGGATGATCTCATGGACTAAGACTTTGCACACTTAGTCTGTGCTCTCCAGGGTTAGACAGCATGATTCCAGATAAAATGAAAAACAGCGCAGCTATCTGGAAATATGCATTGGTCCAATGCTGCACAGATACAGCGACTTACCATTCAGGTTGCAGTAACTGATTTTACAGGATGAAACATGCTGGCAAGTGTGACACAAGAGTAAGGGCTGTGAGATACATTGGCCCAGATTTAAAGTGGACCCGAGACAACTTTGTTTAATGATTATTGGAATTCACCTGCTAAAAAGCACAAAGGCCAGCTGTGGTCTTAGATTAAAAGTCATCAGGGCAAGCTGTGAACGGATTCATATTAGCTTCCTCACTTAAGGTGAAGAAGTGACTGTTATCAGACATGGCGTGGAGAAAGTGTGTGCCAATGAGGTTATTAGTGGGTCCCGAGGAGGTTGCTCCAGCTGAGTGTGGGTTTTAAGTGTTTTCCCCACATGGGAAGGTTGGCGTTAGTCACGGCGTCATGGACCGTGCAGGAGATCAATGGGTCACACCCCAGCCAGCAGTCCCCCTCTGCAAGGCCACGGGTATATTCAGCAATGGTCTACGAACTAGATACCAGGCTGTACTGACCATATCTGGGAAACCAGGCTTCATCTGTGCAGTGAAGTAAGCAGGAAAAAGGATGGGACTGAGAAGCATTGCCACTTCTCCAGCTTGTACTGTCATCTGAGACCAGGGTGAAAACCGTGCCTCTGAGCTGTACCCTGCCTTGGCTCCCCCTGAAGTCTGCGGAGAACCTGACCAAAGAGCCCCAGGTCCCTGGGGGAGAGGCTGACTACAGAGGGAGGCTGTCCAACCAAGTCAAATGCCTGCAGTGTGTGACCAAGCAGGAGAAGCCAGTTTAAGCTCTGTCATTATGCTTGATCCAGCTTCTGCCGTGTTGTGCTGGCAGCCAGCACCCATACAAAATAAATATCCTTTGGAAGAAAGCACAAGTCTGAACACTTCCTTTTCCTTTAAGGGAAGGATCCCTCCTTATTTCACATGTGCATGAGTGTGTAGGTGTTTGGCCAAAAAAAGGAAAAGGGGAAAAGGTCTATATTAATTGTTTCCTAGCCTAGCAGCAAATGCCAGACCCTTAAATCTGTCATTTACTGCTGGTGAATTATTCCAAAATTTATTCATAGTTCTTACCTAGTTATTCTTCAAAAGCATTTTTCATAAATGTTGAATCTAATTTAAAAGCTGCAACTGTGTATCATTTTCAGAGTGACACCTGATTCAAGTTGGATGATCAGGAGAGGATAAGAGCAGAAGACTTGATACATGATAATCATGTGATGTAAGAAGGAAATGATAAACTGTGCATCACTAATGAGTTCGCTCTGAGGGCTGTACTTCCCTCGGCTGAACCATACCAGCATTAGTCCTCCATGCACCACTGGCAAGGATTGAAGAACATAGTCCTTGATTGCCTTAGTGAGTGCCTTGTGCCAACTGGAACATTCGTGGGGAACTTGGTCGAAACATGAGCTGGCTTCTCTTCAGTTTTTCCTCATGCAAAACTAACTGGAAGTAGTTCTGTCTCATGTCAAGCTTATAATTTAAAGCTGATTCCCTTCCGCATTTAATTTTTCTTTCTTTTTTTTTTTTCTTTCTTTTTCTTTTTTTTGATAACTCAAAGCTCTGATTCATTGGTTCAGGACTTGATTGCAACCTTGATTTGATAACTGTGTTGCCCGTTGTTAATTAGCTTGTTGTAGTTCTACTAATATGGTGCTGTTTTACATTTGTTTGCTTAGTTTTAGTGTACAGGGCTTCTTCATTTGGTCCAGTTGTAACGTGAGTCATGTCAACCAAAGATGTATGTAACTTGAATAAGATACTTCCCAGCTATGTGGCTCTGCAAACAAATAAATAACTACCTCCCACAAGATAGTAGCAAGATTAAAACAAGGCTATTAAAATTCTGTCTTAGTTAGCAATTAAAGTAAGAATGCCTCAAGGTTGCAATACTACCTTTAACAAGCTCTTTACCAGGTGCAAGACAAACCTAAGGCAATTGCTTCCTAACCAAGCAAACCCCATTTACATCTCAGCTTTGGAAACATATGTTGTTAATTTTAGAAATTCAGTTGCCATGTGAGCTGGGTGTCACTTCTAAAAAAAAAAAAAAAAAAAGTGTGACATTTGGGGGGTAATTATTTTTCAGCACAGGTGCGGAGAGTGCATTTGAGCACCTTAAATGTTGACACAAGCTGAGCTTTGACTCAATCAAACTGCAGATTACCACAACTTGAAAACAGTGTCATAAAATCTCTTCTTTCAGGCATGGTATGGCCTTAATAAAAAGTACCATAGAATTTCTTCATTTAACAGAGGCTCATCTTTTCTCCTTCCAGCTTTTACCTTCCCCTCCACGATCTCCCTTTTCACATTGGTCAGACCAACCACAATTCACCACTTCTTCATCCCTGCAGCCTTTGGATTAACTGGAGAAGTGACTGGCGGGTCCAGGCAGTTATGGATTTTGCAGTTACTAGTCTTTTCAACCTCCCAGTTCAGCAGTTTCACGCTGCTGCATGATATCCCTGTACAGCTCAACTCCAAAGCAACAAAGCGTGCTTTGTGGCACAGTAGTATGTCTTCTCCACATGGGACAGTGGGAATTCATTTTCTGGACGTTCCCTCATTTAACCAGAAAGGGAATTCATAGGCTTTGCTGTAATGTATTTAAAAGGCTGATGTTGTAAATTACTGACATACAAACAATTCAAAACAGATCCCCAATTTACTACTGCTCCATGGTGATACCAGACTTTTGTCCATAAAAACAACCCCAATAATTTGGGTAGGGCAACTTTGTTCTAATTGCCTGGTCAAATCAACCTGGGAGACCTCATGCAGGCAGAGGAGGAGTGAAATATACAGTGGCCAATGACAGAATTTTGTCATGGCTCTTATAATACTAATAAATGGTTAATACTACATTTTGACCAAATGTAAGAAAACAATAAAATGCATTTCATTGAAAATTATGTGGTGTTGGCTCAGCTTAGCTTCCCACATTGAATGCTAAGGCACTTACTCGCTTTAACACTGCCCTTTGCACAGGTAAAGAATATGCATGGGAATAATGCAAAGCTCCAGGAAGGGGGCAGATATCACACAACTGAGACACTCCTGGATAATCAGGTATCAACCTCGTATTTTTCACCAGCATTAAATCCCTCATGATTATTTAGGAAAATACATATGTTTTTACACAATACTCAGAAAATATTGGCAGTCTTAGGTTAAAATTCAGTGGCAGCTGACAAGCAGATAACATGCTAATACAGAAAATGGCATAAAAAGACACGTTGAACCAAAGGTCACACAGTACATCTCTGTATCAATTACAGAGTGATAATCTCAGAGGAGTTTTCTGTCTTCTCAAACTGTTCTCTGGGCATGCACTGCCGGCTTTGCAGTTGTTGTTTTCCTCTTCAGCTTAAACAGAGAGAGGTGCTGTGCTGCGAATCCCTCCAACAGGAGAAGGAGGAGGAAAGGTGATCCAACAGCTGGAAGAGTCCCACATGAAGTTCTTCTGAGAGCTCCACCTTTCAACATTTCTATTTCAAAAACATGGGCTATGGCTTTCATATCAGAAGCCCAACACTCTTCTTTTCTGTACACTGCACCTCTTCCTGCAAGTCCTGGGAGGTATTTGCATGAGGATTTGCACCAAGAAGTTTCAAACTGGAAAAATGAGTGTGCTTGTTATTAGTTTCAGCACACTGGGAATCTGCCAGGCTTTTACAAAACTGCTCATTTTCTGAGTCTTAGCTCTTTTAGCTATTTTTTTTTTTTTTTTGAGCAGAATACAAGCTCTATCTTATTAAGTGAAAACAATAGAGTGAGAAGTTGGAAATTGCCAGGAAGCCTGGGAAAGACCGACACTCAGCCTAGATTTCATCCCATGTTTTCCTGTTGACCTCACAGGCTCTCAACACAAGAGCACTGAGTACATTAAAGAAAGGCCACAGTCTCATTTGGTCCTGTGAACATTGGCAATATGTTATGAGGACAATATACAAGCTTGAAAGGGAAAAACCGCAGCAATGTCCTCATGCCCTGGAGGTTTTGTCTGGTGTGATGCTGTTTAACCAGAGCTCTGTGAGGTTTTAAATGGCCATATGAGATTTATAGTAGGTCATGACCAGATCTCTTTTCAGGGCAAAGTTTGAAAAGTCCATTTGTCTCAAAATTTAAAAAAAAGAGTCTGGTAATTCTCCAAGGTTTTTCCTCTTCCTTCAGGCAACTATTTTAGCCTGTCCAGAGTTCCTAAACCCTCCCCAAAAGCCCTTTTAATGTGGGAAATACTGTCCCAGTGTCTGCTATCAAAGGAATAAAACTGTAGATACAAATATTTACAAACCCTCTCTAGCTCCACATGGTCAGTATCAACCTTATTAAGTTTTAGAAGAAGGGACATCATGACCTTAAAAGAAGTGGTTTCAGGAAATCAGTATTTGAGGGCATTATTGGCAGGGATGATTGATGGTTATTGTGGGGAACCAAAGGGAGAAGACTCAAGAGACATGCAGAAATCTCCCATGGCCACCACACTGTGGGGCTGGTGGCTGAGGAGTGGCCCTGGCTGGATGAGTGGCAGTGCCCACCACTGCTGCCCTGCTGGTCTGCTTCCCACCACATGCTGGCAAAAGCCTTACGCAGTGTCAGAGGGGCCATGAAACCAGACAACTCTCCTGGCCTCCCTGTGGTGGCCATTTCTCCCATGTGGTGGGAAGGGAGGCCAACCGCCTCCAGCGACTGGGGCCATGTTGACCTTTTGGCAGTGGGTGGTGACCTGGGTCCTATGGAAGGCTCCAGGTGCCCCCGTGGTGTTGGAGTGGTTTTGAGGAGCAGGGAAAGGGCAGACTTGGCAGGCAAGGCACCATGATGAATGGTTGGAGAGCCAGCAAGGGAGGTTGTGGGATGAGGTCCCTCAGGAAACTGGTAGGGGAAATTTGAGGGCCAGGTTGAAGACATCATGGAGAGTTGGGGGAGAGAGGGGGGTGATGCCTGTGATAGATGCTCGGTGTCTTTTTCCTCATTCCTCTCTAAACAGGTTGTGAAAAGGAAGAAAAAAGAAGATGCGACCTCGTGCAGGGCTGCTGGGAGCCGGGCACTACCATCTGCACCATCAGCAGCCACCACCTACCCAGGTATGAACCAACACAGATCTTCCCGGTCACGTACACTGTGAACTAAAGCCAGGGCCAGTGCAGATACTCACAAAAGCAAATTAAAGTGTCTTAAAGGATCATTACAAAGCAAGAGATTTACTTGGCAGGTCTCTGTGACTTCTGGGGTGATTTTTATCTGTTGTGTAAATCAGAATCATGGGATTCTTTAACCCTGTTCCCCCTCCGCCCCCCTTTTTTCTTAATTTGACAAACTGTTTGTTCATTTAGAGCAGTTATGCTTGATTGTGCCAGTAAATAATAAGTGAGTGCTATTTGTGAGTTATTGTGCTGCTGGATTTCCACAGAGAAGGGCCTATTCTCTGCTGTGTGAATGTGTGTGAGAGGGAGTCCCACAGCATGAAGAAAAGTTATGAATTTGAATTGAGAGTGAAAAAGACCTTCAAAATCTTTATAGCAATCTAATACAGAAGGTATACTGGTACGAAAAGTAAATTTCATTAGGCAGAAAATACCTACCTTTAAAATAAATAATTTTCCAGTTTTGCTAAAATGCCAGAAGATTGCAGACTATATTAAAGATAGCATGTGTCTCATTTAAATCATACCCCTTGGAAAAAAAATCTAATTTAATTTAAGTAATTTCTATTTATTTCTGCCTTTCAAAATTATATCATTTTCAAGTTATAAAAATGTAATGTCTGAACCTAGACTTTTTACACCTATTTTCAAGCCAGACCTAATTTTACATCTAAGTTAAAAACACATGAGAGCACACAGTCATAATATGATCTGGTCCCTCTCTGACTGCAAAAAGGGCAGCCTACTATAAATAGAGTCCTTGAGAGAAGCAAGGTCTTCCATTTTGAGAAGGATTTTGAAATTTTATGCCATTCTAGTTTGGAACCAAGCCCTCCAATTCTTAAATTTCCCATGAAACAGAGCCCCAAAAGAAACCAGTAATAATGAAAAATAAAGCAGAAAGTGTTTGCTCTGACCATTTGTGAAGAAAATGTCACCAGGCAGACCTCCTGGAAATGCTGACTGAGAGAGAAACCTTGCAACTTTGGAAATTGAGCCATTGGAGCTTTTGGAGTCTTGGTTTTCATCAAAAGAGCTCCAGTGGTTGAGGAGCCCAAACACAGCCCTACTCATTTGGCTGCCAACGAGGGTGTTGGAGGAGCTGATAGACAGTCAGGATGAGCTGAACTGGAACTGTAACCAGATCCTGAAGCCTGAGCCGCATGCCGGGTGTGCTGCTTTAAAGAATTCACTTGTGCAACCTTTGGAAGCACTCGTAGGCAGCAATGTGCTTTTTAAAAGCTGGAAATGTTTCCAAACTGCTGATGTCAGGTCTTCAGTGGGTGAAAACTGAGATAACGCTACTGAAATCAGTGGAGCTATTTGGATTTGTACTACTGAAAATCTGGTCACTGAAGTTGAAAACAGTTCAAAGTGTGGAGTTCAGTGTAAAGTAAGAATCAATGCTAGTGCGCTGCTATCAGAGCCACTGATGAGCCAAACAGAGAATTACTGTGGGACTTGGAACGTTAAAAACAATTACATTATTTAAGCTCTCATTTCATGCAGAAAAAAAACCCTCAATCAAACTAAACCAGAAACTTGTCATTTTTCTATTTACTTTTCACATCTACCATGAAAAAATGTTCCCTGCTGCCACAAACTACTTGGGTAAACCAAAAGGTTTGCATGCAAAGCCAATTTGTCAATGTTGGCTGAAACGCATATAAACATACCTCCTCCTCCTGATGTCTGCATGAAAGACTTTTCATATGCATGGAAAAACTATTCCTCTTTAACCAGCTCAAGACCTACAGCTTGGTATAACATTCCTTACCCACCAAAAACTCCCAGCGATTTTAATTTGGCTTCTGGAATCAGGAATGTGAGGTCAAGTCCCTACTTTGGAAGCTCTGCAGGGCACAGAACTTCTCTGAATGCGGCTTTGCTTCAGTATCTAGATTTCATTGTGCTCCACAGAATGAAAGAAGTTGTTTTCAGAGGAAGGAATGAAAGAAACAATTTCTTGGATAGGGAGATTTTTGCAACCACTAGGACCTCCGTGATTCTGGGAATAAGACCGATGGGTGTCTGTAACCAGGCTGTAGAAGAGCCCCTTCACAGACTTTTCAATAGGAATTTGATGGTCCTCTAGAGGCTTAGATGTTATTTTTTCATCCGAAAGTCTCAGCCATGAGGTGACCTGAAAATATCACCCAGCATGTACTGATTCTTTCTGATAAGGTAGGAAGACGAAAGCGTTGTCAAAGGAAGAGGAGTCTGGAAGCAGACAAAAATACTTTGGTGAATCTGATCCTTTTTTTTTTTTTTTCAGAAAGTTCTGGATGTGGGTCTTTCCCAAGACTTTCTTAGACAAGCACTTCTCTAGAGGTACCCAGTTTTTCTATGAGACTTGGCGGATCACACCAAGCTTCAGGATGCTACCAGCCTGCTGCTGTACCTTCACGTTGGCATATGTGAAATAGCTAAGTGGGAAACTGCTTTTCCTTCCTTAGAGCCCTGTCAGATTTCACAGATGTTCCCATTTTTCTCTGGGAGGAAACCCAGCCTGCTCAAAGATCACACTTTTATTTTCTTTCACTGAAATGCAAGAAATCTAGAACAGTGTAAACCCTTCCTCAGCAGCAGAATAAATCCAACTCCTCTCAAAGTCAAGGAGAGAGGAAAGGATAAAGGTTTTCCTGCAACCTACATCACCGAGGCAGTCATGAAGGAAAGGAGGAGAAACCTGACGAGACTGCATGGGGGAGGAAAGTGTCTCAGACCGTGACAAAGTTCACAGGAACATCTCAGGAGTGACTCAGCCACACACTAATCACTGTGGGAAAATGCGAGAGAGGGTCTCTTTCTTTGTACATATTCTCTTTTCTTTTTGCCTGTGAAGAAACAGGCTGCAGTTCTGCTTCTCCTATGTGGTGTCCTCTTCACCCTTCAAAAAGCAAAGGGCCAGCCAAGGTACAGACTGGGCTCCCCTTTCCTTTTTGCCTCCATTGTTACCTGGGTCAGAACAAAGCCAAGAGCAAGGAGAAAATGCTCTTGAAGCTAAAATTAAAAAAATAGAGAGGGCAGTAGGCAGATAGCCTTACCAGCAACAAGGCAAACCCAGATGTTCAGCTGCAATTTCTAAACTGCCTTTGCAAGAGGCAGGAAAAAATGACTCAAGTGATCATGTCATCCATGGAGCTGGTGGGGCTGGTGCCAGAAAACCCTGTTGTGCCTGGCTGATTACTGAGCGATTAAAGCTTGAAGGGGGCATCTCCTTCCGTCTGCTGCAGGGACAACTAGCTCACCGACAGGCAATTGAAATTTTGCCTTCATGTTGCTGCACCCTCTCTGGAGAATCTCTGAGCTCCAGCTAGAACATGGTCCACAGACGCAAAAGGGTCAAAAGCCCCACACTAACATCATGTAACTGGGCCAGGCTGAGGTGATGTTGCTTGCTACGAATTTTCAGCATTTCTTAGAATACGGTGGTAATGGAAGTGTAGTGATTTGTGGGAACAGCATGATCCCCGGTTTCCTGCTATTAGTGCTGTGTAAACCTGAGCTCTTTTTCTTCAGACTGCCAGGAAATAGATACAAAAGTATTTATAAGATTTCACTTTTGCAGCATAGCACTAAAAATAGCACAATACATCATTCATAGTACAGGTCTCTCTATTCTCTTATCCTAGTGCTGAAGAAAGAAAGGCATAATGTTATCAGCTAACTGCCCTCCCTACCTCTTCCAATAAAGCAAGTTTCAGCTACCTACCAGTGTTACTATCAAGGTTAAAATCCCCTTTGTTTTACAACATGTTCATTGCTTGAGGGCACTGTCACTGCCCAAAGGGAGCATAATGTTCAAGTCTCATTGAAATATCAGTAAGTAATATCAATAATAAAGAAAACACAGAATACATTAACAAATTCACTGCCCATAGCTATGTACCCATGATATATGCGAGTGGTATTCAGAGCATCAGTTCAGCAATACTTTAAGTCAGTGCTCCTTTGACCCATGCTGATGAAGATGGACAGACAGGTTACAGAAGATTATGCCTCCAAGGGTCATAAAAATGTAGAAGGTTCCCAACTGCAAACTGATTTTTCAAAGACAATTACCTGCATGATTTAACCAGATGGCCATTTATGCCTTCCGGGTTTCGTATCGTTAATGTTTGTTTCCTCTTGGATTTTTGCTGTTTCTCCTTTACTCACCTTTTTTTCTTTTGCTTTTTGCCTCATATATACACATTAAAAAAACACTCTCACACTTCTTGTCCTACGTGATTTATTCCCAAGAAATTAAATTACATTTTTATAAGCCTGTGTTACTGCAAATGATAGTTGAAGATTTGCTGAAAAAATTAATTCCTGATCTGTTGCCGTGAAAAGCCCTTGCTAGCACTGCACTGACTCTGTCTTTCAAAACCAGATGGAAGCAGTCCAACGGTATGATTAACTTCTTAGTCCCTGCAATTTCCTATTGCTCTACTTGCCCTAGATTTCAGGATTGACCTCCTGCTTCACTGCAAAATGCACAGTTGCTCAGCTTGATAAATCACATGAATACTTTTTTGATCACAGTTATCTACTATTTACTACATACCCAGTGAGGTTAATCATATGCCGAGGCACTTCATATGCTGCACGCATATACACTCTTCTTCCCAATAGCACTTTGCATATTCTTCATGCTGCCAGCCAGCAATGGGACCTGTTTTCCCCTTACCAATATGCAAAAGACCACAGACGTGCACCTTGTCTCTTTTTCACCCCATGTTAATTCTGTAATTATCCACACACAGATTCTTAAAAGACCTAGCGAGCCAAAGAAAATACATGAGAAATTACTAGTCAGACCTTTCTTTTAGCTGACAGATATTTTTCAAAATGCTAATGCTTCTATGAACTAGAACCGATCGTCTCCCCTCAAATATCTTTGGGGAGCTATTGAGAGTGCATGGGGTTGCCCACAGGGAGCTGGGAAATGTTTGGCTGTCATGACAGCAAATCGCTATCACTTCCTTAAAGAAAATACACAACTCAACTTTTCTTTTTCTTTCTTGAAACGCCATAGGAATTTCAGTATTTAGTATAGCTAGCTAGGGCTCAAAATTGCTAAAATTCTCTGGAACAGCTCTGCTTCACCTTCTCACGCAGCTTTGCAATACATCCAAATCGCATCTCCAGAGCTATTGTAGAACAATTCCAAACAAACACCAGCAATAGTCAAGGTATGGGAAAGCGTCCAATAGTGAACAGATGAGTGCTACAGATCTTGCTCGCAAGTTAAATAAAGGGAAATAGAATCCAGTTTTACAGAGATAGCTATTCCTTTTCATTCCAAACCTTCCACACAGGCTCTTCTTTTGAAGCCCCTTTTCACCAATTCACAGCAGCCTCCAGTACTGGAAATAATATCTGATATGCAATACATACCGTTACTTTTACTCATTCAAGTTCTGTACCTAGCAGGGCTAAGAAACTCTAGATCATTTCTGCCACAAGATGCAGCAGCCGTCACCCTTTGCTACCCAGTACCGTGTTGGAGGGCTGCAACTGTGGGGCACTGGTGTTTTCAAACAGGCAAGCTTTCACGTAAGGGATTAATGGTAAATCTATATCCCCTGTCAGAGACATTCTCCTTCTTTTTTCCTCACAAAGATAGTCTTGAAAGTATAAGCAACGTACTAACTCTGCTGGAGCCATGTGTTTGTTTCTATGGCAAAGAGCACTGTGTGTGCATGCTCTTCTCCAGCCAGCCTTTGCATCCCGTGGAGCCCATGATCTCTGTTCCTTCATTCTCTTCTGGGACCCAGATCAGCTGTCCTGAGCCGAGGCTTCCCCTTGGCTGTCACTGACTGCACAGACCTGCCACATTAGGGCTTGCTGGCCAGCCAGCGAGCTGAGTCACTCCGCTGACAAGCTGACCGCGTAGCTTCTCATGTGGAGGACTCTCACAGTGTGAAAGGCGACGTTATTGAAAAACAGTCCAACACAAACAGAAGTATGTGGGTGACATGAAGCACATGAGTATTTTTGCTAGCTGCCACTGGACCGTTTACTTACTTCAGGGTATCACAAGTTTAACTGCTTTGCTTAATCACAGCTCAAGTAGATACTTGAGAACAAGAAATCTTTGGCTTGGTCCACCAAAAGTTTTAGGGCTGCTTGGACAGCTGCGTTCCCTGCTTTAAGTGATCTATTAAAAGTCTACATTGCCTCTTATTGTTGCCTTAATACTTTACAGGCAGACCCTCCCCAGGCCTCCTAACTCAACTGGTGAATCTCAGTGTGGCTTTGTCTGAAGGAGAAGAGCCATGCTACAGATCCCACTGGACTAATCACTGATCCTGTTGCTGCTTACAGTATCAGGAAAATGGAATGGATTGTCCCAGGTCAACCTTTTCCATTCAATATTCCTTGCAGCTGAGTGCTAGATGCAGGCACACACCTGTGAGAGGTAGTTCAGCAGCACCTCTGCTTCCAAACCACGTCTCTGCCTACCGATGTGCTGCTCCCCTGCTTCGCTGCTCCACTGCTTCACTGCTCCTCTGCTTCACTGCTGCACCCACCGCTCAGTTCTCCATACCCATCTTGTGACTCAGTAGGTCAGGTTGGTAGTTGGACTTGGTGATCTTGAAGGTCTTTTCCAACCTAGATGATTCTATGATTCTATGATCACCACTCCAGAGGACAATGGGGACAATTTCTTTGTCCCTCAGGATCTCGAATGCAACTGGTCATCCAATAGGGTAAACCAGCTCATGCCTGGCACAGCCTGCATTTCAATGTCCTAGACATTGACCAAGCATGGATGTAGAGGGCATGGCTATGTGGAAATGCAAAGTACTATCTTTTCCACCCAACAGGAAGGTGGACCAAAGCTCAGACAGGCTGCGGATCTCACCAAACCTCATGAGTGGAGCTTGTCTACAGTGCAAAACTAATGTTTGTGTTGAGATCCCTTGTCTATCAGCAGCCCCGGGTGGTAAATCAAAAGGTTTATCGCAGCCTGTACCTAACAGTTCAGGCCTAGATGAAATATATATATAAACCAGGAGCTGAGCATAAGTTGGTAAGCTGGGCTCTTTGCAGGCCTTATCAGCTGGGATGGGAGGGCTGGCCAGCATGGCCAGCACGGCCACACGGCAGCTGGGCTGCGCGGGTCCCCTCGCTGCCAGCTCAGCTCCCACCTCTGTCCTGGGGTGAGGGTGGGCAGAGCTAGTGGGGCCTGTCTGCGTCCTGTGTCCACGGTAAGGACACAAAGAGGATAATAGACTGGGACTGTGAATTAAGCATGTCTCATAAGTACCACCCAAGCACCGCAGGGAATGAGGCAGCTTTTCCCTATTACAGTGAGAGAGGAAATTCAGCGGTGGCATAAGGCTTTCCTCTAAGCATTCAAAACTCTTAGTCAGACCCACTTGGCCTGCACTACAGCACAGAGAAATAAAAGCAGCTAGGGGAATAGAAGTGCCCTAGGACCACTGTAAATCTTTACTTCATGGAAAATCTTATCTTGCGCATGAATATGAGCTGTGAGTAAATTTAATGTGTGGATTAAGTACTGTGCGGTCTCCCTCATGGTGGGCTTTTCAGCCGAAAAAGAACAAAAGAATAATAATGAGTGTTGTGTTTGTGTATGATTACAAACATCTGTAATTTACAGCTGGACATTCCCCATTGCAAATGTATCCAGCAAGCAAGTGCTTCTGGGTTAGTGAAACAGACTGCAAAAAATTAGCTTTTAACTTCAGTCCTGAGGTCAGAGTTCTGGGACCATGGGAGTCAATAATAAAATCTATTTAGCTCGGTGGGATTAAGCAGGTTTAAGACCTGGCTTAACCACACTGCTCACTGTTAAATAATAACAGAAAGCACTGAGTATTTTAGGTACAGACATTTTTCTTAATTTGAAAGCTATTCAGGCAGTGGATTTGAGAGTCAGACTATTGAAGATATGCTAGCACTATACCATTAAGGTATACGAGTTAAATTTTTGTTCTTCTCTGTCCCAGAAATTGAGCAATCTTTATAGTTAGACCACTTTACTGAAGAGCATAATAAAATTAAAACCAAGCTGTGCTGTATAAACACTGAAGGTTTTTCATGAGAGAATGAAAAGCTAATGGGGCCCGTGCATCTTTCCTGACAAAATAGTCAGTGCATGTGCAGAGCAACCTGTCTTCTGGAAGCAGAAAAGCTGTTTCAGTCGAGCTTCTGGGTCACTAATCTTTGTGTTTGCACATAAATCTGCTGGGGGTTACTGTGGCAGTCTGAAAACAAGACTGTGTGTAACACACTGAAGAAATCAATGGCTACAGGTTTAAAAACCCTCCTTTTTTTTTTTTTTTCCCCCTCTTCCAGTTTAGCTAACTGTTACCTTTTTAACAGAACCTGAAAGCAAAAACTGAACCAGGAACTACCGGAGAATAAATTTTAAAAAAGAATGGTGGGTGAAATGGCTGAGAGCTTGATTTAACCTGCCACCTCCCTTGGTGCTGGGACGTGCTGGTGTGTGGCCAGGCACTCTTCATTGCTACTGGGACACAAGCACTGAGCAGCAATATCACAGACGTCCTCACTCTAGCCAAGGCTAGGCAGAATCTTCACAGTGCCAGTTTTGATGCAGAGAGGTTCCTCACCCCCAGTGAGGCTGGGACCATCAATCCACTGCCACCACTGCTCTTCCTAGGGCTGACAGCGCAGGGTTTGGGGCTGGCTAACTGCTTCCAGGGGCAGCTCTGTGGGAATGTTCCTTGCTCAGCCCAGGGGAAGGATGCTGAGAAACTCCCCCCACTGTCACAGTGTTGTCCCCACCACATGCAAAAACTGCTTGGCCTGGTGGGTGAGCTTGCACACCATCAGGGAGAGGGGCACGATGCTGCCCTGACTCCTCTTTCTTTTTGCATTTGTCCCCACTACAGCAAATACTTGTGTGCTCTATGGCTGAGCCAGTGATTTCACCCTCATCCCATACGTTTCACTCTGGAATTTTTTTCCTTAAGGGGGGCAAAAAAAATCCTAAACAAAACGGTGTTTGTAAACTGGGCAGGGGTGGGGGGCAGGTTGATAATTTTGGCAGTCTTAGCCTCAGACCAGAGAGAAATGTTATTCATCCGTGCACAAGATATAATTCAGCCTAAGTGACAGGCTCTGCTCTGGAGAAATCCTGGCCTGAGCTGGCTTCCAGAGTCAATTACTGCTTATTCCCAGGGAGGCGGGGGGCGGGGGCCAGGCGGAGCGGAGGGGGCTGCCAGCAAGGCAGGGGGAAATTTACTCTGTGTCAGCCCGCATGACACAGTACCTCATTTGTGGATAAATGTAAATCTGCTGGTTCTTTTTCACAGGCACTAAAACGCACAGTCTCTCCTCCCCCTTCCCTCCCCCTGTTCCCAAAACTGGAAAAGAAATCAGGACCGTCTTAGAAAGCTACCTTATATTTCAATCAATCCTCTTTCATAAAAGTCATTTAAGGTAAATACCTGTGCAGACTTACGGCCCAACTATAACATTTACTATGGCCCAAATCCTGAATTCCTTGCTTGGGCCAGTTTCCCATTGGAGTTGATGGAATCTCGCTTGAAAAAGAGCTGAGTAAAACCTGAAAGCTGGCTAAGGATTTGGTCTCTTGCTTATCTGCCTGAAGCACTGCTGCAGTTCCAGAAGAAGTAAAAAAATGAATTAAATTCCTCTAAAATACCGATCCCTCAAAACTTAAGGGGTAAGAAAAGGCATTGTTTTTGTGCATGAAATGTACAGAGAATCTCATCACAAGAAGAGCAATTCCCAGGGAAAGAATTTGGAAAAAGTCGAAAGAGAACATCTCAAAATAAATGAAGTACTTATTGCTGAAAAATGAGCTTAGATATATCTCAGCAAACTCTAAAGCTGAGAATTTACTGCATCATTCATGCCTTCTCCAGTAAGTTTCTTATCTCTCGTTTGGTATCACAACAAGGGATTCTGCATACTCTGTATGAAATACAACAAGACTGTGATTTTTGCAGTAATAAACTCTACACATGCATGACAAATCCAAGCATGCAAAATGTTTAACATCCCAGTTCGCAGATACTTTGGGGACAAAATCCGATTATGAGTTATATGCCACAATAAATAGGGCTCAACGTTTCATAAAGCAATTTATAGTTCATAAAAATGACAAAATGTACCTGTCAGACAGAACGCGGAGAGCAGATCTCTGTGCTGCCTGCTGGAAGAAAGGGCAGAGATGTTTATTTTATATTCTGACTTTAAAATTACGAGTACAATCAACACTTTAAAAAATGCGTTACACACATTTTTGTCACGTGTCCAAATTTTAAAGTACTAGCAAAGTAGCAGAGAGTCTACAGCAAAATGGACATTCCAGCCTGGTAAATGTAAGAACACTTTGTTAAGTACGCCATAAACCAGAAGATTGTCAAAGCACTGCGCAGTATTTGAGGTCTGAACTACTCTATTTAGACGGCTTTCTGCAGGTCTCTGAAAACTCTGCAGGGCTCAGCTCTCTTCCTTCCCCTCTCCCCGCTTCCGCACTCCCACTCCCTCTCCTTTACCATCAGTCTCCTCCCATTCTTCCACAGAAACAAACATCACATATTTGGTTCCTTGTGCGACGAAGCCTGTAGCTATAATTATAGATTTAGCAAAGCTTGCCAGAGCTGCCGCAGACTTTTCATGAGCGCTGCCATGTTAATCTGCTGGCAACTCTTGACTACGCAGCACAGGATTGACCTGTTGCTGGTTTGCTCCTCAGTTTTTGCCTAGCACTACTCTTTGGATGGGGTGGGGAGGCATGGTGCTTGTTCTTGTGTTAGCCAGCAGTCCTGGGAATAGAAATCGTAGCCTCTCAAGTTTAATAGGACTCCCAAGCCTATCCCTGCGCTGGTTTGCCACTTTATTATTATTATTCTTTCCCCTCCTTGAATCACTTCAAGCAGGGTGATTCATGACTTCGGCACAGTAACTAGCTGCTAAGCAAAGATGAAATCCATGATGTTCTGAAAATCTACTTTAAAGCCCCAGTTCTGCTTGCGGCTGCCCAGAGTGTCTCCTTCCCACTCATGCCTGTCCGGGCTGTGCTGCGCCTGGCACAGAAGGGATGCAAAGCCACGCAGCGCAGATGGTTAAGGGGCAGAAAATTAAATGTAGATTTTCTCTTTGCAGTCAGTCAGCAGCAACTGTGTTTTGCAACCAATCTCTCTGGCTCCTCAGGCTGCGGGGAGCTGCATCCCCATCCCTGAACATGCATCCTGGCATCCCGGTCAGCACTGGAGAGCATGAAAGCAACCCTCCTGGCTAGCCAAAATGCTGCACATAGCCTGCAATGAAACACTGGATAAAAGATCACTTGCAGTTGCAGTCAAGGAACATTTCACAGAAGGGGTAAAATGATCCCCTGAATGGATCCATGCAGATCTGACAGTAGTGCAGAAGTGCTTTGGGAAGGGTTTCTGCATGATTTTGGAAGCAGGATTTCTGCTTGAGAGACTTTCAGGAATAATTGTGCCTCCTGGGTCTCCTGGAGAGGAGTGGTTTGCTGTGTGTCACACGCCAGGCTCTCAGGAGATAAGGGCTGTGCTGCATCCCTGGCTGGCAGCATGGCTCGCAGGAGGGGTTTCCCTTAGCTTCGACTTTCTGTGGTGGGCAGAGAGCCCACAGGAAGAGCTGGAAAGGTCCCATCAGCTCAGTGGGAATGTGCCCATGGCATGAACCTGCTGGCTTTAGCGTTAGGAAAATAATATGGGGAGCCTGGTCTTTTATTGTCTCCAGTAGCTCATCCTACTTGCATACTCTGGGTACAACCCTGCCCAGGTCATCCAGGCTGAGTGTGGGACAGGCTTTAAGGGGAGCAGCTGCCCTCCATTTTAGTGGGCTGGCACCTTGTTTGTTCTCACCTCAACATGGGCTTGCTATGACAACTTCATCCCACTTCTTGCACAAAAACACAGCAGAGACCCAAACCTTGGGTTTAAGAATGTCTTATGACTTAATTTCTTCTTAAATGACCCAGGCCAATGTGAGCCCCTCCTCCCATGGCTAATCACCCTCACTAGCAGGAAGCTATGGCCTTCGTGAGTCTCAAATTGTCCCGCTTCCAATGCTGACCTCTGCACTGTGTTATGCCTTTGCCTGCAAAGCTCTGGAGCCTCCTCTCACTATCAGAGCCCTTCCCCATGAACAAGTAATGTAGACATCATGCAAGTCACCACTCCTTCTTCTCTCACATCTTCCCCTCACAGGCAGCCACTACGTGGCAGTGCTGTTTAAGCCACTTCTAATGTTTCCCACTCTTTGCTTAGACTGCCACAGGTGGTTGTGCAATGAAGCAGGTTAGAAAACTGATCCAGCTGGAACATAACACTTTTCCTTATTTATTTATTTATTTATTTATTTATTTATTCATTTTGCCAGGTCATTCGTAACCTGAATGCCTTTTCTGAGCTGCTTCCCCAGGGGGAGGGTGGCAGGGTGCAGTGTGAGAGTGGGGACAGGGCTGAGGGGGCAGCAAGAAAAAGGCAACTCTGCCAGTGAGTTCATTTTCACCTGACATCTCTCTTACTCCTTTCTGGGGAGATGCAGAGCTCGACTGGACCAACGTATGTGGTGGCTGCAGGAGCCAGAGGGCACTGAAGGAAACTGTTGCTCTGTAGCCACAGTCCTCAGGGACCTTGCAGACACCCCAAGAAAGCACACGTGGACTTTGATGATCCTAAAAGCTCCCTAACATGGGGATGTGGAATGCATACCACTCTTGTATTTCCCTAAAATGCCTCATTTTGAGAGAGGGAGAGGAGCTGGGTACTTTCTCTTCCAGTCTAGGTGAAAGCAGCCCTCAGGAGGGAAGAGGAGAGGACTCTCATCTTGATGTGCTGGGAGTGCTAAACTGAGCCAGGCCATGTGGTGCTGGACTGCAGCCTCAAGTGCCAGTCTTCAGTTTCCATCTTGGTACATCCAGCTGTTGACAGCCTTGAAAAGGTGATCCTTTCTGGGCAAGCAAGTGCATTCAGCTGACAGGCAGGGCAGCACGGAGAAATGTACAAGTATTTTTCAGTGAGATCATTCTACTTTTTCAATTAGCTTCTCATATTAAGTGCTTTAATAAGCGTCCTTCTTCACCAGGATGCAATGCAGGTTGTGGGGGGCAAATCAATCCTTGCCTGGTGGTGGCATATTCTATAGATGAGACTACTGATTTCTTACTTATACTGTTTGAAAATACAGCCATGTCTGACTGTATATTTTTGTGACCCTTTCAGTCGGTAATGGCTCCATTTCTGAATAATGGGGGAATACGATTCAGTTTCAAGTTTACCCTTCCTCCCTGGAGAAACAGATCTATTGCCTGCAATGAAAGGCAGACAGCAACTATCTGGCAATTTTAATTCTAGCCTATATTGCTCCCCTCTCCTGGAGAAAGTGAGCTGTTGTAATTAAAGGTAGTTAACAGTTCTGTAGCAAGTATAAATACTCGTGGCCACTAATTACAGTCTGTTCTCTTGTTCCCCAGCTAGAGGACTTGGCTGCTCAATTTAGGGGGAAATATCTGCCCTTGGATCTTGCTAACAGTTTTATTGTGACCCCATTTAAGCTCCTTCATGAATCCCCAAGGAGGGTCATGACCCACAGGGAAACTCTTGCTATAGAAGCACCTTTCTCTGATTTATTATGTTTCTAATATGCTGGCATTATCTATGTAACAATGTAAGCAAAAGGATGGTACTTAGTATCATGTATTGCCTGCACAGCTATTTTTGCCTAGCTTGCTTTTGATTGTGATATTTAATTTGCATTTTATTTTACATTGTTAACAACATTACTGAGGCCAACCCACCATCCATCAAGAAAGAGGATGAGAATAAGTTATACATTCTTTATTATTCCTGGAAGTAAGCAACTATGCTGGTTATAGAAATTAGGGATAAGAAATAATTTTGAAGTTCAATGCTGCTGACAGAATTTAAAGATCTCCAAGAATTACCACTAAAAAGTGCTCTTGATAAGTGATTCTCTCAATAAGTGGTTGTGCTATACTCCGGTGTGTTCATCAGTAATGAGTATAATCCTAAAATGTCAGTTCCTGGAATCAGTGGGGTTACTCATGGAGGGAGGGTCTCCTCAGTATGAACAAGGATATTGGAGGCCAACCCCCCACATAATAACTTTATGCTGAGTAGGAAGCAGGGGAGAAAAAACAATCACTTAGGTGACTCAGGTACTTGGGCTTGAGAAACTAGCCACAATAAATTTGATGGATTACTCTGTTTCACTACATCAAGAGTTGTAAATTACAGGATACTGGCTGGTTAGACTCCTTCGTCCCACACCTGAACTGGTTATAGATACATTTAGGGCAGAGTTTCATTGATCTGCCTATAGTTCATTAATCATTCATGAAAGATCCTAGCTGTACCCCATGACTACTGAGACAAAACAAGTTTTCAGACAGCAGTAATCATGTTCAGGTTCTCAGTCTCCAGATATTGCATGTCCTTACTCCATCCTTTACTGCAGTGAGCCAGAGCTTGGGAACATAATCAGCAGATATTCAGGTTTCAGTGTGTGTGTTAAATGGGCTACCAGAATTACTTAAAGTGTCACAAGTTGCAAGCTGTTGTTGAAGAGAAATTAAAGAGGAAGTTAAATACTCTCATAGTAATCGGGACTGAACAGCAAGATAATGCATTGTAATTGGAACTGAGTAGTGAACAGAACGGGTTGAATACAGCACTTGAGCTGGAGATCCAGGAGTGTTAAGAATGGTCCCCAGAATTTTTATTTTATTTTATTTTATTTTTAAATCTAGTTGGAACAGAAGTACTTCATAAACTGCTGGGTTTACAGGCATTTTTGGAAAAAAAAGCAAATGAGAACTACTGAAGAATGTTCTGCTGGGCTTGAAAGAGTGTCTTGGAGGATCTGCAGACTGATGATGGGTGCATTTTCCTTTACATCACCCAGGGCAAATTTTTGCTTTGGCAAATAAAAGCCAATAAATTGACCATTGGCAGATGCAGACATTTTGGTTTCCATTTTTCCTGTCCTGTGGAGTAATCACTGTTATCGTGAGAGAGCTCAGTTATGGCAATTGTACAGAGTTACATCGGTTACAACGGAGACTTCACTGTGGTGGTGCAGGTGTACACAAGGTGAGAATTTGAACTATTTCTTTGGTCACAGTGTAACAGTACTAACTGTCCTGCATGGGCAAATTCCATTGCTTCCAGAGCATCTTGGTTGTCTTCCTTGGGTGGTAGGCTTCCCTGGAACTATGCAGTGAACCATTTGCACTGTAAGTGAGTATCTCCCTTATTAGCAGCCACCCACATTGTTCCAATGGATGTCACTGTGTATCAGACTGCAGCTAGTGAACTGCAGGTGGACTTTTCAAAGCTAAGGTCAAGGAAAGATGTCATTACTGTATACTGCCTTTTGGCAACCAGGCCAGAACAAACACTTTTATACCTATCTTCTTTCATGTGTCAGTCTCCATATGTCTTCCACATTGATTCTGTTTTAATTTCTTAAGGTTTTGGTTGTTTTTAGCTTAAATGCATTTTATTCCTAAGCTAGCGAAGTCATGGAGAAGTTTCATGAATGGCACAACCTGATTGCTTGCCATAACTTGAACCATAGGGCTCTCCAGAGCTTTTCTCTGTTTCAGATCTGGGAGCTGTTGTGGACCTGGGGCAAAATTCTCAATAATCTTCTTACTGTGAATCCACTTTGGTCCAAACACTCACAGGGTTCTGCACTCTCATGTTAAGATGCGAGTTTAGCCCAGCTTTGTTTATATGCACCATCTTGCACTGGATGTTACACCTTTGTCTGTGAGATGGAGCTACCTTCCAGCCTCACCTCTCTGCCCCTGTGCAGGTGTTTATGGACTGTGATCAAGCCAGCTGCTAGCCCTGCTTTAGATGAGCTCAGTTAAGACACAAACCTGTTAGAGCAGGTCCAGAGGAGGGCCACGAGGATGATCAGAGGGCTGGACCACCTCTCCTATGGAGACAGGCTGAGAGAGTTGGGGTTGTACAGCCTGGAGAAGAGAAGGCTCCAGGGAGACCTTATAGCGGCCTTCCAGTCCCTAAAGGGGGCCTACAGAAAAGCTGGGGAGGGACTCTTTGTCAGGGAGTGTAGTGATGGGACAAGGGGTAATGGCTTTAAACTGAAAGAGGGTAGGGTGGTGAGGCACTGGAACAGGTTGCCCAGAGAAGCTGTGGATGCCCCATCGCTGGAAGTGTTCAAGGCCAGGCTGGGTGGGGCCCTGGGCAACCTGGTCTGGTGGGAGGTGTCCCTGCCCATGGCAGGGGGTTGGAGCTGGATGGGCTTTAAGGTCCCTTCCAACCCAAACCATTCTATGATTCTTTGCTGTGCAGACAGTTTTCACTCCAAGGCATGCTTTCCAAACATGTTAGGCATCCTTCTTCCTCCTCTTGAAACCCTGGTCAGCTTTCAGCATTCTCCTTGAGGAGTGCAGAGCTGCACCATGTTGCGATGGCATTCCCCTCAGGGCAGAGGCAATGAAACCCCTTCACACCCATAGACCTGCCCTGCTTAATGCCTCTGAGTCCTTGTGGCCGTAGGAGCTGCCTGAGGAGCCCAGTTCAGGCAATTTATCCTAAGTGATTTTTAATGTGCCTTATCTCACTGCAATACTCTGGCCTCTGCACTGTTCCTAGGGGTTTTGTTTGAAGATCACTTTTCAGAGTGGATTTCTGAGGGATTTAAAATCACTTGTTAACTGCAGCATGAGTGTTTCTCTGCAAATTTGCAATATAAGTGTGTGAATGTGAGTTTCACTGTCTGGTTGATATTTATTTAGGATTTACAAGCTGTAAGACTTCGAAGGGTCTCCCTTCTTTCCCCTTTTGCAGTTGGTTATCATCAGAGCCACATCTTTTAAGAAACCATAAAACCCATTCTGGATTTCATGATTTCTCCAGGCCTTTCAACACCTCAGTATTCATTTTTCACCCTGGGGTTTTATTATTATATTTTTTGGCATACATTGTTCTTTCTCCTCTGCTTTGCCCATTAATCCTTATTAATCTTCAGGGGCAGCACAATCTAGCGATTTGAACATGGCACCTGGGATTGAAAGACCCAAGCACTAATCCTGGCTTTGCAGCTGACTTGCCAAGTGGCTTCAAACGAGCCACATCTCAGTCTTTGTCTCCCCGTCAATTCTACAGAGATAATAATTCTTGCTTAACTGTACCTAAATATCTCTCAGGGGCATTGCATTAAGTAGTTAATACTTGTTAAGTGATTTGGATCTCCAAATTACTGTAAAAGCAGCATGGGTATTAACCATTCAGAGAATTTTATATATCTGTGAATGTTGAATCTTCTGCCCTGCATCTGTTCAGATTTCTCCCAAATTCTGGCTCTTACAAGCATGCAGGGTTTAAAGGAAGATGAGTCAACTTTAATCTTTTTCAGTGGAGACAAGCAGAAGGTCATTGGTGCTTTACATTGGTACTTGGAAAGTCCTTGGTACTTTACATTAATAAAATGGTTAATTTTCAGCAATGCTGGAGGAAGGTCTCAGTCATTGCAAGCGAAGCAGTGGTCACCTTGGAAAACCTCCGTTGTCTCCAAAGAAATAGTCCTCTTGTCCAGGAACAGGCACGGCACCGTAGTTGAAGTGCTGCTTATGCTCAGGGTACCTGAGGCAAAATGTCAGTGTTATGCCACTGGCTTTACAAGGTTTGCGGGGAAGTCTGAGAGCTCAGAATTAAACTAGAACTTTTCCAAAAGCCCATATATGTGAAAATGGGGGGAACACAAGCCTAAGTTCCCTATATAGTGGTAACTCTGCCCAGTAAGGTGCTATGTCAATTGTCTATGAAGCATTTGTTACTACCCAATTGGTATTGCTTGGATTGTGCTAGGAAAAAAAAATGAAAACAGGGGAAAACATCCCAAGATGATTGAAATCACTGGCTAAACTCCTGTGGACTTCAGAGGAGCAAGATTTCATCCTAGGTGCAGGAGAAATTGTAGCAATGGTTCCCCAGTCCCTTTTATTTAAATCCTGGTTTTGATGGATTGGCTGATGGCTTTTTCCTTATTTTTTCATCATGTCTAATGTAGCTGCTGCCCCTCTTATAATGACATTTTCTTTCAATTTCTTTTCTCCATTCATTTCTTTTTTATTCACTTAACCCCTTTCTCTTTTCATGTTCCTTTTATTTTCTGACATGCTCTCAGCTGCCTCTGCTGTCGCCCATCCCCTTGCTCCACATCTTCCCACAGCTCCTCATGCTGATGAGACATCCTTCTGTATTGGGTTTATGTGTCATGGGTTAGGTAGCAGGGGGCTGCAGGGGTGGCCTCTGTGAGCAGAGCCCAGCAGCTGCCCCATGTCAGATCAGAGCCAGCTCCAGCCGGCTCCAAAAGGGACCCGCCGCTGGCCAGAGCCCAGCCAGGGAGCGACGCTGGTTGTGCCTCTGGGAGAGCAGACTGAAGGAAGGGAAAATCTGCTGGGCAACAGCAGCTGGGAGAGAGGGGTGAGAAATGAGAGAGAAACAGCCCTGCAGGCACCCAGGTCAGTGCAGAAGGAGGGCAGGAGGGGCTCCAGGCGCCGCAGCACAAGTTCCCCTGCGGCCCGTGGAGAGGCCCATGGTGGAGCAGGCCGTCCCCCTGCAGCCCATGGGGACCCCACGGAGCAGATCTCCACGCTGCAGCCATGGAGGAGCCCCCATGGAGCAGGTGGATGTGGCCTGAAGGAGGCTGCGGCCCATGGGAGCCCCCGCAGGAGCAGGCCCCGGGCCGGAGCTGCAGCCCGTGGAGAGGAGCCCACGCAGGAGCAGGAGGCCTGGCAGGAGCTGCCGCCCGTGGGGGAGCCATGTTGGAGCAGTTTGGTCCTGAGGGATGGGCCCCGTGGTACGGACCCATCTGGGAGCAGTTCTGGAAGAGCTGCAGCCTGTGGGAAGGCCACGCAGGATCAGTTTGGGAAGGACGGCATCCCGTGGGAGGGACCCCACGTGGAGCAGGGGCAGAGGGTGACCGTGAAGGAGCGGTGGAGACGCAGCGTTAGGGACTGACCGCAGCCCCCATTCCCCGTTCCCCTGTGCTGCTCGGGGGGAGGAGGTAGGAAAGGGCGGTGGGGGGAAGGTGTTTTTAGTTTGCTGGTAGTTCCTCACTGCTCTACTCTGTTAGTAATAAGCAATAAATTACATTAATCTCTCTATGCTGAGTCTGTTTTGCCCATGATGATAATTGGTGAGTGATCTCCCTGTCCTTACCTCAGCCCTTGAGCCCCTTCCATCATATTTTCTCCCCCTTTCCCTTTGATGAGGGGAGTGAGAGAGCAGTTGTGGTGGAGCTCAGCTGCCCAGCAGGGTAAAACCACCACACCTGATAGCACCACCCCAGCCAGAGCTGAATGTCCAAGGGGAGCGAAGCTGACATGGCTGTGGCCAGAGTTGTTCCTCATTGCTCTTCCTTCTGCTTCCCTTGTGCATTGCTGGTGCTGATGATTCCCCAAAGCTGGTCTGGTACTAAAAGCTCACAAGCTGAGAGAGACAGACAGGTACAGCAACAGAGAAACAATGGGTTGGGGTAAGCAAGCACATGCCCTGTGAGCTCCTGAATGTGTCAGGGATATGTTCTCCTGTTACAGCCTGTAATAGCTGCGGTGTTACAAACAACCTTAATTTGTGCTCTAAATTATCCGTGGCTGTTGGTTATTTAACCGTCCTCCTGCAGGCACGCTGCAATGAATTTTCCTGAAGGCAAACAGAGGTTTATGGCCACTCTTGTGAGGGGCACAGGCTCAGAGGTGGTGGCTGACTGCAGCAAGGGCTCTCTCTGTGGCAGCAGGAGCTGTGAGACAGTGAAACTAATTCACTGAGTTTTTACAAATGCTTGTGCAAGGATGAGGGAAAGCAAGCCTGGAGATGTAGTGGATAATCCTTCCTTATGCCCCAAATCAGCAGGCACTGCTGAATCAATTGCATCAGGGTATGTTCCCATGACCATTGCAACAGACGTTCATAGAGGAATTCTAGTTCACCGGAGAAAAAACCAAAGATTTCAAGAAGACAGGGTAAAGGAAGTTACAAGAGGTGGTGAGAAAGTGTTAGCTTGGGAAAGGCGATACCAGCAGAAAAGGGCAGATCTAGAGGATTTGCTAGAGCTATAACTTAGTCACAGCATCAACATGAAGAGAGAAGGAAGATGCCCTCGTATTTTAAATTTATTTTCTAGTCTATTTTTAGAGGTGTGCATGGAGACCAGAGTGTTGTGTTTGAATTTCCCTAGATTTTGCACACGTGCGACAGTCAAGCTGATCTCTAACCTTTTTCACTGTCAGTTATCGTGGTGGTGTTCAAATTTAGAGCTTGATCCTGCCTGCCAGTGCATGACAGACATTGAATCTGATTTTGTAAGATAGGCAGTGATGTGAGCCAAGTTTGGCAGGACAAGACTGAGCTCTTATTTTGTTTCATCTGACAGTTTCAGTGAGGCAATCTTGGTCTTCTTGTCATGCCTGGTGGAAGTGCAAATTTAGATGTCACAGAGATTTTAAAATCAGAGCTGGCAAACCACAAAAAAGCTTGGCTCAGCTGGCTTAAATCTTGCTCTGGATTTTAGTTATGTTGGATACCAAAAGGATTGCTTCTCTAATAACCAGGAAATAATAGACTTATCTGAGTTAAGTTAGGCTGTTACAAAGGCTATTCCTCTGGTCTGAAAATGCACTCACATCATAGTGACAGAGGGCTGAGCAGGCCATTTGGATTAAGTACATAAGCACCTGAGGTTCCAGCCATTCCTCAACCCAAAACTTAATTTTTCCTTTTTTGCTTATCTCTGCTTTGTGTAGTTTTTTGGTTGCAGTCAGACTCGCACATGGGCAGACTTCATGAAATAAGTTTCCCTGGCTCAGTGGAGTGAGAATCTTCTCATAGGAAAGATTTTTCTTCAAGTTTATCAGGGTATTTTTTGAAAGTTAAGTTCATTTGCAGCAAAGATACAGGTTCCATGCTTTTTTCTTTTTCCCCAGGGCTGAGTGTTCTGATCCTTTTTTGCTCATTTTCACTTCTGATTAAGCATCAAGTGTTGCACTGATGAAGAGGTGAATAAAAGGGAGCACAACGCTAAAATGACTTAATGTGGTTAAAATATTTGGACACGGCATATGTGCACGCAATTAGCATGCTGACTAAAAATAGTTCTAATGATGAACAGGGCTATGCAACAGCATGCTATAATTTGCCTAATCTAGCTGCTCTCTCTGGATGTACCTGGCTCTGCTTTTCACTTGGCTGGTCTACGACATCAGAAAGAGCTGTCGTAACAGAGGAGGTCTGATGGAAAGGAAGCTTGTAGCCACTTTGCCTCTTTTTACATTTGTTTCAAAATTCATTGCAGATTCCTTCAAATTAGCCGGAATATTGCATTTCATATACAGAAGTAGTGCTTATCCTGGAGTCTGCTAAAAATTATTCTTTCTGGAAGAAGGTGTATGGATGACTGCTTCAGGGTAATTTGTAACTTTTTGTTGATTGTTGGTCCATATCCAGAAATGAGACGGAGAAGTCCTGCACCTTATTAAAAAGATTGTCTTTAAATACATTCTTCTCATTTGTTTCTGGCTACCACTGAAGCACAATTTTAGGGCTTAAAAAAGAAAATCATTTCCTGATGCTATTTACATGGGGACAGGGCCACACTGACTGCCATTAACCATGAGGATGGACTTTTGTCCTGTTGCATCCACAGGGTGGATTGGTCTGGCAGACAGCCCTGCCAGAAACGTGCATTTTCCGTGCTGAGCCCTGGCATCCCTCAGCACATATGTGATGGGGAGGAAGCATAGGCACAGATGTCCCCACCGGAGCTGCGGGTGCAACTTGAATCAGCATCGAGCTCTCCACCTTGGCCACAGTCGGGGCAATAGAGGAGCGTGGCTGTGCCCCGTGGATGAGCAGCCCACCCTGGCTGTCCCCAGGCTGTGACGGGTGGGGAGCAGCCCTGGGAGCCCACGGGCTGGATGGGCTGCCCTTGCTCTCGGGGGCTCTGGGTCAGAACATGCTCCTGAGACTTTTATTCCTGTGTGCCAAAGTGGTTCCTCATGAAATTCCTTGAGGCTGCTCTTCCCCTGAGGTCTCCCACGGTTGGTTTTGGTCACCCTGCAGAGGGGCCGGGTGAGCTCAGGCTGCCTGAGATCCTGCAGGGATGCCTGTCCCCATCCCTGTTCCTTCAATAGGAGGGCAGCAACTCCCTAGCAGACATTGCCTTCACTCTTTTTTTTTTCTACAGGGTGCGTGAGCAAAACCAATGAGCCCAAGGGCATCGCTTATCACCCCCCTGTGCCCTATGTGCTGTGTGGGTCTTCAGCCCCTGCCTTTACCTGCTGCATCCGCGGGATATTTAAAAAGGAAAGAAAAGGACTAAGGCTCCGTCTTTCCTTTTGGGATACAGCAGGGGCTTGAGTTTGGAGCTGCATCCCTGGGAGGGTGTTCTGATTGCTTCTTCAACTTCTGTTTATACAATTTTACAAAATTTTGGCAGGAATCAAGAGCACATACCAGGGTGTTGGCTTTTATGAATCTCATGGGATGTGAAAGTCAAGCTGACTGGATGAACTTTGGTTACATATTCCAGACAAGCACAATGACTCTATTTATTCAGACTTGGCAGCCAGAACGCAGATTGACTCTGTGGGTAATAAATTTTCACAGCCACAAAACTTCAGCGGCAACCAACCTGATCCTGTGCAGAAAAAATGCATGCAAGGAAGCAGACTCGGGCTGCAAAAATATGTTAGATTATTATTCCATGTATGTGTACCAGTCAGTTAATTTTTTTGTCTATTGATTGACACGAATTACACAAATGAATCCAGGGATCTCTTTCCCCTTAAAGGAACTACTTGCTATTACAAAATTTTCATATTGTAAAAGGACAAGTAGGGGGAAAAAAAGAATTGTTCATGTTACAATTGACAATCTCCTTTTAATATTTCACCCAAGACTGATTTAAGTTATCCAGTGACCTCTACAGAGAAGAGCAGGGTATTATAATGGGGGCTGTTTCATGTGCTGTGCCACACTTCAAGGAACCAAAAGGCAATAACCACCACAATTCAGTACTCTGAACAATCTTAAGTACAATTTTGACATCTTCATGCTACAAAGCTTCAGATGCTTTCTGGGAGAGATGATGATGAAATTATTACCCTATGTGTTATAAATCAAAATGAATTGGCTCTTTAACTTGCAGATTTATGTTAACTACCTTGGTATCTGTTAATTGCTTGCTCTTCAGATATTGATTGGGGATTAAAAAATATATTTTCTTCAATCTGTGTGATGTAAAATATGCCAACAGGAAATTTTCCCTCTGCATATTAGATCCTATGATCACTGCCTGTAAAATTAAAACGATCAGTTTAAATGGATAAACTATGCTCATTAAAGAGGAAAAATACATTTATGTAATTAAAATTAAGAGACTAATATGTGTGGATAATGTAATTACTGTGGGCACACACACGCTCAGCTCAAACCGAGCTTCTTTTGCCTCTCCTGGGTCTGTGAATCTTGCTACCTTAATTGCTGGCATGGAGGGAGCGTTTGGGATCCCGAGGCTCTTAATCATGCGTCTGTCTTGCATTTGGCCTCCCTCGCCCATTGCTTGCATTCTCTGGGTTGGGCACAGCCCTCCGAATACCGGCCATAGGGCTGCAGTAGCACCTGTCCCCGTCTGCACCGCTGCAGAAATTTTCCATTTCTGCCTGGCGATTTCAGATGCACGCACAAAATCGCCTTCTAAGTTTTCCACATCTTTTCCCCCAGACTTCCCCATCTAGGAATTAGCAAAAAGAAAAGCTTCCCAGCTCTTGCACCGTCAGCTATTAGCTCACCGTCAGCTATTTAAGAAACTGGACTACTTAAATGAGTACAATTGCTGAAGTGTCAATTAATTCAGTAAGGAATATCTGGGAATCACTCACGTACTGCTCCTATCCTTTCATCTTTGATTTCCTACTTTCCTGCTCCTGAGCTCAGGAAGCGATCTGAAATTAAAGAGCCTCTGAATTAAAAAGTGAAAGAAAATGGGTTCTTCCTCTGACATTTAGATACCGATCCACGTCATAATCTGTGAATGGATTTGGCCGGTGTGTGTGTGTGTGTCACTGTTATTCTTTTTTGGGCCTATTTCCTGCTAGGTAGATGAAAACTTGGTCTTTTGTTTATCCAACAGGCACAATCATTTAGGTTTGCCCGTTAAGCAAACCTGCTGGTCTCAAGTGAGGTTCTGCAAAGCATTTTGTATGGCCAGAGGCAGCCTGTGCCCCCAGGAGCTTTTTATCTGTACAGCCAAGTTAGAAAAAAATGTGATTCATCCATTTTAGAGAGAGGGGACCAAGCCACGAAGTAATTGCTAAAGGCTGCTCAGGCGATGACTGGCGCTGAGCATGGGACCTCGGCTCTGCTCCTTGCCGCGCTGGTGGCAAATGCTGCCTTGGCTCTGGGGGGCTCGTGGGTGTGAGCACAGAGGAGAAAGCCCTGGCTGGACCAACTGCACCTTGAAGCTCCAGTTGCTGAAGCTCCAGTTGCTGAGTGAAGAAGACCTGGCCTAGCACACGCAGTGCGGAGCGACCCAAGCACGGGCTCTGCCAGCTCCACGCTGCTCTCCATTAGGTACGATCTGTCCTCATGCCCTACCCGAAGGATGAGCTGTGCCTCCCCATCGCTGCCTCTCCCCTTCCCCAACACCTCGTCCCCCTGCCAGCACCACGGTGTCGCTGTGTGCCCTTGGTATTCTTCAGATGTCCCTTCTTGTCCCTCACTGGACTTTGTCCTACGCTGTCTGTGTGCTGTATTTTAAACTATCTAGACAAGCAGGAAGAGTAATTAAATGTGAAGTGTTTCGGGATGAAACGCATTAAACAAAAGGAAATTGTATAAATATGTAAATAATTGAATTCATGTGCTGAATCTTCTCAACACAAAGCAGCTTTGCTCAAAATAGATGAAATAATGGCTTAATATAAATATGAAAAGGCTTTGACTTACCTGTTGCTTGGAATGTATTGTAAAATATAGACTTCTAATAACAAGAGTTAAAGAAAAACCTGGAAGAGCTTCAGGCCTACATACCTAGAGTTATTTGCCTAAGGTCCTGAATTTCAGAAGTCTAGATAGCTCCAGTTACCCTTGACTGAAATAATCGCATCTGAAACACTGTTATATCCTGGTCTGGAACCACCTGTGAGAGGCAATCAGGGGCAGTGTCTCCCTCACATGCTCTGGTGACAGCACCAGACACATTTTAGTGCAAGGAGGAAGGGAAGTGGCTCTTGCCCTCTCATACCCTACCAAATCTATGCCAGTTTATTGAGAGAGAGCTTGTGATAGTACGGCTTGGCAACTAGGCACTTGGCCAGACATGGGAAAATCAAGATCCAGCCCTACTCTGGTGAGTACAGAATGATTTAGACAAAACACAGCAGTGCTTCAAGGAGAGAAGACCCCCTACCCTGACAAAACCCAGCTCTCCTGACCCATAGAAAACTTGGGGTGAAGTATCTGCTCCCAGACAGGCAGTTTGGGGTCTTTAAAACCCAGGCAAGTGGCCTAGTGGCTCTGTCACAGAGAGACCCAAGCTCTAGGCAGGTAGGCAGCCCAGGGGCTAGTCCCCCAGGTCCAGCTCATGCTTGAAGGATTTGGCCTGAAGCCTTAATCCGAATTCCTGCTTCTCCCCTCCCTGGCTGCTCTTTAAAACAAAACAAAATCCAATCAGGAGGAGACTGATACAAAAACCTTCTGGGTTGCATCAAGGTAATAAATCAAGACCCCTGCAGAACATTCCCCACAAATACAGCAGTTAGCATACGCAGTCTGGCGCAGAGCAAGAACATCTGTTACTCCATTTACAGTACCTTCATGTATTTTGATAACCTTGATGTATATTTTGAAAAAGCATTAGCAAAATATTTGCAGTTGCTCTGTCTCGACATGAAACATGCTACAAGGTACATGGTTTTTGTCTGGTTCTTACCTGGTCGTTCTCTTCGTCGTCGCTGCTTAACTTGAGGTCATCTTCTAGCATTCTGGAAAGCAAGCAGCAGAGTAAGTTATAATTATGATTTACCAAAACGTTTCAGATCTCTGAGCTACTGTAAAAGAAAAAATAGAAAAAAATATTTTATGCCAGGAACTCTGTAGAAGTGACAGTGTCCTTACATTTTTTTCTTATCCAATTTCTATCAACTAACTTTTTAATTTGTTTCCTACTATTAGTGCCTAAGGGAAAATGTTTACTAGAGTAATAATGGATTTTGCAAAGATTACTGTTATTACAATCCCTGACAAACAATTTTTGTATGCTAAAATAATATTTTTGATGCTGACAGGTCAGTAGTCTCTCTGAAAGGAAAATTTTGCTCCATTTGGCTTTGAGCTTACAAAACAGAACTAGATATTTACACTGGCAGTACTGCAGCACAAAATAAGATTCACTGATGTTTCCCAAAGGCCATTTTTACTTTATTGCCTGTTTGATGTAAAATTGACATTGACTGAAACAATTAAAACTAAAATATATTCTCAGTGCACAGGAGTATGCACAAGGAGTTCACTGTCATATAAACATAGAAAATAATGCATCTTTTCTAAAGGGAATTTCATCCTCCCTTCCCCTATCCTTCTCTCAACTTGCTTCAACTGGCTCTCAAAAAAGAGGAGTTTGTCTTTACCTCCATGCATTTTTTTACAAGCTAGGGTTAAGTACCCAGCAGTTAAAGGAGCTGAAAAGGTGCAAAGATTTCCCCCAGTGCTCGAAAGGTCTTCAAGAATGGGACCTATTTTTGAAAAAACGCCTCTGTAATAACAATAATCATTCAGAAAGTTGCTAATTTTTCTTGTGTTCTGGGAAAAGGGAATCTGTAATTTAGCCTCGACTCCAGAAGAAAGCTTGGGGAACAATTTAAACACATTCTGTGATGTGGGTGGTCCCTGGAGTGTAAATATATCAAGAAGACATATGTAGTAATTTCAAACCACCTCCTCGTTCTTGTGCCTGGATCTTCCAAGAGTGTGCCTGAAAAGCATGGATCTTAAATGGGCTGCATGGTGTGCCAGGTCTTAAAAGAGCACCGAGCCCTCCCCCAGATTGGTAGCTGTTGGTACCACGCGCAGCTATACGTGCAGTCGCTGCGGTCACAGCTGTGCCCCTATTTCCCTGCAGCACCTTCAGGAGGACGTAGGTGTACGAGAACGGAAGCGGGGGCACAGCAGGAACTCCTACTCACTCTCCTCTTAAAAACTCGTGTCTTGCTTTTCCCCACATTTACTTCTACTTACGTAGAAATTTTTCCTCTGTAAAACCAACATGGAAATTCAAGAAAATCTTGTTGTGATGCAGACACTTCAAGTATGAAAATTATATAGGATACTCTTGAAGCTGACAATGTTACAGCAAGACTTGCCCGTGTTTTATTGGGAAATATGTCCACAGGCAGGAAAAAACTCACTCTGCCATCTCCTTAGTCAGCAAAAACTCCTGTGACCATACTGATGCAGCCACAGGGCAAGCTAACATGCCCTGCTGAGCAGTTGACGAGTGGTACAGGTACCAGTGACATAGGATTCATCTCCTAGGTGCTAAAATATAGGAAGAAAGTTTCCTATAAACACTGTAAGATTCATGCTGGCTTTGGATCCTGCCACTTACAGGGGATCTTTTGGAACTGGCAACATTATATAGCTGCTCATTTTTTTAATTAGATCTGTTTAGGGCATTCCTTAGAAAATAGTGTTGGAAAATAGAAAGCTCAGATCTGGGATTTGGCCTTAGGTAATTAAATGTGACAAACTCTGCATGGATATGGATAGTTATTTAAGCAGAGAGGCATCTGCTTGTTGTGTGAAACGCAGAGAATTCATGATGCCACTGCCCATGCTTCCTTGATTTTAGGTGCTGGAATTCCTGCTGGAGATGTGGTACTTTAATACATTGTTTAAGATTTAGCTGGCTAGCTTTTCTCCTAAATAGAAGTTGAAAAGCAAAAGCTTATAATGAAATATTCTAGGTAGCTCTATGTATTTATTAGTGTCCTGGCTTTTTGTATCAACATAAAAAAGCGTGTATTGTGAGCCTGTGGCTCGATGGTACTACAAGGCTTTGAAGGCTCCAGGTTGTGTGGAAGTGCAAGTGGAGTTAAGGCGAGACACAAGACATGTATGCGGGGATCATCCACACAAAAGGAACAAGAAACCACAGTGCTGGTCTATCCAGCTCTCCCTGCTTGTATGTTTTAGCCTGTCCTTATTTTTCTTGTCTGTTTCTCATTTTAGAAGCAGTGCTTTCCAAGAAAAGCACTGCCTGCCTGGGGCTCGTGGCCCCTCTTGGAACTACTGTAAGCGCACAAACAATCCCTAAATGCTGGCGATAGGAAAAAGCAGGTCACCATAAAATGCTTGCTTGCTTGCTTGCTTTTTCACTTTTCCCTAGAGTGGGATCAGGCCCTCCTGATCCGTGTGTTTGTCACAAGGACGTGTCAGGTTAGGAGAGCCTGCCAGATGAAGAGGTCTACCTTGCAAAGGCAGGATATGTTTTCCTACTGTGCAGGAGTTAGTTCAGTGCCTGAACTGGCTCCCAGGCCACTTTCACTGCCAGGTCAGACCCTGAGCCCTGATCTACGCTCAGAGCAGGACACACTGTCACCGGCGACTCCAGCTTCAGCCTCCATCAGTTCTGGAGAGCAAGGCTGCTTGGACACCAGGTGGCTTTCGAAGCCCAGGCTGGAACCCACCCTGGGCGAGGAGGAGGTATTTGTGTTAGAGGGATTCCTGTTTGCAGTAAATGTCCTAAGGAAACCAGATCAATTTTGAGTCTAAATGCTTTTGAGGAACAACTTGACAACTCACCTCCACCATGACAATGATGATGGCTAAAATAAAAAGTCCACAGCTGGACCAGCAGACCCCACTTGAAGAAAGGGGGAGGACGAGAGAGAAGGAAAATACTTCAAGCTTGCAAGAGATGTTATGTTAATTTGTACTTTATCTGAAAAGCACTTGGCGAAGATTCAGCGAAGAATGAGCTTTGGTACATCTTTGTCAGAGCACTTCAGATCACATTTAAATCAACCCCTACAAGGACGGGATTTCTTTATGCGTGCTGGCAAACCAGTACAATGACAGACAGACAAACATACAGAAGCTAATGTGCAAACACAGCCTCTTCAACACTGCCTCTCTATAGCTATTTTTCTGTAACAAGTTTTTTTGAATTTGCAAAATCCAGGCCAGCAAGTAGCATTGTCTATGGGCTTTAAGATTTTTTGATATGGACTTGGCGTTGACATGCTGAAGCACAGGTAAAAAGGTGAGTAAATACAACTTCATAAACAAAAGCTGGAAAAATCAAGTGGTAATGGAAGCATCTCTGAAAAACACACAACACTTAGGGCTTCTGCACTTGAAGAGAGCATGTATGGTTCCCAGCGGTCAGGAAGTTACTTTGCAGAACCTAATTATATTTTTTTAGTGAAATCTCCACGAGGTCACGGAGGTTGCGAGGGGAGGGAAGCTTGGGTGGGAGCACTCTCTGCTCTCTAATTAATGCATCTGTTCCTTTTTCTGCCAAGAAAGTAACAGGTAGAGTCATAATGAAAGGAAATGAGGATGAGTTCGGGATATTGCAAAATGCTGCAGCAAGGCAGCTGGTTTCTTTCTCCAGTAACCAATTATGGAGTTTCAGCCAGGGGTGCTGTGCCACTCAGTGGGAAAGGAGGGGATGAAGGGCTACATGCATGTAGTGGAAAATAGGCAGAAAGCCTTCTAGATGGCACTGATATCCATTTTCTGCCAATTTCAATGTGATCACGTGTCCAAAGCTCTTACATAGCTTCTCAGAAAGCCTGACCTCTTTTATTTGGGGCTGCTTATTGCATTGGTCCAGTAGGCTGACTGGGGGGGCATCTGGTCCCACTGCTCATCCTAGCACGTCAAAGGGGCAGGAGATGCTCCTGGTCAAAATTACCCAGGGTTTGGGATGGGGGGGTGTGCTCAAAGTATATGGTTAAGCTGAGACTTGCAGATTCACTGTTTTGTCTGCCTTTCTTTTATCCTGATTTGTTGTTGTTGTTGGAAAGCCAAGTCCTAAGCAAGGATTATCTTCAGACCCAGCCAGAGTCCAGAGGACAGCAGGAATACATCTAGTTTCCCCTCTGGGAAGTAACATCTAAGTAACATCAAAGTTCCATGTGTGAGGGTAGAGCCAGGGCACAGGTCAGAGACTTTTGGGTTCAAAAGAGCTGGAGGAGAAGGGGCTGCTGGGGAAGATGTTCATGGTGCGATATCTGGTGGAGGTTGTCCTCATCAGACAGTTTGGGAATTAGCTGTGACTTTTAACATCTGGAGCCAGACTATGGCCCTTCTAGAAACGCCCTACCTAGGAAAATATCTATTTTCTTTCTGGGTTTGTAGCAATGTTGGAACAAATACGCAGTTCTTGCAAGGCCTGAGATTTGCAAAAGGGTTTGGGGTCTGATTCCCCTTCATTCAACACCAGTGAGGTGAAGGGTGAAGACACAGCTCTACCTGGCAGTCACCCTTCACATCTGCTGGTGGCCACGGAAGAAGCAGCAGGCCTCACACCTTGTGGTTTACATTGATCTCTTGATACATTTCACATTTCTTGGCCTAATGAAGTCTTTCCTTCCCCCCTTCAAACTACTTATTGAAGTATAAAACTCTCAAAAAATGCCTTGGTGTTTTTGTTTTGTGATTAGAGATATTGCCTTTTGGTTTGCAAATCAAAGGGCAAGAGAAGAGGCTTCAACAGAGGTGGCAAAAAGGAGGGGGGAAACTAAGATACTATGCTAGATAGGTTCTTCACGATAATTCTGATAATTAGAACAAAAAGAATTGAGATGGGAAAGGAAAAATATCAATAGTAATTAAATCATTAACACTAATGCTTTAGGAGAGAACATGCCGATGGTCTGCAAGCCTGGGGCACAGATGTGTAAATGTTGCAATTGTCATTTAAATAAATTCAGAAGTCACCATCTTTGCAATTTGTGAAAGATCTCATGAATGTGTTAATCTGATCAAGTATATTGTTCCATTTTAATGCTAGGCAGCATCTCAGTCAGAATACCATGTTTATTAAGGACGTTTGTGATTTCTGCTTATTATGTGGGAAAGAAATTTCAGTAGTGGAAAAATACCTTGATTTTAGGTGAAGAGGAACCCCACAAAGCAAAGGGCTGTGATGAAATACGAAAAACAGACAACTAACTGCTCATTTGAGTTTATACCACCACAACATTTCATCTGAAGGAGACTGCTTTGGGGCAAATTATCTTATTTTTTAATACATAATATTGTCATTTCGTTTTCTTTCCCATAAATGCCTAGTGACCTTTCAAGAACTGGACATTAATTTCAATATTACAAGAAACCCAGCAAGAAAATAGATATTATTCTAAGTAGCGGTATGCTGGAAGGCTTTCAGACTGGCTCCAACTGCTTAAAGTCACAACTGATGCACCCATATAGAGAGAAGAAAAAGTATTGTTTCACGTCGTAGAAAAACAAAACCAAACCTTCCTGGAAGCACCACATTGTGCAAGACCCTAAACTCTTGTTCCCAGCAAAATGAGAGAGAATGCCAGGTGGTAGTTTTACCTTTCCTGTCCAGACTGTCCTCTTACATTACTGGGATTATTTCAGCTAGGCGTGCTCACATACGTCATATGACTTAGGCACTAACAAGACAAATGTACCTTCAGTTTCTGGCTAAGATAAATAGTAGCAAAAATATGGCTGGTAAGAAGTATGGAGGCTTCCTAATAAAAAAAATTACCAGGTTTCCTTCCCTAAAAATAAAATAAAATAAAATAAAGTAAAGTAAAGTAAAATAGAATAGAATAGAATAGATAAAGAAAGAAAGAAAGGGGGAACTAATTTGTTTACTAATCCTAAATATACGAGTAGCTGTTTTTATACAGCAGTAATTTTTAATTAATTGGATTCTGATTACCAAAATTATTTTTCACTTCAGTGTCATAACTGATGCAAATCTTTCACTTTAAAAAGTTCATGCATTTATATTATCTGAAAAGTGTAGTATTTATTCCTGTTTTACACAAAACAAAGTCAAAAGCTTTTGGATTTAGGTAAACAACTAGATCAAGAGGATATTTTATAAACGCTGTAACTGAGCTTTCAGTAGGTTTGTAAGACCTCTGCAAGCACTGCTTGCAGCATCTGAAATTCAGTTTGAATATATGATGTTTAAATTGTAAAAACCCTTCAACAAACAGTTTGTGTAAGTTCTACTACACAGAAACATGTAGGAAAACATGATTATATAGGATACTGTCAAATCTAATTAAAAACAGAGGAAGAAGGCCAGTAAAATCAGGCTGGTGAAATATTAACGTACTTAATGCTGGAATGAAGTATATATATCAATGTGAGATTTAATTCTAGAGCGTACAATTTAAATGCCTGAAAAACCGACTCAGTCCATAGAAATAGAATTAGCAATTCCAATAAAAAATAGATGCTCTGAAGGAGAAGTTTTCAGTCCTTGGCTTGAATCCATCTAAGCTGGTCTACACCACTCTCCAAAACCATTTAAACTGGCTAAATGCTCTGCTAAATTCCCATTACACTGACGATCTCATTAGAAATGCAAGGTAGTCCTCGCCGAGTAACGCAGCCATTACTCTCTCCTATGAGCAGAAGCTGAAATAAGGCTTCTACCATTTGCACGAGGCTGGGTTCATCCCTCCACCCACAAGGTTTCTACCCAGGAAGGAGGGCATGGGAGAAAATGCTTTACCATGTGCACATGAAATGTGGGGCTGGAAGTGCTGGGTTAGCCAGCTTCATCTATATGCAAGCACAAGTAGAAGAGAAAACCTGGCAGCCTTTACAGACATGCTGAAGACCCTGCCAAGTGTGGCTGGTGGTGTTACACCCTAGACGTGAGACCTGCTCCTTCCTCAACTTCATAAAAACTCATGGTTTGTGCTGCTAGTGTAGATGGTTCCCAAGGGCTGGCATGGAAAGCAGAACCAGAAGTCAAACTGAAGAAAAGAATGGGAAAGTAGATCCAGTTGAATCACATGACGAAGTTTCTAACTCCTTGGCGGGGTGGGAAGAAAGCCTCTCATCACCACACAGTCCACAGCGGCTTCACCAACATGGTGTTGGGCAGAAGGACCCAAACTACCTCCTTAGAAACGAGAAAAATTCTTCTGAGAAGTGAGGAAATGAACAAGCGTGAGCCCACTTCCCGAGCAGGGAAGCCACGTAAAAATGCACATATACTCAGGGAGAGGGAAGAGTGATGAGCTACTTAGCGGCTTGCACCTAAGCACCAACCTAAGTAGTCCAATCACTCTGAGGACTTGCCAAAGTTTTATAGCTAATCATGCTCTGTGTGACAGGAGGAAACACATTTGGGGAATAAAAGTTCTGAATGAGCCGCTCGCAATTTTCCAATCCATTTCTTGTCTCCCTGCTCCTGTTCCTTCCAGGCTCTCTGGGTGTGATTAGCAGTTATTTGCTAACTCTATCTCTCTGATTTCCTAGCAATTTCTGATGCTGCCATCTACAAAATATTAATTTCAAATGTGAAATGAAATAAGAGTGCATGAACTGCGCTGCTGCCATGTGTGTCAGCTGTTGTGGCAGAAATCTTGGGGAATTTATGCGTCTGAGACAAAATTGCTGCTGCTAAGTCTTCCCGCTGAAGGTGCAGTATCTGATTTTGTACTTGGTGATTATTTTCTTATGAATAGCCTCTTTCTGCCTAATGCCTAGCACTACAAGCATCTGTCCTCATGCTGGAGTCATCATCCCACACATTTTTATTCTCTTGCTCCCTTGTGGATGACTGCACTCATCTGTAAAATGCTGACCATTCATTTAGCAACGTTCATAACTGAGGCTGCAGTGGTGTTTATTCATATCGTGCTGGTTAGGCGAGGGAAATGAGACTGTGTAGGCTAGAGGTTCTCAAACTTTGCTCAGGTACCAGTGCACTGAAATAAGAAGTGTCTTGTATCATCAAAGTGATGGGGAAAGCAGCACTCCTTGTCCCTGTGCTACCCCTGCACACCAGAGGCTCACACCATCTCTCTCTGCCAGGGCATCCTGCTGAGTACAGACTTCTGCTGCTGCTCACCTCCATCTCTGAAGCATTTTCAGAGTTGCAGCTGCCCAGGACAGAGCCCCCACTGAGAACAGGGGAGATAGAAGAACATTCCTTGTTCCATATAAAAAGCTGTGCTGGTTTCCTTCAAGCCTCCTTCCTTTAAATGAAGCTGAATTGTTAAGTTATTCAGACTATTAGATAACCTGTTCCAGCCTCACTGTTTCTTGCTCTGCTGTCCTCTACAAATTTTACCACTGGTGAAGGTAATTTCCTTGCATGTCATAGCTAACAACGCTGGCTTATCTTTTTATTACTTGTCCCTGTTCAGCTGCTCCCGGAGATTCTTGGGCCAGGATCCCTCACTGCCACGACCTTCAGAACTGCTTAAGAGCCAGGATTCTTTTAATTTGCATTTAATTGATATTGCATGCTGTACTTTTTAAAGCCTTAAAGGTCTGTTACAGCTTCATTAGTAACTTTATCAGCTGAAGTTGCCAGCTCCTCACAGAACGAAATCAGCTTTGTTTGATAAGAACATACATTTCTTTCCTTGAAAGTAAAAAAAAAAAGAAAAAAAGAAAGGCAACAATTATGCTCTTATCCCTCAGTTCCTTCATGGAATTAAACAAACCCTATTAGGGCTCCCCAGAAACTTTGTGTGGGATAGGTGCCAGGTGAGCTGTCCGAAACCTTAAACTTTCCTTCTTAGCCTGTGGGCATACTGCACTGCATTATCTGTCTCCTGGGGTTTCCCCTGCATTTTAAGGTGCATCACAAGCAGCTCTCCTTCAAATTTTACTAGCCAGTAGCTTTGATGGCTACAGGGAAGCTTGGAAGCTCTCAGGTTTACATATAATTATCTCTGAGGTAAGTGATTTAAAAAAAATTATTTACTGTAGACACTGTTCAGCTTCCTGTCTATTGGTCACTCTGCTTTTTCTCTTACAAAAATATACATCAAATCTAGTATTATTACCAGCATTAATATTTCCAACTGATCAGGGTCTATAGCTAGAATTTCCTTATTGCTGTTGTTCTTTATGTACTTTAAGAACACCTTTACTCCCATTGTCTTTGAACTTTCCTCTGTTATCCTCCACTCCTTTTATCTGTATTCTGTATTTTACATTTCTTTTTTAGATTGATTCTTATTTTCCCCTTTCATGTTACATGTATTTTATATTTTGTTTCTATCACACAGATTGCTCTTTCAGTACTAATCGGTACTTTTATTTCACCACTGAAGCTGAGCTAGCTTGTGGCAAAGCTGGGTTTTTCCTTGGTTGTGGAAATGCAGTCTTACGCTAACCTAGTAAGCTCTGATTTAAAAATTCCAAACTTCTACTCGTGTCCGTGTTTCTAGTTTTTTCTACCTCACCAACTTCTGGTCAGCAATTTCTTCCACTGTGGGACACCAGCCCTTCTGTGCTGGGACTGTCCTTTATTGGTCCAGCTTGGATACAATAAAATCAAGATCTAGTTCCCATGCAATGTTGCGTTTCCCATCCAGTGACCGATTTATTTTTATTCAAAGCAGAGGCAAGTCTGTCTGGCGAAATGTCCTCAGTGCCAGAAAACTGCCACAAAGACCATGCACAACCTTTATTTTATTTTAGTGGCTGGCCACACTGGACCTCTGGTGGTATCTTCAAAACTAAGACCTCGAGTATTCACCTGCTGTATCTGCCCTTGCTTTACAGACTGGCGCTGATGGAGCAGCTCCGTCCCCTCCTGTGACTGGAGCTGGGGGCACCTGAGTGGTCCCTGACACCCAGCTGCCCCCCGAGCATCTAAGGCACAGCCAGGCGCGTAGAGGGGCAGCACTGCAGCCGTGAAGTCCTGGCTCTGCAAAGTTTCCATGTTTCCACGCTTTTTGTCCTTGATCAGTGATGTTCTGGCTCTGGGCTAAATTAGAGGATGGTTTGATAGCCCTAGCTGGAGCTTTCCATGTAAATGAAGGCTACAGGAGGGAATTAATAGGCTGGTTTTGTCCTTTGCGGTGGCACATGGGTGACAGGCAGGCACAGAAAGGCTATTGCAGAGCCACAGCAGAGGAGCTGGATGTGAACATATGGGAGCCTCCTTAACACCCCCGCAAGCTCCAGCCAGCAGCAGCATGCCTGTGAAAGACACGACAGGACCCCCAAAGTTTTCAGCATTTCCTTTCAAATACTTTTCCTAGCCATTTCCTGGAAGGGTACTGTATGTATTTTGCTCAGTCCCATCTCCAATACTTATGGCTTCATTTAGTTTTAATATAGTTATAAATGGGCTGTAGCGGCCTGCTTCTTTTAATAACTAAGTAAATGAAACCCTGTCTATAATAATAAATGAACCATCCATCTGGGAGGCCTCCAGTAAAAAATTCAACAGGTATTTATTGCTCCTTTATGTAAACAGTACTCTGGACAATACAAGTGATTATACTCTCTGTCAGCCCTGTCAGGAAGGAGACAGTATAGTTTTGGACAGGGTCCCACAGAGCACACGCTGAATTTACAGGTTTATTTGACTAGATGGAGACAAAATGATTAAAACAAGCAAATAAACAGACAAGAACCCAGTTGACTACTGTGAAAGTGAGCAGGCCATTTCATTTAAAGATAGGGTCCGTGAGGATAAAATATGGAAAATAGACAGATCTGTGGTGCGACAAGCTCCTCACAACCCCAAATGCTTCACAGGCCCCCCCCGCTCCCCTGAAAAACAAAACCAAAGTAAAATGCAGAAGCAGAAGGAGTTTCATTGTAAAATCAGCACTCTATGGAGACTTTAAGGTATGTTGTACCCATGTAGGCTCTCATGGCCCAGGAGGAGCAGTGCCTCTGGAGAGTGCTCCACCGCCACCCATCCCCAGGGGCCTTCCCTTTCCCTCAGGGACACCGGTGCCCACACGCTGGAAAGGGCGACAGCACGACACATTTGCCTTAATGAAATTTTAATTAAAAAAAAAAAAAATCTCATTGCCTAAACCATCTTGATAGCGCTATTATATTCTGGTTCCTAATTACATACCGTTACATTTCACTATTGTTGAAATAATACAGTGTCAGAATATATTGTCGAATAATTAATTCTGTGCGTGGCATCAGGAAAAAATAAAAGAAACAAGGGGCAGAAAGACCTCAGAGCTCATGCATGGCCAGACTGATGTGACCATTTGATATGAGGAGTGGGCTGCAGAGAGTTCTGTACATTAAATATGTAGGGACTGGGGGCCTGCTGTGATTTTTGTCAAAATTTCCAGCCCTCTAATTTCTGCAGGAGCAGCCTGAAATCTCTCCCATGAGTAGGTCTCTCAGTGCCTTTCATTTACAGCCAGGCATAGGGAAAAAGCAGGTTTTCCCTTACGAGATGGGCTACAAAAGGAAACCAAAGACGTCAGCTGAAATGCCACGTGGTGCTCTACCACACGGTGCAAGTGAGCCGCGGGTCATGGCGTAGAGCTGCGCCCAGCGTGCCCGGCCCAGAGACAGGGGCACTGCTCCAGCACGGGCCATCTCCATAGCCGGGACGTTTCCAACGTTTTTCACAAAACTTGTCGCACAAGCAAACTCATTGGGAGATGGTGCGTTGGTTTTCTCCTCTCTTCTTCTGTTTTGATCACAAAATACTGAGAGGGGAGAAGGTAACCCCAGTGGGGCAGACCCCTCCAGTTCAATAGCACTCCCACCAAAATACAGGAGGAGTGGCGTCAGGTTTTCCTTCAGCACCAAGTGCTTCTGCCTGCGCCTTGCTTGCTTCACTTTGAGATAACCCCTTCTGGGAGGCAAAATGGGAATTTCCCCTCCTTAGGCATAATCTCCTTTGGACACCACAACAGCAGAAATAACCCACTGAGGCCTGCTCCTTCAGGTAGGGGAAGGCCTTTACTCCCTGCATTCAGATCCTGCACACGCAGTGCAGAAATACACCACCTGCACTGCAATATATATAAAAAAGAAAAGCATATTTTTTCTTTAAAAACACATTTTGGACAAAATTATGAAGTTAGCTCTCAAATAGTAAACCACGCTATATCTCCTTTCTAATGTCTCTTTTAAAATATACACCAGGGAACAACTCTCATAACTCACTTGACACATACTGTCTTATGAGTTATAGGGCGGTCTTCTACATACAGTGTGTGTTGCACTTCTACACACAGTTATGAATTTTCCATCCCTCATCATTCATATTGTGTCAGAATATCTATTACAAACTCCTGTTTGCAAGAAGGGCTTCTATTTTTCCGCTTTCATTTTACCACTGCTCTTAAATTTTCTTCTGGACACCAGCCTGGCATGCTGGCAATACCATGTTGGCAGTTTCTGAGAAAAAGTTGTATTCAAAAATCATATGTCAGGGCCCTAATGTCACTTCCAAAGAAATGTCCTTCTTTTACTAATAGGAGCACTGTGTAAAAATGAATTAGACACAACTGTATTCTGATTGCCAAATTCTACTGCTCAGCTGCTAACTACTGCAACCATCTTGTAAAACATAATAACCTGGAAGTCTAAATTATGTCTGATAATGCTTTCTGCAGTCCTAAATCTTTGGAAATGTTGAGTCATCCTGAGAAAATGTCGACAATCATTTTTCACAAAGGCTTGAACGTGGACAAGGCTCTAACTAGAGCCTGGTGTGAGGGATTTAGAGCTGAGTGGAATTTTCTGACAAATAGTTCACTCATCAAGAACAGCGTGAGGACTGGCCACAATGCTCGACAACTGCTAGATTTGAGAAATACTTTTCCCTAAATAACTAAAAAAAGTTTAATTTCTATGTAAAATCATTAGTTTCAACATTTCTGAGATGCTGTGCTTTCATTTTCTTCTTGCAAAAGCATTCTTTTCAAATATGCTTATATTGAGGGTTGTAATAAGGTCTCCCAAGCACTTTCTGGAGTGAGGTAAGCTAAATAAAATGACTAACCCTAAATGTATCTTTTTTTTTTTTTTCCATTTTGCTGGGAAAACGAATACTTTTTTTTTTTTTTTTGATTGACCTATATGGTTTTTAATTGTATCAAACAAAATATGAATTATTCATGCTGATTCAGAAGTTAAATTAACTCACCGACAAACTAGTGAGACCGGCCTTGGTTAGAGCTTGATTTGCATCCACAAAATCCACAAAATATACTGTCTTCTTTCATTTTTTCCCACACATTAGCTGTTAATTGAAACTTTCTGTGAAATACTTTTCTGTCATCACCTGTCAGACTGCCATCCATAGGAGTAAACTTCTATACCATAGCAGTGTTGCAAGAGATATAAACCAAGCATGCAAGAAATATATTCTCAGATTGTTATATGATTGAAATTCAAGAATTTGGTATACTTTTTTTACAAAATTAGAATGGAATTAAGACCACTTGCTCAAATCTGCTCTATTATACAACTGTTTGTTTGGTTTGGTTTTATGCTTGAAACTGATGATTATCTGATACTCTAGAGTTCCCAGGAAATTAATTCTACACAGACTTCTCAGGATCTACCTATGCCTTCCCCATTTGAAAAAAAAAAAAAGATTCTAAGTATTATTTAACTTGCTATTATTTGGTGACAAATTGAGTCTGGTCAAAACACCCAGTATTATTTCAGAAGTACATCTGGGTGTGGAAATAAAATGTGTTATGTTATGTCCTCCCAAGGCAAGTGTGCAGTACTTAATATTCACAGAGCTGTGGATAATTATCTTTTTTATATTTAAAGAAAAATATATCTTACAAATAATAATGTGTTAACTTAGTGTATCTGCAAATAATTTATATACAAATATTGTATCTATATCATGCAATATGTATTTTAAAAGTCATATATGTGAGGAGTGACACTTGACTTTTAAATAGTTCAGTTTAGTATTGATAATGTTAATGGTCAAAAGTGGATCTCTAAAACTGAATATATTGGGTTAGTTTCATCATAGGTGTCACTCTAGTAAAATCAATGGAGTTACATCAGCAATTAATTTAATCAGCAATTAATATTACCTTCAAGTCAAATGATTTTTTACTGATAAGAGAAAGGACTTCAGCTGCACATGGTTTATCAGGCACTGAAATATTTTTAGTGCACAGAAGACAACAGAGATAGCTGATGAAAATACTGAATAAAACAGGCAAAAATGTAGGATACTAACAATAAAGAACTTTGAAATATATAAATAACTTTCCAGAAGTTATATAAACCTTTAGAATAACTCCAACAGGGTCTTTATTAGTCTAAATAAGTCATTCTGTATTTTTCAGTGCACTATTATCCTCACACTAACAGCAGAAATGTTTTTACTGTTCAAAAGATGCAACAAACAGCCCTTGCTAAATATTTTTCTAAATGGCTTGTGTGCTTAAAGTTTAAATGTAATTTAAAGCAGTATCATGGAACAATGAAGACTGAATGAAAGGTCTGTCAGGATTTTCTTATTGATACTCTCTCCAGTGCTTCCTTACAGTTGAACACTGAAGCATATGGATTTACTCTCCTTACTACTGGGATGATTAACCAGTAAGAAATAGGACCCATCATATCAAGACAGGTATCAATCAGTCTGTATTATCAGTCTGTACCTTATCACACTATTTTGTAATGAGAGACATCTATCTATGGAAATTTCCCAACATCCTATGAGGTCAAAAGTGAAAGGAAACTGAGGCAAAGATTCTTTTCTTTTCTTTTCTTTTCTTTTCTTTTCTTTTCTTTTCTTTTCTTTTCTTTTCTTTTCTTTTCTTTTCTTTTCTTTTCTTTTCTTTTCTTTTCTTTTCTCTTCTCTTCTCTTCTCTTCTTTTCTCTTCTCTTCTCTTCTCTTCTCTTCTCTTCTCTTCTCTTCTCTTCTCTTCTCTTCTCTTCTCTTCTCTTCTCTTCTCTCCTCTCCTCTCCTCTCCTCTCCTCTCCTCTCCTCTCTTTCCCAAATCTCACTATTCAAACAGATCCAGAACTGGGGAAGGCAACTCCAAGCCCTGGCTGAGAACCCATCTGCATTGCTTCAGATGTGTCCATGACCTGACGTGCCTCGTGATGCTCTTCAGGCTCTACTTCACATCTGGAAGGTGTGCTAGGAGGAAATTTTAAGTGAAAGAAGGCTAAAGACAAGGTGGAAAGGTGAAGAGGTGCTGAAACTGCATCCTTTTGTATAGAACAATATCTATACAATCAGAGCACAGCAGACATCCTGGAGCACAATATGGCAACATTTCAGAGTCTGTAACTCTCCGGCAAGTATGCATTCCTGCCTGAAACAGGGTGAGTGGATTTTTAAGTAAAGAATGCATTTATCCATATGTAAAATGTTACAAATAAAAAATAAAATTGGACTGGACAATTTGAATTTCTTCCAGAAGAACCCATAACATTTGAGCTATTTTGGTGTTTTAAATCAAAATTCAATTCTTTTAAGCAACATGTGAGAGATCATTCATTCCTAACAAAGATTTGGTATATTGTTTATTTAGAATAGGATTAAATAAACTTTTGTCTTGCTGGGACTGTTAACTCTTGATGTTCTTCACTATGCACTTATAGTTAACTCCCGACTGTCTTTGGTTTGGACTACAGCTGCTCCTCCAGTGAGATCTGAAACTGCACTCAGAACAGCCCCTTAAATACCTGTTTTTTGGTGTTTTTTACCCCATGACAAAAGTCATGACAATTCACTACTAATTATTTCCACGAAATATCCAAACATACATGTTGGCACATGTATGAAGCGTTGACAGATGCCACCTGCACTCCTGCTTGGGGCAGCTGGGACTGCCAAAGCAGCCCACCGGCGGTTGGTGCCCCATTGCCTGTAAGCTGGGGAGTGGGTCCATGGGGTGTGGATGGGTTACAGTCAGCAGGGGTAGGGCGAAGTAGCTGAAACACCGAGTCAGTGTACACTGACACAAAGCCACGCTCCGTCCTCCAAGGACCGTGCCTCATCTGTTATGCGAACACAGAAACTCAGGAAGGAGTAAGGAAGAAAGTAACAGCGAGAATGCATTCAGTGTTTTTAACTATTAGCATCTTGGAAGATGGTGATGCTGTTGTACGGCATCAGCTCTCTGTATAGGTAATGAGTCGGAGCTATGTACTGTGAGCATTAAGAGCAGCAGCTGCAAAGAGATTTAGGGGGAAAAAATGCATTATACTCACTGGAAAATAAATATATGCAGCCTGGGACATTCAAGTATGTCTCTTCTTCAGAATGCTGATTAATGTTGCAGCAAATCACAATAAAAATAGCCCCTAAGGCTCATTTTCCTATCTGTAAAAAGGTAATAATGATTAGTACCGCCAATGGTTGTTGCAGGCTTTAAGAGTGGGGGCTTCAAAAGAAATACTAATGACCTGAGGAGGTTGTCAGTTTGGGGATATTCTGCTGGCCTAGCACCAAATATCCTACGACATTTTCTGCCTAACACATCATATAGCAGAGAGTGGACTTTCATCTGTGCGAGCTTCAGGCATATCTGAAATTACTTAAATGAATGTAATTGCAAGCTAATTTTATTCTGCTGTTTTATAGCGGTTTCCGTGCTCTGCCGAAGGCAAGACCAGGGAGCCCTTGAAGTGCAGGAGGCTGCTGAGAGCAGGAGGCCTTGCCAGGTCTTCTCCAGCTCTCTGCTCCAAGAGGCTGCTGTGCTGGAGGGCTCACACCTTGGCTACCACCACACAACACAGGACCACCACCATGAGCCCCAGCAGCAGGCAGCACACCTCTCATTTAAACCGCAGGCACTTGGGCTCAGCACCTGATGAGGTGCAACTATAGCATATACAGTGTGACACGACTACAGTCCTAGAGGTAATTTCCTACACCTTATTACCACATAATAATGGCCCCTTAACAACCAGGCTAATCAAGAATTAATGAGGCACTAAAACATTTTAAGGAACAATGAAGGATTTAAACATTTCTCTTATGTGTTTTATTTAAAAAGCAATTCATTTAACAGTTACTGCCCTTACTTTAGAGTCATATAAAAAGTCTTGGTACTCATCAAACGCATCGGCTGAAAGGTTTTATTCATTTATCAGTTATTTACTTAAGCAGGGCTGCATGTAGCTGCGGAGACCAAGGCATCCCAAACTGGCCTTGGGTCCCCTCTGCCTCCTCACCACCACCCGCTCCAGCACCCGCTGTTCTCACCCATTAAAGCCAGTTTGTTCATCTGACAGTGAAGTGCGACACCAAAAATAGAACAAGGCCAGCCCAAATTAGCATGACTGCCGAAAGGGGACTTTGCATTATCTCTGAAAAGCTGCGACTGTCTCTTTTTTCTGCTTGTTTGTTACAGGAAGGGAGCATGCACTTTGCTGGGGGAGCCATCCGTCCTGACGCTTGAAAAACTCAGAGTGAATTTAATGGGGGGAAAAAAAGTAGGGATAACAAGCTAGTAAAGGATTTCATATCAATGACTCAACACTGAATTAAAGCCTGAAGATACTTTATCTTTACCATCAGCCTGGAAGGGATAATCAAAATAAAAACACATTCAAATGTGGCTTATTTTTAAAATCTTTCTTCTCTGGTGAAAGGACGGGGAATATATCCTGGTTTGCTGAGAAAATCCCCAAATAGATCTTTCTGTGACAGATAACTGTTATGATTATTAATTACTCTACTGACATTGAAATTAAACTGATTCCCAACATAATGGATGAGTAAATAGCACATCAGAGTTTCTCAAATGCTTCTACATTTCCTATGCAACCAAAAAAAGAACTCCCTCATTAAATAATACACTGACAGAAAAGGCAATTTGATTAAATAAACCTATCTGCCAATCATGCTGAAAATTACAAAAGGAAAGCATTTGGTAGCTAACTTTAAAACTTTGCTCCATATCCATCTCTCTCTTTTTCATTTTTTTTCCTTTGAGATTCTTAAAACAGAAGTAACAGAAAACTACGTGACCCAGAGGAAGATCTGGGCATACTTGGGCACCTGACAAAGGAGTTAAAAGCTAGTCTTCATCCCAGTGACTTATCACTAAGCAAAGACGACATGATGGAGGAATCAAGAGGACAAAGTGGAGAGGAGAAGGCAATGAGGTGTATGCACTAATCCAGGAACCCCAGCTGCTGTGTATTTGTGTATCCCTTGCTACATGTATCTCTATTTTTCTGGGGAGACATGGGGGACATGTTTTCTGGGGCAAAAGTGGAGAAGGGAAGGGTGAGGAGGGGGGGGCCAGCAGAAGTGAAGAGCAAGGAGAAATGAAGCTCTAGGTGATGAACCTGACAAAAACAGGGGTGGGGTGGAAAGAGAGCAGCAGAAAGGATGCAACAAGAAAGAGAAAAGAGAAAAAGAAAAGCAGAAGGGATGGTGGGCAGCATGGGAAGGATAGCAGATAGTGAGGGAAAGAGATCAGAAATCATCCTATGCTGGGGCCTGAGGTGCCTGAGGACACCCAGAGAGGTGGTGGTCCTGCAGAGGTGCTCCCCAAGGCTTGTGCTACCAGGTTCCCCTCCATCCTGTCCACAGAGTGCCCGTGACCAAAGCAGCAAACATATGTTGTCTTGCAGCAGCAAATGAGGCCATGAACTACCCAGCTGCATTCCAATAACAGCGGGGTTAATTTTTCAAGCTATTTAATTTCATGATCTCCGTGGGGTGGGGAGAGGGGAAGAGCTCTGTAAGACGGTGTGATGGGCGGAAAGTCTCCGGACATCACTGCATCTGGTGGCCAGAGATGGGAACGGGGCCTGGCAGCTCCTTCTCCTTGGCTTTGGGAGGCAGCAGCTTCTCAGGACATCAAATACTTAATTAACTGAGCTGCAGGATTGTGGGATAAGATTCATGCAGTTGCTTCTCTGCTGGAAACCGAGAGTGTCAGCCTGGACCGCTCTGTTCTTGGTGAGTCTTTAAAGCTAATGAAACTCATACTGAAGATGTTCTTTGAAAAGAACCAGAGATTTATTTGGATAAAACTCTGAGTGGATGACAAGTGCATGCAAAGAAATAAGATGAGATTTTAATTTTTCTCAAGTAGAAAAACATAAGCGGCTTGAGCAAGAGGCATTTGCTTTCCAGCTAGGCACCGAGGCTTTTATGTTTTTCAGGGCACAGAAAGAGCTGATCTTCTCATAGCGAATCCATAGCTGTGCAATGTCACTGAGCCAAATGGGATCATGCTAAAGATGTACTTGGCCACTTCTGCTAGATAAAAATAAATCAAAATAATCTTAAAAGGAGGGCTGTTGCTTTTTATAATATTTCCAAAATGCCTGTGGTTGATTGTTAAGTCATCCACCTACTGTGGTCATAATGAAATATATGCAAGTTGGGAAAAATATCAATATTTTAGATCCGTCTACCAATCTAACCACCACCATCCAGCTTTGCAACCACGTCCCACTGTTTATGCGTTATATATGTCTTTGTATTTGTTTAGTGATATGTGTTAGATGTAATAACGAAACTCCTAAAATCCTACTTAGCTGTCATGTCTTTTGCGAACATTCCTCCAGCCTTCCCCCTTCTCTCTTTATTGCATGGTCTCCCATGCTTCAGAGCTGGAAGCTTGTTTCCTGACTCCTGGCTACTCAGCAGTCACATGAGGCTGCTGCGGGTGCTGCAGGGCTCCTTATGCTTAGCTGGAGAGCGCTACCATCCAACCAGACAGCAATGAAACCTATGGGACAGCTTCAGGGAGAGGTTTCTTTCTCTCTTTCTCAATAGGAAGCCTGAAAAAGCAAAGCTCTTCAGAGCTGCAAAGGAAGCTCCTCCCGAGTGACCATACGGCCGTCTCCCAGACCCAGTGCTGGACCACTCGCTTACCGGAGCTGCGCTGGGTTTACTGCACCGCGGGGCGTGAAGGTTGGCATGGCAGTGGCAGCTGCAAGGGATGGGGAGAAGAAGCAGACCCTGGTAAACACAGGTTCCTCATTTTTTCCTCTTGGTCTCCATGTGCAGTCATTCTGTAGCAGGCCACTTTTTCGACAGACATAACTCATCCTGCTTTACCGACAGTGGTCAGAGTAAAGCATGCAGCTGATGGGGAAATGGTATTTAACTGAACTGGAGATGGGCAGTAAAGCTTAAACACGAGTCCAGTTACCCACAGGAACTTTTGGTCTTTCAAACAATAATGCTGAAGCGAGTCCTGCTGGAAAGCATCACGCTTGTCTGTAATTATTTGCAAGATCAAAACCTTACTTTCTGACAGAGGCTTTTTTAACAGTTTCTGGCAAAAGGCACCGTCCTTTCCTCCGTGGTAGTCTACAGAAACTGCTGTTGCTGACAGTGACTGCAAATATTAAACAGTTTGTGTCTCATATTACACTTACTGTATAAGTCATACTGATGGGGAAAGCATGTGGATTTTACATGAGTAGCCACATGAATTTTTGTCTAAACTCCGACAGTTAAAAAAGTACAAACCAGAGTGATGACAAATTATTTTTGAGGTTACATTCTGGGATGTTCTGAGCCTCTGTCTGAACTACATCAAGGCAGGTCGCATGTCTGCATTGGCTGCCTCAGCTCCCAAGGGGACTTCAGGACAGAACCCCTCACTCTTGCCCCTACCCCTACACCCCCCCCCAAAAAAAAACACCAAACCGAAAAAATAGCCATTTAAAATGGCACAAAAATTGGTCATTGAACAAGGTACAAATGGGTAATTTACTCATATCGTGCTATTAAATACTCTTAAGAGATTATTTATGTTGATTTGTCTTCTTTGCTTTGACAGTAGGAAAGCTTGTGTGAGTTTATGGAATTTTCCCCTATAATTCCCCCTAAATTCTAATGCAAAAAATAAATGGTAAGTTCACATGCTCATCAGGTAGCAGATCAGTTCTGTTTTAATTTAGTATACCTGATCTATTGCACCTCTTGGAGTGTATCTCTGGAAACATGTTAAGAGTTTCCTTCTCTCTACCTACAACTGCTTAGAATTTATAACATGAAAGGGGGAATCAGCACAAATGAATCCTGACAAAATAGCTTACAAAACTAATAAAAATCATCATGCAGAAATGTCAGCTGTAATTTTGCCATAAAAAGTCTGTGGGCCAATCAAGTAATGTTTTTTTTTTTTCTTGGAAAAACTTAGCTTTTCTCTTTGTAAGTCAGTGGTACAGTTGCCTTGATTTTGGAATGATCTGTAAGTAAAATCCTTTTGAATCTGTTGAACAATACATCTCATCCGAACCTTTGTCCTGATTCATCTCCAGCTTTGATAGCTTCAGTGCGTCACCCTGCTTGCTTGTCAAATCTATCATCAATTCTAAATTGCCAATAAATATATTCCACATCTCTTCTGGGAGATGTAGCTTGTCTGCATGCTAAACAAAGAACAGGATGCATAAAGCTGAGATACACACGAAGATATAATATTCTCACTCTTAAAATACCGCAGGTGAAATGATAATGTGGAAATATTCTTACCCTGAGGAAGGCAGACTCCAGTTGTAGCTAAGCAAATCAAAGACCAGAAAACTTGCTTGCAATAACATCCTAACAAATCCAAGAAATTATTTTTTCCCACAGTTAAAAAATATCCACACTCTGACATTAAATCCAAGTCCAGAGATTAAGGCAGAAGAGCTTCAATAATTTGTTTAGTTAGGTACAAAAAGTAATTTGTCATGAAGCTGTCAGTTTGCTACTATAAAGGTTTAAAAAAATCGTAGCTATTCATGGCTGAACGGTAGAACTTTTCCACACAGGAAAATTCATCACTATTTCAGGTTTTGGTATCTTTCTGTATTTTGCATGGCAAATAAAAAATTGTCCACCAAGCTTGAAAAGCCTCTTTTTTTTTTTTTTTTTTGAGTCAGTCACTCTGAGGGAAAAAAAGGCATTTCTTTAGATTCCCTTAATTTGATCTTCATAGTGGTAAAATAATTCAAAAGCAAAATGAGAGAGCTTCTCATTCAAAGCCTCGCTTTCTCATAATTAAAAAAAATATATCAGCGTAACAACTAAGGCACTTCAAATTCCAAAATCTTTCCATTCCTGGACGAGCTTGAGTGTTCAAATGTTAATAGGATGCCTGTATTAAAAATATATATATATATAAAAAACCATAAAAAACTCTTGGCCCGTGTTCAGGCTAAAGAGTCTGTGAAACAGACTTTTTCCATACTATGACCTCAGTCTTAGGATTTCTCTTTTGCAAAATGTTGGTTATTTGCCTTGGCAGGTGGCCAGGACCTGTATCTCCCTTTCTCCCTCCCCGTCCCTCCTCCTCCGTTCCCCACCCTCCACACCTCGCCTTCCACCAGCCATGGGCTCAGCCCCGGGACCAGCTCACCCCTTGCCCTTTGACTGATGGTAAATGGCAGCGGTTAGGTAAAAAAAAACAACTCCACAAACAGGTTATGTGAGCCTGGATGTATTGAACGCTCCTGATCGCGTTTCTCTCCTTTTGGACATGTTGTATGGTGCTTCATTCCTCCCTGCCCTCAACCCTGCAGCACCCAGAGCAGCTTCCCTTGCAGCAGCTCTCGCCTGGGTGCGGGATTTCCAAAACAGCAACTGGGAACTTAAGCCGGCAAAACCAACAACACGCGCGGCGCAACTCCAACATGCCAGACACCCAGCTTCAGGTTCATCGTTTCCTTCGGAGAGAAAACACGCAGCGGGGTTGATGGCTTCTGATGGCATGTCCGATGAAATCGAGTTCTTCCCAGGTATTCGCATCTGATTTTCCTGGCAACACCTCTTTAACCACCACGCCGCATTCAAAATTCCCAATTAGTCCCTCACAAATGACAAAGTCCAAGGAAAACAGTGCCTAAGAGAAAAATAATATGCTTTCGGTGCAACACGGGAAAACATTTCCTCAATCATAACTATATTGTAGCTGGCTAAATTGGTCAGTTTTATTCTAAGTGATGTAAACGAACACAAGCATTAGTGAAACATTTGTCATTTGAAAAAATTAGAAATAATGGCCAGCATTGTAGTAAATTTTCCAACTGGACAAAAGCTGCTGAGCGTGTCTGCTTTGAAGTGAGGGCTTCTCGCACCTTCCCCTTTGGCTTTGAGTCAGGGGTGACAGCAAACTGAGGGCAGCAGCCAGCAGCTCATGGTTTTTCTCCCTGGTGTGCACAGTACAGGTAGGGAGTGAAGGGGAAGGTGCTAAACGAGGGGGCCTGGATCAAGGGGACTTTATAAATAAAACCCTGTGCTGAGTCCTGCAGTGATAAGGGTGGTTATCTCCAGCTGTTAGCTGTATCTAGTCAAAGGAAAGGACTAACATTTAAAAACAGGACAGCGAAAGCCCTATCTCATCCCATGCAAGTCAATCACAAAACTTCCCCGGATCTCAGAGGTGCTATTATTTAGACTTCATCTATACCCCTTCCTGTTGACATCTCAGATAAGGCTTTTCTTGTCTCACAGAAACGCAATGGAAGCTAAATTTTATCCCAGGATAACCACAGCTGCAATTACGGTCAGACTGGGCTTCCATGTGTTTTCCTTCTAAATCCAGCAAATAAAAACCATCTCATCTGCTTTCATGGATACCATTCTTTTATTTTATTTTTAATACAAGTTTATATGTTTTTAAAGATTTTTCACTTGTATTATCTTTGACTGCTATACATCTATAATTTTTATGTGGCAGAGAAAAATCACCAAAACCACCAATCATTAACTTAACTAAACCTCAAAGACCGATTAAGTTGAGACGTGTGGAGGCAAATTTCTTCCAAGAAAATGTCTTGATAGGATTTGAAGAAAATAGATTTGTTGGTATCAACTTACAATAGTGATTTTGCGGACTGTCAGCAGCATTGTATACCACAAATCAAAAAATCTGTGCTAAGAGAAGGTTAGGAACTGGCAGGCAACATTCACACCAGTACTGTGACAATACAGCCATGGCTTTGATGCATCCCACAGGTGAAATCGGTCTGTCTTTAGGAGCAGGAAGTTACTGTGGAGTTGTATTTTTTAACGGTCTGTATATTTAATACACAGAGAAACACTCTGTACATGTACTGAGGGTAATGCTTCAGGGGAGATGGCAGAAAAAAGAACTTTTTCATGGGAATTTGAGAGCTGAGGAGTGCATTTTAAGATTTTAGCTGCTTTTGCTGGACTGGCTGGGCAATGACAGTCTGGCAGCGTTGGGGGTTAGCTCTGCAAGCCCAGGCTCAAGTAAACAGGTGGGATAGTGCAATGAAGCCAGCCTTTTTCTTCTGCCAGCTACTTGGTTCATGGATAAACACTAGATTTTCACTTTTATGGTTTTCAAGACCTCCACTGCTCTGAATAACACTGCTTTCATTCTTCATAGTAAGGTTTCTTTTCTCTCTTTCTTTCTTTCTTTCTCTTTCTTTCTTTCTTTCTTTCTTTCTTTCTTTCTTTCTTTCTTTCTTTCTTTCTTTCTTTCTTTCTTTCTTTTTATTATTATAGACTGCAAAACTTCTCTTAGAAACATCACAGACATATATTAAAAGCCATTGGTGACACAATGTGTATCTGGTGTTTTCAGAAACAATACATCTTAAAAAATAACTTATTTTTTGTTAATTGCCTATCACCCCTTGGAAGTTGTGTTTCTGGGTGGAGGAGGCCCAACTGTGGCTCACCAGCAGGTTGATACCCCCATGATGGCCTGCAATAGAGCCCATGGAGTTACTGAAAGAGGTGTCAGCAAATCACTGGCCGATGTGTGTCTGCTGCAGATGGCCTTGCCCTTGAAAATGCCCAAAACTTGAGCTGTGGAAGGCTGTTTGAGAAGTTGCCCTGGTATCTTAATCTGAAAGTTAAAAGTGGTTTATATTCCAGAAAAGTTTGAGCACCTTTCCTTGGAGCTGTCTTCCACATTTGCATGGATTTCACCCTTTCCATTGTCCTTCAGACCCTTCAATTATTTTCTGGTTCTACTGAGCCATCACAGTCCTTGCGGCAAGCAAGCAGAAGGATATCCAAGATGTACCACTGGAAGGATTTTTCCTCTCCAGCTTGCATCCTTTGCCCCTTCCCTGTTCACCATCCCTCCCTCAGGTGCAGTGAGACAAAAGCCAAATCCCAATTTAAGTTGGGTGGCAGCTGTCCCAAGAAGCTACGAATAACACTGTGGGGGAGGATGGGGTGGTGGTGATGTGGCAGGGGCTGTCTGAGCTCCCCAGGTCTGCAGGCACCCGGGAGAGGCAGCAGCGCAGCCCTCCCTGCACCCAGCCCTCAGCCTCTCCCTACTGCTGGCACTGCTCAGGACACTCACCACTTAATACTCGAGTCTGTCTTTAAAAGCTTAAACTACCGCTCATTTCCTTTACTGTTCTGGATGAGTAATCCTTAGCTATTTTTATAGAACATTGCATTTTTCAACACTTTGTACAAATATTAATGAGCTAGTCTTCGTGGTGGTCTAATTATTATTTTCGATGGGGGAAAGCCAAGGTCAACTTTAAACAACTTGCACCAGGCCTTTTGATGAAGTGAGGAGGGATTAGGGCTCTTCTTCCAACTCTGGTGCTCAGACAGGTCGCAGTGGTTGCCTGAGAGACTTAAGGTCCTGTCTCAAGATCAGACTCCAGCCAGATGTGGAAGGCAAAGCTCCTCGGGGTCTCGGTGCATGATGGTGCACTGGCAGCACTCAATCAGGCTGATCTCCTGTATTTGAGACTGATTCTCTCTGTTCTCCGGAGACACCTTGTAATCCCTCTGCCTCTGTTTTCCTATCTGCAAAATGGGAGATGCAAGAGTTTTTGGCTATTAAATGCTGTCTGTGGGTCATTCTGAAGATACAAGGAGTAAGATACAAGGGAGGAAGAAAAGACAAGAAATGATCAGGTGATGCTTGTGCCAATATAGATGTAAGTCACATCAAGGAAGAAAAAGAGTGACATGGCTCCGAGTGCCTGTTTCCTATTTCCTTCCTCCAGGAGAATCACGGTGATGAGAATGATGTTAACAGCTGGATGGGCAAGAGACTGTAGCACTAATCTCTGCAAATGGGCAGCTTGGAAACTGCTGAATTTAGTATTGTTAATGAAGATCCCCCTGAGCAAACTATTCTCCAAGTGATGCTAGAGACTGGCTCACAGAAGGAACAGAGCCAACTTCTATTTCTGCCTGGCAAAAGCAAACAAGAGAACACACGTACCGAGATCTGTGATTCTCAGAGAGTATTAGTAAAGGACAAAACTTGCATAACTGCCATAAATTATAAAAGCCTCCCTCAATCTTGGTTAATTCTCTTGTAAAAAGGGAGGGAAAAATCTGGAGCAGCTCAGCATGAAAACAATTGTGGGAGGGATAATAAAGAGACAGCACCGAGGTATCTCATCGCTAGTGCTGATATCATTAAGTAAGTGCACTAGAAATGTCGAGGTAAATGCATAGCAGTAAATCACAGTCAGGCATGATTAACCTTGGGTAGTCTGAACTGGAAATCATTTACAAACACAAAGGTACTGAAGTCATCCCAAGAGCGGGAGTCTTTTGGGGTGCTTTGTGTATTTGTGCCATTTTTGAATTGTTGTATTTTGCATGTGGAAGGATGGGCGATCTCAGGCCCCCTGGTGCTGTGAGGAGTTACTGTGGCACCACTGGACCCTCTGAAACACATGCACTGGTTTGAATAATTTTTCCTTGCAAGGATGTTTTATACAATTAAAAGTTTCAAGTGCAATGTTCTAAGGTTTACTGAAAAGATCCTTTTTTTTTTTTTTTTTTTTTTTCCAAAAAAAAAAAAAAACTTTTTTTTTTTCCCAAAGGAAGACTAAAACTCTGTTATCTAAAAATACAAAAGACCAAAAAAGCACTCTTTCTCCATTCCTCCCATACTCCTTAACACCGTCCTTCAGCCTACAACTGGTAAAACAAGTGGGCAAAGGATTTTAATAAAAATTATGTGTTTTTAACAAAATTGTGAAAGTTTACTAACCATTGAAAACCAAACCTTCCATCACAAAACCAAAAGAATGAAACATTGCTGGATATTTCTGAACAGTCCTAGAAGTTTAGAAATGTGCAGTGAAGCTGTAATCAGATGACCCATAGAGAACTGTACATACTGAGTACAACAACAAAAAGCCATTCAAATACAGAATTCTTATGGCTTTAAAAGCATTCAATTACAAGGAACATGAATCAACTGGAGAAGACTCAAGACAGCTTAACACCTTTGTATTGTTTGCTCCTTTTATTGCCATCCTTTAGTGCTAGTTCAGGTGATTTTTGTGCATGCTGAAGTGGTGAAGGCCATAGGAACATCGTGCAAAAGGACACAGCTCTGCTCAGATTCTACTCTTCCTCCATGGTTTTGCATAATTCTCATTCTCTTACATTCATCTCAGTTATCTCTAGCATTGTAATGACTGCCCTTATTTATCTGCCTAATTAGGATGTTGCATCAATTAACGTGAATCATCTAAGTATACCGGTTTCTTAATGTTTAATGTTATTATCAGTGGAGAGCTATGTCCTACCAGAGTCCATCCAGGGAGTTAATGCATACAGGAAAAAAACTACGCATAATGCTATTCAGAACAATGCATTTCCCGTACCCAAACCCCTCTGAACAGCACAGCACACATCCTGTGTGCTGGATTTCTGTATTCTCAGGGGTTACGAGCAGCACCTTCGTCCCTTTGGCTTCAGAGCACAGCCCAATACCTGATTTTCAGACCCTGGAGCCCAGTGGACAAGGCAGAAGGGATCTTTTCAGGGGAGATTTGATGTAAATGCTTGGTTCATGAGTGCCTCACTGCCTGATTCAGGAGGGCAATCAACCTGTCTTTTGAAGCTGCATAAATAATCTTTGGATGGTGGTAGTAAATCTACACCAAGGATGAATTAACTGCCACTGAGTCATATAAGTTTGGTTTGAGTGTGTGGCTTGTAACATGCCTGAGGAAAATAAAAAAGACATTTGCAAGAAAGAAACATTAATTTGCTCCTCCCCATCTTTTCCGTTATTTTTATCTAGGCCAACACGCCTCAAATTCTGTTTTTTTTTTTTCACTGCTGTTTGTTTCATTTTCGTGCAGAAACAACGATTCACAACAAAATGAAGCCACAGCGCATCTTTTCTGGCTCCCCGCGGTTTCTCCCGGCCAGGCCTGAAGGTGCCACCTCTCCTCCATCAGTGTCGCTCCTTCTCAGCATCCCTCCTGGGAGCAGGGGAGCGGCACCTCGCGAGAGGGCACCGGCCTTTTGCCAGAAGGACGGAGGGTCCTGCTGCACGTCTTGTGCTCAGGTGTGAGCTGCCGCATCCCCAGAAGGAAGGAAGAAGCCTGTGTTCGCGGCTGTCTGAGAACCAGGGGTAAAAGCCTGTCCTAGAGGAAGGTGTAAATGAGAAGCAACCCGGGGAAGGCCAACAGCACGTAGCAGAACAAGAATTGGGATGTCTGTGTTTACCTACACTTTGAAATGTGTTAATCTACATGACTGTAGCACTCAGGTATTCAGCACGATTCAATAACATACACATTTTAGTATACTAGCAGCCTTTGCTCTCCCTTCTTTTTCTTTTCCAGTTTGACCTCTGTTTTTCTCTACCACTGCTCTCAATTTTATCTCTCTTTCTGAAAATTCAGTGTTTGCAATTCCTTTTCCTCTCCCTTAGCTCCAGCCCTCTCATTTTTTTGCCTTCTATTTTTTTTTTTTTTGGTGCAATACATGCTGGTTCCCTCCCATTCACGTCCTGCTTTCTCTCCTGCTTCCTTTTCCACACAAACAATTTCTCTAACTAGAAGAGCCTCTGCTTCTTGAACGCAGCCATTTGTCAGTGGTAAAAGTATTTCCTGCTTCTAAAAATTGCTCTAGGAACCAGTATCTGCTGTGGGGTGGCCTTAGCATATAGCAACAATGTAAAGATAAGCATTATAAATACCCTGTATGTAGAAAACAGTGCATCATTTCAGAAGGTTGCACTAAGATGTCTTATTAGGCATGGAACTTTTCACACCTAAGCAGATTTTGAAGTTTGCTGTATTTAAAATGGCACACTACGTGGCACAGCATGTAATCTCAAACTGAAACATATTAGTGCATATCTCTGAACCCATATTCTTTTAAGTTTTAAGGTTTTAAGTTTTAGGTTGATGAAGGGGAAGAAAGGAAAGTTAAAAACATTCCTCATGAATAAAATACCATCTGACTAGCAAAACCACTGTGGAGTACAGCTTATGTTTTACATATTGCTAAATATCAGCAAAAATAAATGTGTTCATTTCTCCAAAATACCTCCAGATGGCATTAAAACCCTTCTTCTTTCGGTCTTTATTGCAATATTATTTTAAAAATGATAATTATTGGAATCATTCTATTAACCATTCCCAGCAATCATACTATCAGAAGGCATAAGGCTGCTAGTGCTTACTTCATTTAATAAGTTTGGCTAAATATGCTCACATACTGTAATTACATTCCACAACACAATCTACAGGACAAGCCATTTCTTACAACATGTCAAATCTTTTTCTAGATTCATTTCCAGAAGATTTTTAATGCGTATTTGCAGCAGAAATGAAAACATCCCACAATAAATCACCATTATAGTACCTCCTTCTGTGACTACTTTTGGCCATGTAACAAATGGTGACACCTTGCGAGATTTACATGATGTAATGCTCTGAATTTAAATAACAGGAATCAGGAAACGTAAATTATGGGCAAGATGCACTCTAAAATTCACATGACTGACTGTTACAAGAACTTCGCTCCCTCAAATGGGATTAAAAAAGTGAATGGTTCTGTAGAAATTCATACTGCTCCTACATGCTAAATATTAAAGGAATTCACTTATCTAGCTCAGTTTGGTAGACTGTTGCTATTTATTTTTCTAACTTGCAGCCCATCTGTTTCATAGACTGGTTTATGTTGGCAAAACAATTCAGTCTTTTGTATACTGGAGTTAAAAATGGTAAAAGCTTCTATTGTTGCACTAGAGTGAAGGTGAACACTGATATATTACAAGTGCCTGTTCCTATCTATTTCTCGACTTCTTTTGTTAATTCAAAAACATCAACAAAATCGTGAGAGACCAGAGATAGCTGTAATTGGATTTCAAGTAATTCAGAGGTGAAGCTGCAGACTGCAGTCTTTTAAAATTACATCAGTACATCAAAGGCATATGTGACATGATGTTTTTTAGCAAGTGTGACAAACTCCAGCAGCATTAAGGTAATGTTGAAGTCAGGTTGTAAAGGCCAGCCTCGCACACCCACAAAAATTATTTCATATCTATTCAGCATGATAGGGAGCCATTTCACTTGTGAGGATCTCTGACTTACCAGCATGCAAAAGTTCTAGGAATAATTAATGTTTAGTCATTATCTAAAAAGCCTTTTTAAGAACAGCATCAGTGAAAGAGCTTTATCTTAATGAAAAAAACAAAACAAAACAAAACAAAACAGACAAATCCTATTTTGCCCAACCAACCTGACAAAAACATAGGTGCTTTCTCTGATCATAAAATCATAAATGCAAAAGTGACTTACGATGTATGGGTTGCGCTTCTCTCTGGACTCTTTGGCTCTACATCACTTTTTTCTTTAAAAGAGAAGAAGAAAATGACATCAGAAATGAGTGAATATGGAAACTGCTCAGATGTGACAAGTCAAGACTTTACTCATTGCTAACACTGGCTGCTCTTGCCACATGCACAGAATGCTGCTGAGGCAATCACAGGGCTGCTAGGGCACTGCTGGAGCATTTGCAAGCTGGGAGTCAACCCTGGCTTGACTTTTCTTGTCACTGGCACACGTACTCTGGCAACGTCAGGCAAGGAAACTCTACAGGGGAGGCTGCTTACAGGACAGAAAGACTCAAGTAACTCAAGCTTTACAAGGGACAGCAGACCTTGGAGCCATGGAAAGGATTTCTCCAGGGTCCTACAGCTCTGCTATTGATAGCGCATCCCATCCAACATGCACGCACTCCCACACCCTGCTCCAGGAACCGTGAGTGTTTCATACAAAGGAGAACAGTACCAGCAAGAGCTACTAAGGCAGTGATTAGGACATGCTTCTGCAGATGGATGTTTGGGTTCACGCTCATTTTGACACAGTAAGAACCTGATCTTCAGCTGCTGTAAGCAGGGGTTGGAGAAGCCCTCTTTGCTATTTTGTGTAAGAAAAGGCACATTTGGCTTAGGCATCCAACCCCAGGAGAAGTGAGGTACCTAAATACTTGAGGAGTATCAGAGACTCAAGGGTTGCCTCTTCTGCATGTTTCCTTATGACTCACACGCATCCTGGCAAAGCACGTTGGCTTGTGATGACCCCTTCTTTGGTCCAAAACCATATGTCTACCCAACACAACATAGTTACATAGTATGGACACCATGGAAGCAGGCTGCTAGCTGATGGGGTGGTACTGCTTCTGGCAAGTCAGACCAAGTCCTCCTCCTTCTTTCATTCCGCCCAGAAGTAAGGTGGTTGTTCTTTGCTGCACTTATCACTTTGAGAAACCTGAGAGAGTTACACTTCAGCATAAGATTTTTCTTTAGTTCTAGCATGGACGAACAGGGTATGCTGCTCCACTTGAATCACCTTGAACTTGAATTCTGTATCTCAGGACTGCAGCTGTTGTTCCTCTTGTGTGTCACTGGGCACTAATAGCTGTCTACATAGGCGTTTAAGTTGCCTAGAAGACGAGGAGGCACAGAGGTTGAGTGTGACTGGCTTACTGATGAATGTGTTTTCCTCCACTACTTTTTAACAAGCTTCATTAAACCAAAATCCACCTGTGCCTTCTGAAAGAAATGCGAGAAGTGCTTAATTTGGTCAGGCTGTTTCAATGTTCCCTTGTCTGATCTCCTACTCATTGACTTGAGCTGAGTGGGTTTTGGATCAGCCCCTAATCTATTCCGTGCACATGAGCACTATGTATCATCCACTTGCTGCTGCCAAAGTCCTCACCCTCAGTTTTCATACATCACTGGGGTATCAGCAATGGCTGTAAGGGGCACCTCTGAAAAATTTGCTGTTGCCTTCAGAAGAGGCAGGGTTTTGCCACCAATGTCATTCCACTGCTGTACAGAAGCAAGCTGAAGGACTTACTCTAAGACAGAGACCTTCTGGAAGCGGATGTCTAGTAAAGGAGGTTCCGGGTAGTGCAAACACCTTGCTGTGGTGCTTGTAGATCTCATCCTCCCCTGTGGAAGGGTTTTTGTGTACCCAACTTATGTGCCTAAACTCTGGTGAAAAGGAAGCTCTGGATGACTTCAAAAACCCCAGTGTCTCTCTGTGGAACTCTAGGGAAGCTAAGGTAATTAAAATTTAGGCACAAGCTGGGCAGCCACACAGGATAGAATACATCCTGTCCATAATCTCTAGGTCACTTTTCACTTTTAACAGAGACTTCAGAAAGCATATCCAGATGATGAACCTGCTGGCTAGAAAGCTGTTTCTACAGTATACGTTTGTCAGCTTCAGGATGCCTGGAGCCCTGGAGCTCATCTGCATTATGGTAATTTGGAACAAGAAACCAACAGTAACAGTTGGCATATATTCAAAGATTTTCTATTCGTAACTTAGACTTTTTGTAAGTGATGAATTATTACCACGAACACTGATTTGTTTGAGTGTGAGGGGGGATATGGATTCCTGAGTGCTTTGCCAGCAGAGTTCACATCAGTTCTACTTTCAGCAATGTATGTTAATGTAGCAATGAGGGAAACAGCACAAGTACTGTAAGGAGAGAGAGAAAAGGGAATCTCTGTGATTTAGCCAAACTGGATATTAATGAATTACCCTACAGTAAGCATTTGCAGCTGCTTTAATGCTAATCGTCACTTAACATACTTCTGTGTGGAGGGGGAGGACGAAGCTTTTGCAGATGGTAGAAATGCATCAGTCCAGCCTTTCAGAGTAGAAAATCTGGTCATTAATGCTTTATCAGTTCTTACCAACTTTGTTCACACTTGACTGAATCATAGAAATTTGAAAAATATGTATAGGCTAAGCATAGTTGAATGTCACAGATATGGTACTGCTAAGCTATTGGGAAAATATAAGGGAATTATCTGTCAGAACAACTTGTTTTTTTCACACTCACTCTTGGTTAGACCAAGATTTGTCTTTCCCTTTTTCATGTTACCTGCCAACTGCATGCAGGTACCACTGTGGGAGGCTGGCATTTGCTGAACTGCTAAAGCCTCCCTAGCCCTGGTTTCTTTTAATGGGCAAATATGTGTAGTCCTTTGTTGTTCTTAGCCTGACGGGAATTGACAAAGGATACACTACCTACCTCACATCTTCTACAGGGCTACTGTTAGCACACTTCATTTCAGGTGCTATGCACTGTGTATGTTTTCTGAAATGGGTGTGGACATGTGTGCATGTGTGTCTGTGCGTTGGGGTGTGTGTGCATGCACATGCCTCCAGAAGCACACGGTGGAAACCGTCAGCCCTCAGATCCTCAGCCACAGACCTGGGAATTCTTTGTTAGTTTCTGCCACATCTTACATAACTCAATTCCTAACTGTTTTAAATACAACCAGGTGAGATGTGTCTAGACATCTCCCATTTCATAATAAATTTAAAATGGACTTTTGTAGGATTTCCCTGTTGAATAGTGGGAGACCAGAGAAGGAATACTTTTCTCTGAGTAGGAATTTGGGTGAATCACTCAACCTAACCAGGCTAAGTTTCCCCCTCTGGATAACAGAGATAAATAATACTTATTGTAACAGAGCGGTATAACTTCAGCCATTAAGGGTTTTTAAATGCTTTGATTTCCTTGTGGGGGTAGGATGAGAGAAATGCAAATGTTATCTATGAGAAAGACAATGTTAGCAGCTAAAGTAAAAACATTGCAAATGACAGGCTCCAGAGCCACTCCACAGAAGTCATGGTGCAATGGGGAATACAAGCTAATTGGGACTCTGAAGATGTGTGTTTGGATAATGCAGTACATAGACCATTAGATTTCTTTCCCATATGGAGTCATTTGCTAGCATTTCCTCACATCCAAATCCTTTTTCCCTGAATTTCCTTTGAGTTTATTGTACAGGACTGGTAAGGTCTATGTCTTGTTCTACCTGTGCCTTATTCCATGTCTTATTCTAACGCCTGGACAGGAATCCTCACGGATACACGTCTCAGAGGTAGTCAAATTCCTCTGTAACATTAGGAGATGTGTCTCGGTGTCTGACAGAAGCCCTAAATTTTGACACCAATGAAGAAAGTGTTTCTGCATGGGTTTAGATGCTCTTTGATTTGGTTGCCATCAGCCAGCCAGGCAGTATCAGTACAGCTCTAGCCCAGCAGCAAACACGCTGATTTTGCTCAGCAGGATGAACGAGGAGACAAGAAGCTGGAGATACCACAGGGTGGGAGGGCTGACGGGGGAACTAGAAGTAAAGTGAGGTTGGAGACCACCGGAGAAAGGAGCGGAGGAAAGGTATAAGGAGGCAGGACTGCTTCCCTAATCCACAGGAGAGCAGGTTTCACTAGATCTGCAGAAAAAGCTATTTTATTAAAGTGTTGCAAGAAGGAAATACATTAAATGAAACTATGACCAAAGCTATCCAAACACTGTGGCCTCTGATGTCATCGTGAAGCCCTCAGCTCAGCTTGTGTGTTTGTCATGCTCATGACTCTTTGCATGTTTGCATAGCCCTCTCTATTATGGCCCTTTTGTGCTTCCTTCTCTCATTACTGTATTCATTATTTTCTGACAGAACTTCATCCCCTTTGCGTTTTATTATTTCCTTAGTGCTGGTCCTCACAGCAATATCAAACTGATGCTGGCAATTAAGTGACACCACTGCATGTTTCTTCACAACATTGTCTTCCGCCTGCTGACCTTTCCCTGGCAAAGAGCTGCACTGTTTTAATAGCCTATGTCTCCCAGGCTTTTCTTGCTGGATGTCTTCTCCCTCACGCAGTGGGTGACCAGCCACTTTCAAAGCCCTACCTACCAGCTCAGGGCATTTTTCATCTTCAGTCACAGCCTTGTAATTTGCAAACAGGGCTCTGTGCTGGCTGACAGGTCAGGAAGCTAACAAAATAGTTCTTTTGGTTGAGATGATTTTATGTGGAGAGCAGAGTAGGATCATGTATTTTTAATATGCAAGACAACATTAACAACAGTCAGAGGCGTCAGGGGAGAGGATTAATACTTTGTTTCATGGAACAATTCAATCTTTCCCTTCAATACAGCTGCTAAGTTTTTTACCATAACTAAATCTAATTAAAGTGCTGCTTTTCTGGCATTTTAGAAAAGCCATTCTTTTGCTATTCCAGTCTTTCTCACCTACATAATGAAATGGCCATAATGAAATGAATCCTTTTTGTTCTTCCCAGTCCACCAAAAGAACCGGTATTTTGCTGGTCACTCTTGAATTCAGTTCCCCACGTTTGGCTAAAACTGAGTACTGCACTGCACTGCCCCGGTCTGCTACTGTTTCTTTCTCAGTCCCTTGGTTTTCACAGTCATTGTCATTCCCTCCACTCAATGCAGCCATAAATGAGTTGGTACTTACTTGTATTGCTGTGTCCTGTAGATCCCTGTTGTGACTCCTACAATAATAACAGAAAGAAAGTGCAATGTGTTATTTTTATGGCTTTTTTTTTTTTTTTTTTAGCTGCACTACTTGCTTGAATATTACCTTAACAATACAAACAATATTGTTAATTGTTCATTCAGTTTAAAAGTCATTTTCAATTACAAGAATAAATCCAATATTTCTTTGAAAATGCTTTAATCCAAAAGCTTGTAAACTTATTTCACAACAACACTTTAATGGTGCAATTCCTTGTATAGCTATTACAAGTCTCCTGCTTACTGTTCATTTATTGATCAACCAAAACTCGTCTATTATTTTCTACAAGTTTAGATGAGTAGACAGAGTGAAGACCAATATTGTTTCATGGACCATTGGATTCTTGAGGTAGTAGCACAGCTGATCTTTCCTTCTCACATGTTGATATTGACAGCACTGGAGAATGGAAATACAGACTTTAGTTCTGGGTCCCCGAGATTACAAGGTCAGCCTTGTATCACAAATGCAATATTTATGAATATGGTACAATAAATTAAACAGTTTTTTTTCTTCACATGCAAATGTTCATATATTTTACTCACAGAATTTGTTTACGTTCATAAAAATGTGAAAGAAGCCTATAAATAGAAGGGAAACATAAATAGAAACTATAATAAAAAGATATTTAAATTGGGAAAAAATAAAGAGAAGAATACAAGGAGAAGAAGTGAATAAATCTACCTATTCACCTTCATCTGAAAAAATAAAAATAAAAACACGCTTTTGTAGATACTGAAATACGAAAAATAAAAATTCTATCAAGCAAACACCTGACCTTCAACCATATCTGGGGTCTCTCAGTCTGGTCCCTGCTGACCAACACAATGTTAATGGTATTGTAATTTTACTTCAGTAGAAATGTCAGGTGCTTTGTGAAGCTCCTTGAACACTTTTTGAGAATGCATTTCTCATAGTCAGCTTAATATTAAATCTTCTGAGTAGGTTTGTTTAAATCTGCTACATTTTAAACAGTTCTGTCCTGTGATAGGCAACTCTTAAGCTTTACACATGAAAAGCTTGGGCCACTAGCCCCATGTTGGTGATATGAACACATTACTATATATTATTTTTTATGTTCATTAGCTGCTCCTCTCATTACCTCAAATTTGAATCCTGGTTACCATAAAATCAGCCCAGAATAGGCTAGTTGAAAATGGCCTATTTCTCTGTCCAGCTATTTCTCTGAAAAATGTTGAGTACCTCAGCTGTGCCCCCAAGCATTTAATACAACCATTAACTTGGTGCAGGGCCCTCCATTGTGCTGGAAACAGCCCAAGGTGTGGTGGTCTATGGTTGACAGAAGGGAAGGTGTCTTCTGTGCAGCTCTGCTCCTGAATAACATACGTACACACAGGTGTACCACCTCAGGTGCATGCTGCAATTACAACAGTGAAGACTACTCTGAGAGGCCTGGCACCCGCAGCATTCATTTTTGGTGAGGAATCGGATTCTGGACTAGACCTCTGTTACACAGAGGCTGAGTGATGGGCCAGACACACGGCTAGAAGCGGGAGGCTCTTATTTATCTTTTTGTTCATTTTACTTCTAGGTGAAAGCTGGTATGTCTATTTTTCTGTTACATTTTAAAGAGGCGAAGCGGTTGAGAAGTCTGTAGGTTTGCTACAGCTCGGAAGCAAGACTTCAGGCCTTAGGTTGCTCTTAAATTTAAGAAAACAAAACAAAACAAAACAAACAACAACAAAAACCCCTACAGAAACACATGCTTAAAATAAATCCCTTTTTCATTCTTCCTCCAACTCCTGTCTGTGCCTCTCCTCACTTGCTCACCAGGTCCCACAGAGATATCTCCCATAGAAATCTCCCAGGTAGAAATTTGAAGAAAGGAATTGCAAGACCCCAGAGACCTCAAGGATGCTCTGACCCAGCCAAGATAAGTTTTTGCTGCTGGGTCCTGCAGAAACATGCCTCAGGGGCTGGGGGGCTCAAGGGTTTCTTGGCACCCCCAAATGGAGGTTGGCTGAACGGTGAACACTGGGTTCTTGAGGACTCGGCTGGTTAAATCCCCTCTGTCTGCACCATTTGCTTTGGTGTTAAGGCTTTCCAGACTGCATGGCTTTAATCTGTATAATTTTTATGGCAAAATACACATCTGCAATTCAGTGACACCCTACACATCTGAAATGGGAGACATGAAATTTTGGGGCAAGTATTAAGAGTTTCTATCTTCATCTACAGTAGAAAAAGATCTGTAACATGTCTCATATGCTGAAAATAATTTCTCAATAATTTGAAATTGTCTACTTTTGACAAATCACCTCAGCATTTTATGAATGCTTCTGATGAAGGAATATTAAAGNATAATCTTAGGAAGTCAGAATCGGCTTTCAGTGGTGATGTAATGTTATGTACACTTGAATTTAAACATTATTCTAAGTAGCCAACCAGGCTGCCAATAAAAGTAGGTTCTTAGAGCAAGTTCAGTTTCCAGAGTAGTGAATTTATATGCCTATAGGTGGAGAGATTGTTTTCTGTTTTGGGGAATAGAGTTATTTTGATGGAAATATCCTTGTGTCTGTAAAATTGTTCAAAACTGCTAAACAAGGAAATTGCCCACTCTTTTACATTTTCATCAACTTCAGGAAGAATGCCGTTTTAACTGTCTAGCATTGTATCTTATCTCTGCCATTGACTCTGCTTTGTCTCAAATTTCACATCAGCAAAACATGAGCTATATCATTTTCACTTCTCCTTTTAACTGATACTTTAAAGTAAGTGTCTTGATTCTCAACAAATTTTTCTTAATAAAAAGGCTATTGAAAATACTGTCATGAAACAAAGAACGCTCTCGCTGAGGTAGGAAACAAATATGCATTTATGTAACTTAAAAAAGCAAGAGTGAAGTCTTCACTTCTGGAGTTTTTTCTTTTTCCTAATGCATTTGCTCCAGCTTGTTAAAATCAACAAGAAAGGAAAAAGTAAATGAATTGGGCACTGAAAAGACAACATTATTATCATGACTTAGCTTCTGAGAATAATCACTCCATAGTTTTGTGACAAGATACCAGTTTTCCTGGAGTGGATAAATTAATACTCAAATAACAAAATGATGTCTGATTCCTTAATATCACATACATATAAATAGAAATCAAACACCTGATCGAACTTTCAAGACATGAAATCACAGTAAAAATGAAGAAAGAGAGCAAAGGAAGCAGCAGAATTAACAGCATTTTTTTTCCCCGCACAAGAGTAGAGAATTAATGCCTGAACATGAAAGCTCATTCGCACAAGCATCAAATTTAATTATTCATTAAAAGTTTATTTATTAAGATGTTTTTAATAAAATTACAATCAAATAATGCCTAATCATTTGTACATAACAAAGTGTGACAGAGATAGGAGAAAGGAAAGCACATGCAGCCTGTCACATCACACACCGATTCAATTATCCTTAAGCTTTGAAAAACAAGAAATAAAGAGACAGTCATTGCCCCTTCCTAGTAAATTCAAGAGTACAAATTAATTCCACAGAGAAAGAAAATTCAAAGTTAATGATGAAGTGTAACTTTATGCCCTCTGTTACATAAAGGACAGTTCCCTATATGTGCTCTCCTGGCAGTGCTGTGCTGGAAAACATACTGGGCAGTAGCTAACACTTCAAACCTGACAATAACTTTCCTTCCATTCTTGTGGATTAATGTAGACCTCCAATGCTCGCGAGGTCTGGTTTTATATACATGTATAGGATATGCACATACACCCTCCCATCCACAGAGCATATAGAGCTATACAGGTGGACGTATCCACATGCACAGTTTCAAAAACGCACTTCTGTTGTATCTGTAATACATAAAACTCAGTTATTTAGCTTTTATTGCTAGACTGATTTCAAAACCAGCCTAGCTGTAGTTCTTGTGGTCTTTGCAACTTTAATAGCCTAATTAATAAATTTCAAGTTTCGGGCTGTCAAATCACTAATTACTTGAGTTGCAGGTGAAAAGTAGTTTGGTACGTACAGGAACTAATGATGCTGACACTCAGTTTTTATAGACAGAAAAGTAAGAATGATTTGCATCCTTGCAACAACGTGGGAGTATTACAAGCTTTTTCTCATTCCCAAGATCATAAGCATCTTTCCACCTGGGAATTGTTTTCTGTTAAAGGATTGCAGCCTACTTACTCCTCTGTAGTAGAGTTGGCTGGAAGAGGCATTGCAAATGCCCCGAACTGACCTCTCAGCACTTCCACAAAGGCTGGAAATGAATTCACAGTACCATGTACTTCATGGTGATGGAGAGATGGAGAGAAGGAGCCAATGCCCTAAATTTAGCCTTTTAGTCTCTTTGCTGGCCTTGGCCACTACTTGACTGACAGGCCCATTTTTTTGAATAACTTGCCATCCACTACAGTTTGGTGTAGCTCTTATGTTTTAACAACTTGGGACAGCTGTGTAGCTTATCTGTGGGAAAGCTTCCTAAGAGTTAAGGATTTATCACCTATGAGATCCAACAAAGGTTTTTCCTACACTTTGTGAAAAGCAATTGTTAGCTTATGAATATTTCAAAAACATGATTGAAAAATTAGGAAACCATTATTTGCATTTTGGAGCCTGAAAAGCAGATGCCTTCTTGAGTCTGCAACTATATAGATTCAGAGGAGGCTAAAGAAATACATTTTAATTATTTAAAAGATATTTACAAATAGAGATGGTATCTAAATTTATCATGATTTATGGCCAGTAATGCAGGATTTTTCCAGGAGGAGCTTCACTATGTACTTCTTCCACATCTCCCACAAAGCACTCTAATTTCTGGCTATGCAGGCCACCCAGGACGCAATAAAGTGTCAGTGTCATTATATGTATAAAGGTATGTGCATATACTATTAGATAAAATCTAATCCATCCTAAGCATAAATAAAATGGGAATTCTACTTTGGTAGGAGAAAAGGCAACCATCTAGAAAGGTCTCTTTAAAAATGAATGGTGGATCTCCGAAACGGCTCCGCAAATCAAGCTATCAGAGTATTTCCCAGAGAGATGGATGAACAGGCAGAAAGAAGATGAGAAAGTCAATATCAGACATTATTCACATATCTTTGCCCTATAGTCTGTGGTTCAGCTATCCCTATATTTATCACAATACAATTAGTTGTGAGGAATTGAGTTCATGATGGTCACACACGTATACTGATATGGGCATACCTTGCCCATACACATCTGCACATGTGCTACACATACACATTGCATGGTAATAATTGTGGCAGAAACTGCAGGGTTGCAAGCACCACTTCATTTCTGTCATTCACATTTGAACATTTCACCGGCTGGTAAGTTTCTGATCCATCTCCTACTGGACTTATTCTAATTTAAGAAGCCTGTAGCCCGCCTACCATCTTCAATCAACTGTCTGTCTTCAACGAGCAAAGACAGTGAGTTATTTCCTTCTTTTTCTTTCATAACATGCCAGAGATGTTTTGGTTTACACCCTTGGTACTTCAAAATCATGACACTATCATCCACGGAAAAGCTGTTTTACTGTAGGCAAATCTTGACGTTTTCTTGGCTTTGTGGTTACAATTATTCTGTGCACTAAATTTTGCAGAATGGACTTAAAGTTACCAAAGGAACTTGCTTTAACAGGAAAAAGGCTATAAACAGCATCAATACCATCTTTCAAGCTTCATGAAAGATGCTTGTAGCATATTAACAGTATATGATGATACAACATGAAATTTTTATTGGCTCTTCCATAGGATAGCTGACCTCATTCCCTCCTGATTTACCAAGGACAAATAATGTGGTTTCCCTGAGCTTGTGCCCATAAGCTTCACTGTGCCCCACCATATATATGCCCCCTGTGATACACATACAATAGTGGAGCTGGTTTCAAGGGACCATCAGCAAGACCAGTGGCTTTTGTCCTTTGGGACCAGGGACACTGTGGTCCACTGCCATTGGACTTGGACAGGCAAATATTTTCCTGGCAAATACTTCTGTGGCCCCTCCAGGCATCACTGCATTGGGCTGCCTGCCTCTGTAGCAAAGCTACCCCTGAAACCAGGTTGGTAGCAGGGGATGTCTGCCCACTCCTCAGCACCCAGCTGTGTAGGCCGGTGTATTAGAAAAGCCCATCTCAGTCCTTGGTGGTTTCAAGAAAGGCAAATGAAGCAGGAGCAACTGAATGTGAGCAGGAGCTTCTTGACTCACAGCAGCTGTAGGTGCCCTAAAGTATTGGTCAGGAACCTCAGCAGGTGCCCACAGAAAGCACCACATCTGGACACCCCTGTGTTTTTTCCCTGTGGTGAGGAACCTGTGACCAACACACCAGGGTCAGTGCTGCTGCCATAAAATATGCAAACAGGACCATGTACTGCTGCAGAGGCTGGAGGCAAGGAAAAAGCAGGGAATAATGACACATACGTGGAAAAGTCATCAGCACTGCATCAGCCTCAGCCCAGAGCCCTCACGTGCTTAGCCAGAGCTCATGTAGGATGCATTTTGAGGTGCAAGAGGCATGGCTCTACATTGTTACATCTCTTACCTTGTTTGGGAAGGGAAACTTGCTTTGTTCTGCCTTCCCTGGTGTGTGAATAGCTGATAGCGGTGGAGGCCAAGAATGGGTCATCTCCTGAAAAACAATATTATGCAGTAAACTGTATTTAGCAAGTCAATGGAATAGGAGACAATAATAGTATATCAGTAGCATGAATGTCTGGGTAGTGGAATATGTAAGTTACTGTAGCTTCCAGGAAATGCCCAGTTTACATATAATCTACACAATACATGAGCTACATTGATTTTTATCGCACACTCTTGAGAGAAGCTCCTAAGTACCATTTCATTTTCCTGAATAGTTAATGCATCTTAAGTGCAAGAAGTTTGATTTCTCTGACAACTGGCAACCACATTTTAATCATGCAATGTATTTTGGCTGGTGAGACTAACAGAAGAATTTTTTTTTTTTTTTTGTAGCATGGGAACAAAAATCTCAGTTTGTGACCAAGTAATGAGGTACATCCTATGGACTAATCACAAAATAGATTTCACATACAAGGTCAGAATGATAAATGTTTAAGACTCTGAACTTGCCCAATGGTTAATTGCTAAAATTGCCTTTTTCATATTAAAGGAATTGAATAAGCTCCTAACTGCCACTTGCTTGTGCCTTGCAGGTCGCAGCCATGCAGCAAGCCCTAAACAAGCCGTGCTGTAATCCACCTTTGCCTCCTTCCTGTGTTCTTTTTGAAGGACATCTTTTAATAGCTAAGAGGTGTGTGTAGCTTGAACTGACTTGTATGCAGTCATTTCTTCAGGTAAAGAAGCTACCCAGCTTCAGGTAGCAGGTAGGCACACCTTCAATGCCATTACCAGTCAAGTATGAAAGAGCTGGTCTCCAAAGCAAGTCTGCTTTTAGGAAGGAGGGGACTAACAGGTCTGTGTAAATTAAACACTTCAGATAAGAGATGGTTTGTTAAGAGAGAGGCTTCATACTCCTCTCTAGTGTAGGCTGGTATAGGATGGACATGTTTTTCGACATGTTCAGCAGCAACAGCCATAATATTTGGTGCACAGTAACTTAACAGAAGTAATACGAGAAATGATGCAGACCATGACAACCCTGAAGAGTCAACCCGTAAGTTTCAAGAGCTGAAGAGGAAATAACATCCTGCCTAAGCACGGGGCTCACTGACACTATCAAGAGTTTGCCTGGCAGATGCTTTGCTGGTTTTTGATACCATTAGCTGACTCTGGAATTGATTCTCAGTGATATTCCAAGGAGATGTGCTGAGGTCTACAATCACTCCCAGAATAATACTGGAGTTATATTTCCATGACTCATTTCTCTTTAAAGAGAAAATAAAATGTTCTTGCTTGAAAAAAGGTCTGGGTGAATCTCTTGCCCATCCTTCACTAGTGCTGATGGAAGTGCTTCCTGACCCTCCATGGACTGAGATGGGGCATTTTTTACATAAAAGAAAGTCTCTGGCTCTTCTGTGAATGAACAGATCAGCCCTTTCAACATAGTTTATTAGTAATAAATGTCACCTCTAAAGCATTCTTGATAAACTGTTTATTTCCTAATAAAAACTGCATTCTTTTATTTTATTTGAGGCCAAAAAGTTACATGATTTATTATACTTCTGTAATCTACGTGGGTGCCTCTAATCAGCGCATGATCTGGTTTGCAGTTCCAGTATCAGAATTGCTTTGCTTTTCAGTTCTTTGAGGCAGATTGTTCATCTTATGACTTGCTTATCTGATAAGTGCCAGCAATAGCACTATATAGTAAGTTTTAATATACAGTAAGTTCTTTAAACACAGGCTAGCAAAAACACAGGCTACCAAAACCACAGGCAAGCAGTTTGCCATTTGGAAGGGAGCAGTCCTACTGCTACAAGTACCTGGCATACGTGCTATTGTTTACAAAAGATGAATGAATTACATACTGAGAAATATTCCAGCTGTAAGAATTTCTGACAGTAAATTGGTGGAAAGCAGAGTTGTGATAGGGACATTCATTCCTGAGGCTGTGATTGAAAAATGGATTAGTTCCTCATTTGCTTCTATCTGTTTTTCTTTTACATGACCATTTGCTTACTTTCTAGAAAATCAGATGTAGTGCATACAGACTAAAGGTGTTTCCACCTGTAAAACTCCATTCCCAAACAAAGTGTTTTTTGCTACAAGCTGACGTGCTGAGCCCCTGAGCATGCATAGGAAAGAACTACGTAGCCCTTTCTTTTGAAGGGCAATGCTTGATGTTATATCTGTCAACTGAAAATTGGGCCAGCGAGACTGGGAGCTTCTGGTTGTTTTGACCTAAAGTCATCCTACTTGTGAAATACACTGCTCAGTGCTTATGATTTCCATTTGCCCAAGCAGCAGTTCCTCCATGTTATACAGTGGCTGACCCCCACTGTCACCTTCACAGAAACATCTTCTGAGAAGTCTGCTATACGCCGTGCAGAAACCAATCTGTTAGCAGGAGCAGAGCTCTTCCCTCCCACCTTGCCTGCCCAAGTCTGACAATGATACCTTCATCCATGGAAAGGACTAGAGGGCTGATTAAAAATAAGGGTGACCTTTTTTTTTTGACATGTCAAAATCTTTCATTTCTTCTTTTCCCCAAGATTATTTCTTTATTTCTCACCCACACTTCAATGAAAAATGGCCTTAAATGTCCTTTTTTTTTTTTTTTTTTTTTTTCCCCAGCTAGCTTCTCTTCTCCTCCCTTTATACTTTGAGTTGTGGCATATAATAAAGTTTTCTACATAATTTAAATTTGATGTAATCTTTTCTGACACACAGATATAGTAATATCACTGTTATATACCATGGTTAATAATTGCTATTATAATGAATATCTGAATGTGATTTTACAAGAATAATATTTTGAATTATGATCATACAGTGTATTTATTGCTACCATTTGGAATTCAGACAATTTAGAAATGAAATCAAATTAGAAAACAGAAAATAACATATAAACAGAAAACATAATATGGAAAATTTCCACAAACTACAGGTTGTCACCATTGAGCAATGGTAAGCTTTAAATGCAGTAAAATATCTTTTGAAAAGGGAAGCATTCTGGCTGCCAAGAACAGAATCTCAAAAAACAGGAGGAAGGATTTAGGTGTCCAGGAAGGTCAATGGCAAGCAGAAACAAGTCTAGAATATGTCCTTGTGCACCAACTCTTGTGATTTTAGACTCTATCTGAAGACATTTGACACAGATTAAAAGCACTAGGGGTGGCATATGATTATGTCAAGATTTTTTTTTTTAGTACATGGTGTGAAATGCTTGAAAATGTAAGCCTGAAAGGCAACTATCTAACTAAGTATTCAACCTGGAATTCAAAAGGATTTTTAAAACAAAATTTCATGCACATATTTTCTTTCCTGGTCGCCTAACTTGTCTGTTTCTGGTGTTTGGGACTGGCAGTATTGGCATAAAGTACCCGCTGGACTGAAAACAATGTTTCAAAAGTACTGATGAACACCACTAACAATGTAAATGTTCTCAAGATCCTCTGCACCTTCAATCTGGTGTTAGAGGAACTATTGGCACAAATGATTTTTGAAATCAGAAAAATAAAAAAGGCGGGGATTTCTTTTTAGCACAAATTGAACAAAAAATAATTCCGAAACATCTTGCGCCAGATAATGCTCCTGCCATTACAAGATAATGGTCTGATTTTAAACCAATTTAGATCTTTCTCCCAACTTGATTACATTAACCTTTGAGTCCTGAACTATGTTAACTAAAAGAAACACTGAGAAGCCACTTGGGGTTTAGAAGTGGGGAAAACAGATTTCTATACTGAAGAATGAAGCCCTGACCAGACTGCTTAAAAATGCATGTGGAAAAGCATATGTGCCCAGCTGCAGGACAGGTTATCTGAGATGATGGTGACCACCCTCCTCCTCCTCCAGTCAGATGTACCAGATTGAAGGGCAGCTCAGATGGCCTGGGATGGTGGGGACTGGCAGAGGTTGCATGTGCAGAGACAAGGTGGGCAAGGGGACAGCAGAGAAGGCACCTATGGGGAGGGATGTCCAGATTGCAACAGGCCACTTAGGTCTCAGTAGACCTCCGATTACCCCTTTTTTATTAACACATGCTTCTCCCTGTAAGGGTTACAGCGATGCTGTTTCCAACTGACATCTTTGTGGTGGTGGCAATGGCACGTTTCATTGACAGGTAAATTGTAATTCTGTGACTGTGCTCATCTCTGTCTGTTGTAAATCAGTTTTCAGCAGTGATACGTAAATGTCCAGCTCCACAAGTTAGACAGGTCTGAGCCCAGTTAATCTTAGTCAACATATAAACTAAGCTTTTCTTCTCAGTGAAGGGAAAACCTTCAGATAAAGAAATCTATAGTACTGTGTATCCTTGCTCCAAATGTAGTTTCTGCAGCAACAATTAAGTAATGAGACATTTCTTGTAGATTAATGACAGCGTGGTAGTGTTTTGTTTGGGGCTTTTAACCCTAGCTTGTAGGTAATTTTTCAGGAAAAGTACCATGCAGAGGTAAATAATAGTATTTACTCCAAACTCAAGGCAATGCTGTTTATCTAGTGCTATCAATCTTGCTGTGTAGCATATGATTCTAAGAATGGGTGAACTGATTCAGAAAAATTGTAATTAAAAACAAGTAGTCTCATCTAAATTTAAATTCTTGCCATATGTATTACCTTGTTCATTCACTGCCACAACCAGAACTTATCATTGGCCCATTAAGAAAATTGAATGTTTAATCCTCCTCTTTGCTTGTGCTCACCTAGCCAATTTTTGATTCATAATATTTTGTCTCTCACAGAGGATGATTTAAGAATTTTTTCTAGCATCTCATAAAGGACCCTGTCAAATACCTTTTGAAAATTATCTTAGCTGGCTCAACTTCATCCACAGCTCCACTGACATGTCACAGGAATTATAGGGGCTTGGTGAGACACAATTTTCCTTTGCAAATACTGTGCTGGATAGCACATGGGGACCGCAGAGATGCTCTCTTTATAGTCACCTATACTGAAATGCAGCTTTTAGGGAGGCATTGGATATATTTTTTCAGCTGGAAGTAGAGGCAACACAAAGCTAACACAGAGCTTTCCAAGACCCCTTTAGCAAGTGATCACAGGACACAGTCTGAGAACACCTAATCCAGTTACTCTCCTCTCTTCATGAAAGAGATTTTTTTTTTTTTTAACACGGGAGACTTTTTAAGTGCTGTCAGGTGGCAAAGATGCCTTTCAATTCAGTGAAGCTACACTGCCACTAGCTGACAACATGGCTATGATTTTAGTGTCAAACATCCAAAGCAAAGAGTCTGACAACAAAACTTTTGCAGACTATGTTGAAGCTGACATCATTTCACTAAGATAAGGTTCTCATGATGTGAAAAATCAAATTTTCATTTGTTAAAATTGATTCCTCTAGTATCTGTTGTTGCTGTGACTTTTCTAACCCAGGCCTCAAATATACACCTGTAAAATAGGAAGATAAAGATGTTTCCTCTTGTTTTTTTAAGATGTCACTTCTCCAAACTACATCTACTTACTCCTTTTTCTTCTTCCTCATAAATTCTCTGTTTTCCGTTGAGCACTTGATCATTGTCTTCTTTCCATTTGAACATCTTTTATTTTATCATTATCCTTTGGGCAACATGTTATTCAGAATTACCATAACCCAAGAAAATATCTTGCAGTTTTTCAGCTTCTGTTGTTTGCTGTTTTACTTCCCCTCCATCCACTTTTTTTTTAGGCAGGTTTTGATTTATAGTTAATATTTATGTCATGTATGATGTCAAATGCTTTCTAAACTTGAGATAAGTGACAAACACGGTTTCACCCACCCACTAACTGTAGGATAACATAAGGGAACCACTGTGAGCTCCCAGTGAGGGAGCAGGAAATAATCTTAAGGACACCAATTGTGCCAAGCTGGGTGCTGGTTCAGTGCTGAGTCTCAGTCAGCAGTTTTGTCTCCCCTACTCCTGCGCAAATGATTTCTAGAAGTCATTCTTTTTTTTTTTTTTTTCATGGCAGTCTTCTGTAAAACACATGCTACCACATTTCCCCTTTGCCTCCAGTCCCAAGACACTTCAAAGACCCTGTTGCTTTCTTTAATACAAATTCCTTTCAATGGGCTTCATCAGTAAAATATTCAAAGATGTATGACAATGTGGGGAGAGTGCTTGTTTTGGTTTGGTTTGGTTTGGTTTGGTTTGGTTTGGTTTTGGTTTTGTTTTAAGCAGAGAAATTTTTTTTTGTTGTTGTTTTAAGCAGAGAAATAAAAGCAATTCTGTAGCTTGTGACTGAGTCATTTGCACTGTGCTTGGCTCTTCAGACCCACACAGGTGGGCATCAACTGAAATTGCTTAATGGAAACAGGACTCTGTGTGTGTGAATGTGTATGTGCATGTGAGGGAGAAAGAAAGAACAGAAAGAAAAGAAAGAGAAGGAGAGAAAGATAGAAAGAGAGCAAAAGAGAAAGAGAGAGAGAATGAAAGAGAGAAAGACAAAGAAAGAGAGAAAAAGAGAGAGAGAGAGAAAGAGAGAGAAAGAGAGAAAGAGAAAGAAATGAAGACAAGAAAGAATGAGAGAAAGAGAGAGAAAGAAAGGAAGAGAAAGAAAGAAGGATAGGAAGGAAGGAAGGAAGGAAGGAAGGAAGGAAGGAAGGAAGGAAGGAAAGAAGGAAGGGAGGAAGGAAGGAAGGCAGGAAGGAAGGAAGGAAGGAAGGAAGGAAGGAAGGAAGGAAGGAAGGAAGGGGGAAATTAGGCCCTTGGAAAGGGAGAAGGTCCGACATTTTGCAGACTGCAGCATTAAATAATGTGTTCAGCATTAAATCTCCAGATGTTTAGTATCTACAGAAGTAAACCACTCCAGATCATGAACATTTGTAATGTGATCTGTGGATCAAATCACTCTATAGCAAATCACAAATGCCAGTGCAGTAAGTTTCTGTTTGGAATATATCTCTGCTTTAGTGGAACCATCCCGCAAATAACCTGCAGCATTTAGTTAAGGTTCAACAATCTAGGACAGATAAATATAAAAAAAATGTTACAGCCACTAATCAAACTGACTTAGGTCCTTCATTGTATGATTATAATTCTTTAACAAGGAGTCTTGCAAATTGCTATTCATTTATGGGGTCCAAATGAGCTGATAAGCCCAGAGGAAGCTATGGATATCCAAGAGAATGGTGGCTTGATCCTAATAGCAAGTGTTAGCTAGGGCATAACCTGTGCCATGCTCTCTCATATCAGAGTTAAAGCCAGAAAGATTTCTTACTTCTAACTATCAAGAAAGAAAGAACATAAGAATGTGTACCCCTACAGGTATATCACAGAACAGAATTTAGGGTGTTTCCTTGAATAATTTTTAAATATTCTTCACCGAAATGAAAAAAAAAAAGATAAAACTGCTCCTTTAGTTCCAGTGGTGAATCTGTGGTTAGGAAGCTATGTTTTTAAATAAATGCATTGGGCCACACGATATGACAAACTGTCTGAAAACCAGCCTTGCCTGGGCAAGCTGAGATGATGTGGTTAATCAAGGTACAACCTTTATTAGTGCATTAACCTCCTGCACCCAAGGACTGTGGATTCTAATTCCTGAATTGCCATGCAAGACTGATGCAGCCAGTTTTCTGGTCTCAGTTGGCAGCAAGCTAACAGAAGTGGCTAATGAAGATGAATAGCTGCCTCTTGGGAGTGGGGGGAGGAGAAAGAGGAAAGGAAAAGACCTAGGATACTTCAAGGTCCAGATCTCTGCGTGATTTCAAATAATAATGAAAAAGTGCACATAGTTGACATTTTCAGAGATCATAACAAGCATGTTAATTCTGCAGTCTGCTAACAAAGCAACAGTAGCCTCAGGATTGCTCTGGAAACATTTCAAGAAATTAAAACAAAGGCTATCAGAAATAAAGACCAAGACACTGGTCAGGGTCTTGCCCTGTATTTGACGGATGATTGTATTAATACGGACAAAGGAGCAGACAAAAAATGCCCAAAGCTACAAAACAGACACATTTACTATGAAAAACATCTGTGATTTGGAGAAGACAAAATACCACCCTGGTAAATATTTAGCAGTGCTGAAATATCTTTGCCACAAATGTATGTAATGTTCTAATATAAACATTCCTTTATCCCAGGCAAAAATATGCTGCTAAATGTAAGGATGTCATCAAAGCAAGATTTGTGGAGGAAAAAAAAATCTAGTTTTCTGAAACTAGATTTTTTTTTTTTTTTTTTTCAGAATTCTTGTCCTACGTGAGTCTGGAAGCTTTCTGATAGGTGCATTAGGGGTCCTGATTCATCCCCTGGACAAAAAGTCAAATAGGAGGTCACCAGTTTGGCCTAAGTTGATCTTAGTTCCAGTCCTTCATACTCATGAAGCCAGTTTAAGAGGACTGGAGTACCAGAAAGACTCACATAGTCCCTGGGAACCTGAGGGCTCGTACAAAGAGTGCTTTTATGCATCTACAGTGGAGACTCACCAGTGGGTACGAATCGATAATTTTAACTCAGCTTGTTCAGCCAACTAATTGAATATTTCAAGCTTCACAAGCTTATGGGTAGTACAGCAGTGCCTGTGTGCTCTATGCACAGGTTATGGGCAGACATTACATGAAATAAACACCTTGTGCTCTGGGTTAAGGTTTAAGGTGCTACCAGAACACCTTTTGTCTAACGGATGTGCAAAACCTGCCAGGCCTAACAAGGTGAGGGAAAGCTTCTGGTTCGTGCTACTACAACAACCTCCTTGGTCAGTGCAAAAAGGTGATAGAGAGGGTGAAAAAAGACCACAGAAAGAAAGAAATCAGAATTAAAGTATTAGAACTTAAAGTACTCTGAAATGTGGTTCTATGAAGCACACAGCTCCACGAGGTTTTGCCATTACAGTTTCTTAATGACATTAGAAGAAATGTGCTAAATTTGCAGGTAAAAATTACAGCAGGCTGGGAACTCAGACTGTGGATCTAAGCACCAAGGCAGGGGCTCTCCTTCCCTTTTCCCTTCTGTAGCACAGAGAGGTTCTGCAAGGCAAAGTGGCCTGTAAATCCTGCCTGGACAACCTTGCATGGATGTAGCTGACTGCAATTAGCAAACAATTTTGTTTATGACACTCTGACAACTTGGGGAATCTGTTCATATACAAGGCATTTATTCTGAATGAGATTAAGAAATCAGTGTAGCACTGCATGCTTCAGTGTATGTGAATTCAACCATCTGTTCTCAAGGCTGCTTGTGTACCTCCTAGATCTGAATTGACAGAAAGATTTTAAATCTTGATGATTCTTATTCTAGAAGGCGCACAGCAGCACAAAGTGGTGGATGAAGCTGACAGAGACCAGTTCAGCTAAGAGTACAGAGGTGTACAGGGCTGAACACGGACAAACTCATATATATGAATGAAAGATACCAGATATTCCTAGTAAAGTGTGACAGTGGACAGTGCACAAGCAACTGAAAATAATCTCCCAGTATCTCATGCTCTGGCCCAAAGAGCTTGTTCAATCATTGTGTATTTGAAAAAGGGAGAAGTAGCACAGTAGAACTTGCGAGGCTGATGCTGGAACCATCTGTTTGCTTTGTCCACATTTCTTCAAAAATGCTGTAAATTGAGAGCAGGTGAAAAGAAGACCAAAAAAAGATGACAGAGATTTACAGAGATCAGCCCTAGTAGAATAAGAGGTACTATGCTTGAACCTCATGAGCATCTTCATAGGGGGAAAAAAAACTCAAGAAAGCCTTATTTCTAACATGACTTTTAGAAAACTTATTTGCAGCCAACAACTAACTTCTTGTACCATAAACCAATGGCTAGAAGCAGAAAAAGGCAAATTTAAGCTAGATAAAAAAAGTACAACGTCTCATGAGCTGGTCACTCACTGCTGGAACACAGTGCTATGTAAATACCTGTCTTCATCCCTTGAAGTCTTCAGATCAAGAAAGGACACTTTTCTGAATGATATGCTCCAGCCAAATACAAGATAATAGGCTCAAAACAGGAGAGGATGGCTATAGTTATCTGGATTGTTACACAGGTCAGAACACTAGTCAGACTGGGTGATAAAATACATCATCCAGCCTCACACTTAAAATGTACTTAAGGTGGGATTCATGTTCTTTGTTTTGGAGCTTTTTTTTTCCAGTCCATCAAAATCCTTAACATTTTTGTTACACCATCTTGTAGGTTATGTCTCTATCTCCAAATCTGAGAGTGCTACCATATTTCTGTATCTTGGCCTTCTTCCTATCAGGATGAGACTCAAGAATGCATAAAGCATTCTTGCCCACCTTCCCTATGTTTCCTAGAAACATATATACTCCACATGACCTTCTAATAGCTTCACATTAAAAAGACATTGATGTTCTAGAAAGGCCAGCTGTGATCACCTAAAATATTTTTGTTAATTATATAGATAGCCCACTTTTAGGTTTTCCAGTTTTAATGGTGGCAAGCAGGTTAGTTGGCTGGCTACACTTATGTCACCTTTTTCATCTAAAAAGTCACATTTGGATTCTGTCTCAGCCTGGAAGAGTGTTTGCAGGATGGACAGCAGAGGAAAGCTGTGGTGCTCCCCATCAGGTGCTCATCCTCACTCCCTGGGGATGGGACTGGGCTGAGCAGAATGGCATTCCAGCAGGCCCATGTAGGCCACTACTCAAGGGTGGCTCCAGCTGGCTCTTTGTCTCCTGTCATCTTCAGCGAAGCACATGCCCTCCTTCCCCTGATAGGCATGGAGGAAATGCTAAGGTCTATGCACTACCAACTTCTCACCCCGGGGACTGGAGAATGAGCCCTGACCGGAAGTGGGAGCCAGATGCAGACATTGTCCTCCTCCCTCCAGGGCTCACTGGGGAAACAACCCAAACTGTCTCCAGAGAATCTGCCACCAATGCAGGAAAAAAAAATCTAGACTTGAGGTGATGAGGTGTCAGAGTGCAGCTTGGTGCTAGAACCAGAGATTGCTGGGCTTGCTCCAAGGCTCACCATGACGTAAAAGGCTGGCCAGAGCCTGCTGCACTTGGGGAAGTGAGTTAATAGCACTTCTTTTCCCCACACGTGTAGTCCAATTCCTATAGGTGCATGTAGATGTAGGTTATAATCTCTGGGATGAGTACAGTCTTACAGCACATGCATGGCATGGTGCATACTTAGGCTACGATTTTATTGAGAAGTTATGAGGAGCAGCAGTTTTCATTGACTTTGATAGCTGTAAAAATGCCAGCACAGGTGGGCAGAGATTTGGAGAACCAGGATAATCCCTCTTAGATAAATTACTTGATAACTTTGGGACTTAATCTGCAGTGAAAATGAGTTCTCAAATCTTTCACAGTACAATGGTAGAGGTTCTCTTGGAAATGATAAAACATAGTGGAACCTCCTCAAAAATACTATAAAACTGCACCTTCAACTGGTGAATTTAGCAATCTGTGAATTGATGGAAACATTTGTGGACAAGAACATCTGACAATATTTTAGAAAGGTGAAGTGATTTCCTTTTCTTTTTGACATCTTCCAGTGCTGATGTTTGAATTATTTGATCTAAAATGTGTTTCAAAACCAAAATGAGATAAGAGGAAGAAAAGATGTGCTGGAGACCCAGATCTGGGCCCTGAAAAGACCAGCAAGGGGGAGGAGAGGGCTTGAGGTCAGTCCCTTGCTGCTCTGTGGTGTAACATTAGGTTTGCCAGCAGCATGGTGCTTCTGGAAGTCCTTGCAAGGGTGTTTCACCCACCCGGGCTGCCGCTGCTCCCCATTGTGTTCTCAGGAGCATGGAGCAGCACTTGCCACTTCTCCCTGCCATGTGGGGTGGCCTTTGGGAAGCTTGCTGTAGGTAAGGAGGGTCCCTTTGTTTGCCCCAGTTGTTCTTAGGCAATCTGGCATTTCTTGTTAAAACTGGTCGTGAATTGTGTTTCTCTTGAGCTGCAAATATGCCTGTGGAGCAGTGAAGGAGACCTTTCTTTAACTGTGCAATTCACTCTTATCTAGTGTTTATATTAAGTGGGTTCTTCAAAGCTATCATTGTCTCAAGCTCAGTCTGCTTTAAGCCCTGAAACAATAACAGTTAGTGCTTATTGTACACACTGTCTTTCATTTGCAAGTTATTCTACAAACTTGAATTAAGCATCACAGCACCCTTGTAATCTCTGTAAGTACTATACTACCATTATGAGGTAAAACACATAAAAATGGAATTAAGGTTGAAAGACTCTTCAGTCAGAAAATCCCCTAAGAGAATCCTGTCATTTCCCCATCTTGGCACAAAAGATACTGAGGGCGACAATGCCATTGTGTGACTCTACTTGGAAAAAGTAAGAGAAGGTCAATGAAGACTTGGATGTTCAAGCCATGTCTTCCTGAGGGAGAAAGAATTGCTAGGCAAGGAAAGCTTGGGTTCCCCATTCTTTTGAGTCTTGGGGTAACTAAACATCCTGGCCCAGATATTACTTCTCCTTCTAAGTCTTGAAAGATTTTAAAACTGAAAAGAAACATTGTTTGGATCAATGGAAATGATTTGACTTTGACTATTTTTGTCACCTTGAAAGTGAACCAGAAGACCGTATGGGGCTTTGAGCAACCTAGTTTAGTGGAAGGCACCCCTGCCCATGGCAGGGGGGTTGGAATTAGATGATCTTTAAGGTCCCTTCCAACCCAAACCACCCTGTGATTCTATGATTCTATGAAGGTATGGTAATATACACTGAAGGCTTAACTCTGCTCCTAAAGCACATGTTCTAGCTCCTTCCCTTACACCCTTTATTTCATTAAGAAGCAGAGTAACACTAGTATCTTATTCATTATCATAGACATTGCCTGCATAAGCAATTCAAAACTATTAAAAAAAAACAACAATGGTTTCAAAACACTTTAACATAATGAATGTTAGAGACTTCATGACTACTTCGGTTTTAACTGAAACCAAATGCATTTAAGTTTATCTGAATTCTTTTAAACCAAATGAAATAAATTATTTTAAATGGAAAAAATGAATAGATCTTTGAAACACTTCATAAGCAGTCTGGTTACGAAACAAGTAAACTTGATCAGATGAATGACTTGTAACCACAGAAAGCCTTCATGATCTACTGTATTGTGCTGCCTCACCATTTCTAGGTACCTGCCAGTGATGCTGTACAAGAATCTCAGTAGAAAGACAGCCTGGTTTTACAGCTAGAATGTTATGAAAAATGACACTAACAAAAGTTTTTACAACTCTCTAAAACATTCCTAAAGATGTTTGCCAGCAAACAGTAGGTGATTATGAAATTATGGGCTGTGTCATGGCAGAGGCATGAAAGGAAGTAAAATGGTTACAAATGATTGTTTATTTTTGAGCTCTTAACTACACATGACTTACTTTTTTACTTTACAGCAAAATTAACATTCTTTTGCTGTCATGTAAAAAAAATGAGAATGTATGTATTTTCTTTTTTACCTCACGGAAGTCATGTGAAAAATTAAAGTAAGACATAAAGAAAAAGGAAGCAGGACACACTATTATCACTTTTTAATTGTTACTGATTTTTAGAGAGCAAGGAATCAGGAAGAGAAGCCTTAGCATTGGAAATGTAAAATCTTAAAAGCCATAAAGGGTTGTTTTGTGGCAGCAAATGTTAATTTCTTTTGATTTCTCTTCAGGAGAACCATCATACTGCAAGTCACTAGAATAAGAAGGTCCACATAATGTCTAGGTATCAATTAATTTCCACTTAAGCCTTACATAAGTCTCCTACTCAGAGAAGGATTTCACCCCTGTTGATTAAAGGTTGTTCTTTAGAAGGAAGTTTTTCACTCAGAGGGTGGTGAGGCACTGGAACAGGTTGCCCAGAGAGGTTGTGGATGCCCCATCCCTGGAGGCATTCAAGGCCAGGCTGGATGTGGCACTGGGCAGCCTGCTCTAGTAGTTGGCAACCCTGCCCAGAGCAGAGGGGTTGAAACTAGATGATCTTTAAGGTCCTTTTCAACCCAGGCTGTTTTATGATTCTATGATTCTTTAGGTCATTTCTTTTTTTACTTTGGAAAAGTTTCTTAGTAGGACACAGCAGTGGATATATCTTTCAAAGCTTTACTGTATGTAGAATCCCATCAGAATAAATATCACAACACAGAGCTTTTCTCCTTCGAGCAATAAAATTGTAAATAAGGAACACCCTCCACATGAAATGAGGGGAGTTAGAGATTACTTCAGTGGCAAAGGAGTACTGTAATCAGAACATTTCATGCTTTTTGTGTGAGAAAAAGGGGATCCTGGAATTATGCCAGGAGGCTTAAAATAATTTGCATGTGCAAGGCAATTGCATCCAGTAGGCGTATGTTGAGAAGAGAAACACAATTACCCAGAGGTGACTAAGCTAATGCAACTCTGCGTTCAGAATCTTAGGCATGAAGAACACCCGTGGTACAAACTCAGTCCTCCTCAGTGCTGAATCACGCTGACCAAAGGGAACTGGTTACAGTAAGGCAAAGCAGAGTGGACTGCCAGGGGTTTTGCAGGGATTATTCAGCAAACAGAAACATTGATAATACCTATGCACAAGACTGGCTGAAGTTTTAAGCCAGAGCACATTATAAAGTGAGATGAGAAAAGATAAAAACCGTACTTTCAAATTAATCCTTTAATGCCAACTAGCAGTAAAGCTTTTGGTGGAGTCTGTTTGGTTTTATTGATAGGTTCAATGTGTTGAATCTCTATCCATATTTTAGCCCAAGTGCCTAGATTCACATTGCCATTGGTTTCTGATGCTTAATCTCATTAGTACTGCTATTTGTATTGATATACCCAATAAGGTTTCTAATACCATCTTAGCTAAGTGTTATTTATTGTATCTGTATATACAACAATATTAACACAGTCAAGCATCAGCATCGGCACTTGAGGGCACCATTAAATTCACCCAGTGTTCAGAGAGAGATTTAATGATGGATTTAATGGTATTAAATAGGAAAAAATGCCCTTGGCCTTTACATTCTCATTTAAAAACATATAAAAGAGTAGTAATTCAGGCAGTTATACTTCTATCAAAGATTTTCCTTTAAATCACACTTAGCGGTATGAGATCAGCTGTAGTCTGGCTGTTATTGTATCTTGACCAAAGACAGAAGCCCCTGACCTATCAAAATTACCAAACACTTGGTAAATGCAGCTCAAGTTCCTGTGTCAAATATGGGTGAGTTTACTGCTGAAACAAGGAGGACAAAGATTGGTGGGATATTAGCATCATGTTGTTGCCTGTGAGATACATTACAGAGACCTCTGTTAGCATCAAAGGTAAGCACAGCTATGAAATACCTGGACGTTAGATTTTTATGCTGAATTATTTCATGGACTTTTTTATTTTTTTATTTTTTATTGTTTGCGGGGCAGTGGTGTTCTTGCTGAGTTTTCCCATAGATTGTAGCTGTATTTACCTTGATTTCTTTCAGTCTCCAGATGTCTGTCACCAGAAGGATCTACCAATGTTCTCTAGCCAATCAACCACAGAATTTCACCTAAGAATGGCGGGTGAATGGCTTTTTTCTGTCTCTGAAGCAATCACACCCTTTAGGTCCAAGGATCTAGGGCTCAGAGTGAAACCTGAAACCTTCTTCATACTCTGCCCACCCTAGTCTAACCCCTTAGAATCAGTTTGGTATCACCAAGGGAGCAGAAGGAAAACGTTGGAAGACAAAGATGCTCTCTGTGTGACCCTTGGCAGTGATTAGGGGGTCACCCAAGCACCTGTAAGTTCTTCTTAAGCTTGGAAACTGTGGGCCAGATGTGCATGCTCTCAGTGACTTCCATACATAGGAATGAATTTATACCACAATGAAAAAGCAAGTATTCAGTCATAGGCTTTTTCTTACATATTTTCAGTGTCTATCATGAAAAAAAGATTATGGCTGGCAACACAAACACTTATACTAGCAATATGAATACTGACAATTAAAAGATAACTGTAAAACCATCATATTTGAATTTGAAACCAAATTAAAAAAGTTTTTTCAACAGTTTCGGCATTAAAGAGAATATGGATCAAATCAAAATTATACTTCCACACATATGGGTAATAACACTTAAAACTAGATCCTTAGTAGCAAATCATGCAAAAAACCATCAACAAAAAAAGCCCAAGTGACTGCTTATCAGGAAACATTCACATTTTACTGAAATTTCCCTGCTTGTGAATAGTTCTACCAACACAGCTATTCAGGCATTTTGAATAAACTTGCTATATGATATCTTACAAGATAATGTACCTAGTTTAAAGCATGAGTTATGCAACAGACACAAAGAAAGGGACAGGGCATTCTCATTTCATCACACATCCAGACACATTGGATTAATTATAGAGTGTTATATAAACGTGTATGAATTTGATTCCACAATGCTTTACAAAACAAGGGTAAAATATCACTGATGTTCAGCCACATCACCGGTGGGAAAATCCATACAGGATACACAGTTCACAGCACAGCAGTAAGAGGGTGGAGACTGCGTTAACGGAAATTTTATCCAAGGATGAGAAGAAATCCCATTTCTTATCAGACAAGCCCCCAGGTCTCTGATGTCATTTCAGAACATGGGTCTTTGGCTGTTACAGATACAGCTAACATCCTTATACCATGAAACACAGGCTTCTCAGTTTATCCGCTTCAGAAAAATAAGCCAATACAGGAAAATAAATTCCTGTTCATTCTATTAGGGTGAGGACTCCTGCATTCGTCTGCATGCTCTGATGATTTTGGTGTGTGAGACCTTGGGTCTACACAAAGCTAAAGCCTAGTTTATGCATCTGCAAGTGTGGTGCATATGTGTAGTGTTCATTTTGTAGTTATTTTGAATAACAAGAAAGCAATTTTTAATTACTTTTTACAAAGGATCTTAAGTGGTAAAGTTTGCTGAGAAAGTGCCAGTACAGCTACCACAGAGCTGTGTTCTCTTGTAATTGACAATGAGTTCATTTTTTTTTTTTTTTAAAATCTCTAACAGTATTCAATCCAGTATTAGGCATTCCTGAATTGCTTTGTAGCACTTTGCCATCTTTGGATAAGATGCTTGTGATGAGGCTTTCAGAGGCTTTACTCATGTCTATGGGTGCTCAGAGACAGCTCCTGTTGAAGTCAGTGGAAGCAGGATGCCCAGGAATACGGAAAAAAATATTGCTAGTGGCAATAAGGATTTAAAAATGCTTGAGTAGGCAAAATCCCTTCCTCAAGCTGTCTGCTAAAATGATATACTTTTAAGAGATTGAAAAGGTTCATCTAGAATTTGCTGTGTTGGTTAAATAATACTTACGCAGGTTTTTGCGTGCAGATTATATATCAATTATTGTATAATTGCATCATTACTCTAATTAGATTAAACTACATAATTGGGATGTCTAATTACAGAATGAGGGGGGAAAAAAAGGTAACTTACCCAATGTTAATTGTAGTTCCTGAAGAGGGGCTGTCCACACAGATTTTGCTTCAGGGACAAGTTTATTGTGCACGAGACACTGGTTTTCTTTACAGCAGCAACATCTGATGTGGTCCCAGGTGCACCTTCTGCACTGAGACCCTTCTAGGATCACCAGTGGGAAAGTTGTAGTGGGAAGGCCATTTACCTCTTGGTACCTTCACCGGTAAGGTATCCCAGGGCACTGGGCTCTGTTTTGGCAGGGAAGAGACATTGGTTGTGGAGTCTGTGTGGAAAACTCTTCATGAAGAACCACAGTTAGTGACGAGGAAGCTGCTCTGCTCCTCTGAATGCTGTTCCATAGAGACCTCATTCTTGGTAGTGAGCAAGTAGCATTTTAAATCCAGATGTGGGAGGAGAAATCTTACCCAAAGAGCAATGGGAGACAACTTTATCAGTGCCAGCCTCTGATTTGCCAACTGGAACTGAGGTCTTGGAGAAGTAAGTGAGTAAACAGCATTAGGAAGCAGGTCTCACTACCTCAGCAAATGGAGAACAGGCTCTCCTCCCAGCTAGGAATACATGCTGTCTGCAAATAATCTCACTTTTGGATGTGGAACTACCTGATAATCATGACCATGAGTTGGTAATCATAGAATCACAGAATCATTGAATCATAGAACAGCTTGGGTTGGAAGGGACCCTCCAACCCCCTGCCATGGGCAGGGACACCTTCCACTAGACCAGGTTGCTCAAAGCTCCATCCAATCTGGCCTTGAACACTTCCAGGGATGAAGCATCCACAGCTTCTCTGGGCAACCTGTTCCAGGGCCTCACCACCCTCATAGTAAAGAATTTCCTCCTAACATCTAACCTAAATCTCCCTTCTTTTAGTTTAAAACCATTCCACTTTGTCCTATCGCTATCTGCCCATGTAAAAAGTCGCTCTCCATAAGTAATGATCAGACATGTTCTGGACCCACTCAGTGAAGTGCTCCATACACACACTGAAAGAGCAGTTCCTGCCCCAAACAGCTTGGGGGCCCAAATATATGAGAAGAAACTGCAGATGGATGCAGAGAGAGGAAGCAACACAAGGAAACAATGACTTAATTTTGATTAGCAAAACAGTCTTAATCTCAATAAGATTACATACCAGTATTTTGGTAGCCCAACTGCTACCAGGCATATTTGCGATTTCTATTTTTTTTTCCTAGGAGAATCACAGTGCATTTACCAAGTGGGCTGATCAGAGGCATTATACACCTCTATATCCTATCCAAGAGATGATAAGTAAGTTAGGGGCAAGACCAGCAAGGGCCAAGAAATGCTCTGTTTCACAATACAGGAAAACAGATGCCAGCAATGGTCCCAAGGTTGAAGATGCAGATTGGCTCAGTGTTCCTTTTTTTTTTTTT